>MU224766.1:1234789-1295946 GCA_018584345.1 Thuja plicata
AAGGCATTTGTAAGCACTGAAGAAATGTGCACTGATGATACCTCTACACAACAAGATGAAGTTCCCATCAATGATCAAATTGACATAAATGAAGATACTCAAGATGATACTCAAGGTGACAAGACACTAGTAAAAGAGAAACCAGTAAAGGTTGAATGCATGGATACAAGTCAGAATACTATATTCTCACCATCAACTCAACCATCTACCTCATTGTTGTCAAGGTTAACTCCTGATTAGCAAGTTTGGATGCATGGGGAGAAGAAGTCCTAATTAAGATCAGCGTTCTTGCTATGGAAAAGGAAAAAGAGAAACAAGTGATGAGAAATCCTCACTTTTTGGAAATAGTAAACATATTGAATGACTTAGTGCCTGCTGATCAGAAAGTAGCTAAAGTCCAATCCATTGAAGATGTGGGCAACATTTTGTCAAACTTCAAATCACACTTTATAATCTTAGTAGACTCTGCTACTAAGATTGCAGAAGATGAATACAAGAAGGAGAGACTGAATGATTTGGTAAATAACTTTACCTTAGACTTGAACTCCTTAAAAATTGGGCAATCCATACTAAAAGAGTTGGCAGCTAAAGGGAAGAGAATCATAGCAAATTGCATGGACAGAGTGAAGTTCACCTCTGAGCACACCAAAAAGGTAGAAGAGGTAGAGTTAATGGTGGATAGAATCAAGAAATCAGTTGAATCATCCATGCAAGACATGAACATATGCAATAATGTCTATCAAGGACAGTTGGATAAAATTGAGAAGGCAAAATTGGAAATCAGCAAGATAAGAATATGACAAACCCAGTTAAGAAATGCACTTGTGCCATCTCTAGCAGTCCTTAATAAGAAAATTAAATAGATTGATGACACAATGGTGAAATATGATAAAGGTCCTTGCATGGATCTAATAAAAATGGAGAAATTGACATATGCCCTATGCGCGCATCTTTAGACAGTTGATGCTATGAAAGTATTTTGGCAGAAAGAGATTCAATCTCTTCAAATTGTATACCCTGAAGTTTACATGGAGAAGACTTACTAGTTCTTGTACACCTTTGTCATTAATGTCAAAGGGGGATTAATATAGAATGTGTATATGCAGAAAAATATATGTATATATCAATAAGATATTATGATATACAAGTCACATTTTGTGTTAAGTCATTTTGAGTAACTTGGCCACATCCCTTTGTTGCCATAAATGACAAAGGGGGATATTGTTGGCAAGTTGACTTCCTGAGGATGCATGACTCATTTTGTGTTGTCATAATGGAAACAAAGTCATGTTTAGTTTCTATCATGAAAGAAAAAATGACTAAGTATGAAAACAGGGCAGACAGAGATACATAGCGATCAGCACATCAGCGCATGTTTGAGAGATTGATTCAGCTTATGTGCGTTTAGATATAAGTTGTATGACATGTGTACATGCTACATCCAGACATGCATAGTATAGAACAATAGTATGACAAAGTTATAGGCATATCAGTAGACCAGCAGTCCAGAAGACAAAGCATGGAAGCCGATGACTGTTTTGATCAGCGTGAATTATTTTGTAATGTAATGGCTAAGAACCTTTGGTTATATGTTTTTAATGATGTAATTAACATTTTAGTAAACATGCTTGAGCTAAATTTTTTGGAAGCATTGTATATTTTGTTTTAGGGCTGACTAGTGTTTTGTTTTGGGTTGCGCCTATTCGGATACGAACTTATAAGTATGTAATGTAAAGTAATGTTAAAAGCATCGATTATTATGCAAGATGAAGATAGAGAGGGACAATATAATGAAGTCAATATATGATATAGCTCTTTAAGAGAGTAAGAGCATTTGTGCATACACAGAACTGATCAGACAATAGTGTCATCACAACAGTTCATTTTGATATAGTGCATATCATATTTTAGAAGGTTGTAGCCTTCATCTTATTGGGCATGAGCCTAGGAAGTGAGCCATATACCTCTAACAGGGTTTTGTAAAAGACTCCTAATAGGGTCAGACCTTTAACCATGTCATTGTACTCATATTGTAAAGACTGCTTCTAACATGGCAAAGGAACTCTCATGGGTTCATTATACTTAGTACAATATTTGTGGGTACTAATTCCCACGGGGGTTTTCCTCTAATCAAGGTTTCCCCATAATCATACCATGTGTTATGAGTTATTATGTTAAGCTTCATTCTATGTATGTTTTATTTATGTTTAAGTTTCTAAAAAGTAATTAATGGACAAACACTGATTCACCCCCCCCCCTCTCATTGTTTCTAACACTTGCACAGTCAAAAATTGATTTATTTCTCCTCTCAGCAATTCCATTTTGTTGTGGTGTTCTCGCTGCATAAACCTGTCTTTTAATTCCATTCTCATTACAAAAATTAGTGAATTCATCTGAAATTAATTCACCTCCTCTATCTGACCTTAACCATTTAAATTTCTTATCACTTTGTTTTTCTACCATAGCCTTATACCATTTAAACATCTTGAATGCTTCTAATTTATCTTTTAAGAACATAACTGTCATCATTCTAGAATAATTATCAACAAAGAGAATTAAATAACTATCTCCATAGTAACTTTTTGTCCTCATGGGTCTGCATAGATCAGTATGGACTGATTCTAGAATTTCATTTTATGTTTGGTATTTAATCTTGAAACTAGACTTTTTTATATTACCTTTTTGACAGTTCTGGCACATGATATACTCGAGCTTTGACATGCTTGGTAAGCCTCTGACTTTTTTTTATTTCTGATCTTTATCATGTTGTCAAAATTCACATGAAACAATATTCTGTTCCACAACCATATGTCTTCATTTCTAGGCATTAAACAAGTGGTGTTGTCATCAAGATAGAAAAGGTTAACTTTTGTCTGCTCACCAGTTCTGATCAACCTTCCTGATTCATTGAAGATATTCCCCTACTTATTCTCAAATGCTACTTGATGACCTATATTGTTCAGCTATGAAACACTTGACATATTATAATTTAGTCCTTTTATCCAGTAAACATTTTCACATTTGATCAGATTATTCAAAATTACGGTTCCTTTACCTTCAACTGGACAAGGTGTGTCATTACTAATGACATGTAACTGACTAAATTTTTGAAGATGTTAAGTTGATTATCATGCAAGGCATTAAATCAGTTAATGTATTGTATTTTCATTGATGTCAACTTGATATAATATATATGGTCATGAAAATACCGCCAAAGACTTCAAAGAATCGATGAATCAAGGCTATGCTACTAGTAATGCATATAAGTCAAGTATTCACTAAGTGACTGTATACACCGATGGAGTGCACACCAACGGATAGAGCAAAAGAACAGAGTCATAGTGTTACCTAAAAAGCAAATGCACAACATTACTGACAAGCAAAGTTACAGTATTGTCCGATGAGAAAAACATAGAGTAACTCGACAGAAATAATTTCAGTGTTTCCCGACGGAGAAGACAAGGATGAAGATCCTGATGACGACTAGAGTCACACTGATGGAACACTCAGTTATCACCGATGACTAACTAAAGTGTTGACCGATAGAACAAAGAGTTCAAAAAATGACAAAATTCTTGGTTGTCAACAAGATAAAGATAGAATTAATTGATACTTATCATTGTTTTAATCATCCAGATAAAGCCGGAGATAAGTAATTGATTTAAAGATGATTTATCCATTTGGAAAGAAGATCTCTTTGAGATAAAACTAATGTTTGCTTTAAATCTTTTGGCAAGAATTATGGATCACGCCAAGAATCAAGAAAGAAAATAAAAGATAAAACATGTCTATATAAGAGACAAACCCAATTCATTACGAACGGGGGATTGTGAGAGGTGAACAAAAGAAGAGGAAAGATGGTAAAGAAAATCTGAAGAAGAAGAAAGTCTTCATTCACTCCTAATCAACAAGTTAAAGAAAGAGCTAGATTCTAAAGACACTGACAAATAGTAAGACAACATCACAAAGCATAACAGTGTGGAGGAAAGGTATAGAACTGAATATATTGATTAGAGAGGTAATAGACTTAGAATAAATCTGAAACTCTATAATTGAGTTGTATGTATGAACAAATCATTAGTGTTTCAATTTAACCATTGAGGCATCAAGTCTCTTAACCAAGAAGGACTTAAAAGTCTTTTACAATTGAGATACATCCCAAGGAATATCAAAAATTTTGATCATGAAAGTAGTATTGGATATGCCTAATATCTATTGATAGGCCAAGTGAGTGTTTGATCAAGGAAGGTAGCATTAGATGCCAGATACTAAGTGACAAGCTATCTTTTAAATTCTCTAACAAGATCACACCTAACAATGTGTTTGTAATCCTGACCAGTGACAACCTTAAAAAAGAGGAATGGTCCGATCGAATAGATGTTTCCTGTGTAAATAAGAGGAAGAATTGGTTTTCCACTTGGCTATCGATTACAACTTTTCCAAAGAAATTTGATGTCTTACCCTGCAAAGTAGGAATATAAACTGGATGTTCCCAAACAACCTGGAAATTTTTTTCAATCAATGGAGGAATGTTGTTGTTCTTGTTGCAGGCCCTCTTTGGAATATTATAGCTCCCCATATCATCTGGAAAATTTGTGGTGAAAGGTATGATACAGTTTTTCATGATAAGGCTTCTCCTCCATAGATCATAGTGGAAAAGATCAAAAGAAGCATAAGAGAGAATGGTAATTTTTTTAGTGGTGAAGTGTTGGATCTCAATGCTATAGTTTTGAAATGCACTTTGGCTCTGTCTCCTTCTAGGTGGGAGAATTCCATTTAGATTTCCACTCATATTTGCTGGGTTAAAGCCATTTTTTATTGGGCCGTGAAGGGAAACACAGGCCCTATAGGTTGTGGTGGGTTCGTTCGTGATGACAAGGCCATTTGTCTTGCTACCATGGCTTTCCCTATCAGGGTCCAGTCCAACCACATGGTTGAAGTAATGGCCCTCCTCCAAACTCTAAAGCTAATTAATAATGATATGCCTTGTAATGTTTGGATCAAAGATGATTCAATGAATATATTAAATTGCATTAAAGGGAAAACTAAGTCATTATTGTCTATCAAGGCGATCATTGATGAGGCATCTTTAATCATTTCACATACCTTCAAGGAAGTGAATGGTATAGCGGACGAGCTGGCCAACATCATAGTTAAGGCCATGGGAATCATGACCTGGCATGGAGTTAATGATTTGACGGTTGAAGTGAAGGCCAAGTTGGCTTATGATCTAGCTCATAGAAAACGAGCAGATTTGGAAAAGCTAAAAAATATTTCATGATTTTACAACGCTCATTAATTGTTGGTAATAGGATTAGAAAAAGGTGTGTCTTTCCCAAGAAGGTTATTTTTAGACACACGTTCATTGGCAATTTTCAAAATTTGAGCTTGGTGTTTATTCTCTATTTTTGTATCTCTTCTACCATTGTTAGCTATATCTTAAAGGTATCATGGGTGGTGGATTAAATAGAAAGGAGCCAAAAAATTGTAACAAATGAAAAACCCAAACTGACATTTGGGACAAACTGAAAAAAGGAGGCCTCACTAGCTATATGGAGCACCTTCATGGCTCCAAAAAAATTGTCATGAATGCCTTTGTGGAAAGCTAAAAGGATGGGATAGTGGTGATCAAAGGCATGGCTATTAAGATTACTGACTATTTGATAGTGGAGGTTACAGGATTAAACACTAAAGGAATAAAATTTTATAGAGATAAAAAGATATCCCAGAAAGCTATTCAACATTTCCCTAAGGACAAAGAGGAAGAATACAGCCTAGTGAAGGATTCTTGTGGGTGTTATGATGTTAGCTCCATCAAAGGTTTCTGGGCCAAATTTCTTATGACAATCATGGAGTATGTGTCTTTGGGTGGAAGATACAAAAGGGCCCATTCTTATCACTTTGTGTTGTTAGGCCATTTCCATCATAAGGTGAGAATTTCTTTCCCCTTCTACTTTCTGCAATCTCTCCGACATAGCATTACTGATCATAGGCAGAAGGATAGAAAGCCCATTCTTCATGAGGGATCAATTCTCTTTATTTTTTAACATGTTAAAAAATTTGCGACTTCCAATCCTCTTATAATCTCCCCAAAATATTCAGGCTTTGCTAAGGATGGTAAACGAAGAAGGACTGGAGATGATAAAGGTGATTCGACTATTAAAAAGATGAAGTTTGAGAAAAATTCAAGTATGGAAAGATACTCTGATGCTATGAGTGCTAATGGATATGGTGAGATCAACTACATTCCTCACTCCCAATCTGATGACGACAAAAAAGAGTCTCTTTCTATCTCGTTGAGTGCCTCTGTTGAGGAAGAATTTTAAACTAAGGAAACCCACAGTGTTAAGGAAACCCACATTGTTAAGGAAAAAAATAAAATGCCTAAGGTTGCTGCAGAGGATGTGGGAGGTCAAAAAGTACCCATCTTCGTTAATTACACGAGTTCGGTAGAGCATGATATCCCTATCTCTCTAAAACTCAAGGTTCTTATGGAGGTGCATTCTGAACAAAAAAAGGCAGAAACTCTAGGTTAAGAAAATATTGATAAGGATGATATCCCTTCCTCCTCTAAGAAAATCCCTTTCTCTAGGTTGGTGGATATGCATGAGCAGAACGTCCAACTTCTCAAGGAGGACATGGATGATAAAATTGAGCCCCCTTTTGGGGTTCTTCAAATGACCAAAGCTATGTCCTTGTACTTATTTTGACAGATGAAATGGGTATTTAAGGAAATAAAAAATCTTTGTCTTAACTTCAGATCTCTATCTATTCGTGTTGATCTAATTAACTCTAGGTCAGTAGGGGATGTTGGAAATCAGAATACTGAGGATGGTAAAAAATTGGAGTCCTTGGATGAGCGTCTGGAGACCTTGGAGAATACTATGGAAAAAACACATGAAGGACAATAATGTCTTCATGGGTATGACTATGGAGTGTTTTAACTCCATAAAATCTGAAATGGATTCCCCCACCATCAAGATTGACGATGACGAAGATGATATTGAAGCTGAGGGACTGGGAAAGTGCACGTGATCTGCCTGAAAGAAAAAGATTCTATATAGGATCTCAGAGCTGTCAGATTTCAAAATGACCATAAAAATGGTTGCTGATGCAAAGAAGGAAGTGGAGGACACTCTCCTTTAGTTGGCCTAGCTCTAGTGTTCCCCTATTTTTTGGCATTTTTTCTTTTTGTCACTGGTTGCTAGAGAGTCAAGCTAGTTTCTAGATTTTCTCTTTGGCTTTCTGTCTTTGTCTAGGTCTGTGGGCTAGTTTTTAGTCGTATTTCTAGTCTATTTTACCTACTTATATTTATGCTTATTTTCTAAGGGGTTTCAGGTCCCCATAAAACCTATTTTTACCAATAATCAAAAAATAGTATGTTTGTAACCTTTAACAGGGTTGGCTCTTAATAGGGCTCACTTCAGAAGAGTGAAAACTTGGGGTACCAGTCCTAGTGGTTTTTCCCCTAACAGGGTTTCCACATTAAAATCCATGTTTTATGTGTTTATGTTTCATTATTTTATTGTTTTAAATTTCACATATGCAATTCTGGATTTATCGGTATACTCTGTACATTTATTATGTTTTGGTAAATAGTTAACTGCTTATTGGTAATCATACAAAAAGGATATTTACAAAGCAATCCGACAAGTAGAAAATTTATATAAGTATTTCAAGGCATTCATCTTGTAGGACAAAAGATAACTAGAGACATAATTTGCAGTTATAAGTTTTAAGGGTTGATTTAAGGATTAATTATTAAGGCCACTGGTTCACCCCGCTCTCAGTTATTACTAACAAATGGTATCAGAGCTTGTGTGCTTAGAAGGAAGGTTTCAAGACCTAAGCCAAAGATCACAAGATGAATAGACAAGATGTGCCCAAGTTGAACAAAGACAATTTTTCTTCATGGCATCTAGCAAAATAAGACTTCAGTTATCAATTATTGGTAATGATGTTTCTCAATACTTAGATGCAGAATATGTGTTGCCCACAGGAGCACCAACAGTTGAAAAAATGAGAGAGAAGCATGAGCACAATTGCATGATGATAGAGCTTGCTTCCTCACTATCCAATGTTAAATTTGAAGATGTCAAAACCTGCAAAACTGGAAAGTGTCTATGGGACAAATTGATGCTTGTACATGGTGGTGACAAGAATGTTTTGAGAACCAAGGAAGAAAGACTTAGAGGAAAGTTTGATGATCTGAAAATGAATGAAGGTGAAAACATCACATAGTACAACACAATAATCAAAGAGGTAGTCAATGCTATCCTAGGATTTGGAGGTGTACTAGAACAAGATATAGTGGTAAGTAAAATTTTAAGAACCTTACTGCCTACTTATGCTACTAGAGTATCTGCCATTCAAGAAATAAGAGTAGTAGAAAATAGTAATGTTACTCTAGAAAGTTTGATTGGAAGACTAATTTCATTTGAGATGAATAACTTTGATAATAGTTTCTTACCAAATATAGAGTCTGCATTCAAAACTTCTATGAGAATAAGTAAATCAAGTCATAAAAACACTATGAGAAAAGATAGTGATAGTGAAAGTGAAGAGGATGATCTTGATGAAATTGAAGCAGTTATGGCTAGAAGAATGCAAAGAGGAAAAGGTAAATACAAAGTTAAATTACCACTTGTTTGTTTTAATTGTAAAGAGATTGGACACTTTGCTGCAAGATGTCCTAACTGAAGAAAAGATGAAAGAAGTAATGATAGATCATTTGAAAAGAAGTCTGACAGAGGTGATTACAGAAGCTACCAACAATTAGAAAGAAGAGATACCCGAGACTACAAGGACAAAGGAAAGAAGGCTAGTTACCTAGAAAAATGCAAAGATGATGACACTAACACTGAATCTGATGAAGACATCGAGATGGTGTTTGTAGTAGTAAAAGATGATTCAGATGACATGAAGAAAGGTATGTAGAAACAACACTCATATCCAAAGTAAGTAAAAATGATGTCTAGATCATAGATAGTGGCTGCACTCACCATATGACTGGTGACAAACAAAAGTTTGAGACTTTTGAGTACTATAAAAGGTGTTTCAGTAAGAATGGATAATGATACACCTTGTCCAGTTGAAGGTAGAGGAACCATTATGTTGAATAACTAGATCAAACATGAATATGCTTATTGGGTAAATGGATTTAATTATAATCTATTGAGAATTTCTTAGTTGAATAATCCAGGTCACAGAGTAGAATTTTAAAATAAGAAGGTAAAGAA
The DNA here is from genome assembly GCA_018584345.1 of Thuja plicata. Classification (NCBI taxonomy): domain Eukaryota; kingdom Viridiplantae; phylum Streptophyta; class Pinopsida; order Cupressales; family Cupressaceae; genus Thuja; species Thuja plicata. The sequence continues at coordinate 1,244,029 of MU224766.1, forward strand.
CTTCAAGAAATCAAGAAATTTTATTGGTACCGCTGAGCAGACAAAAGGTAACTTATTCTATCTAAATGATACTAACACCACTTATTTGATTGCTACAAAAAATACATATGGTTTTGGCACAAATGATTGTGTCATCTGATCTTTGACAACATGATAAAGATTAGAAAAAAGAGAAATGTCAGAGGCTTACCGATGATGACCAAGCCCGACAACATCATGTGTAATAATTATCAAAAGGGTAAGATGACAAAGTCAAGTTTCAAAAGAGAAACCCATACATCTGATGCCATTCTAGAATTAGTCCATATTGACCTATGTGGACCTATGAGGACAAAGAGTTATTATGGAGATAGATATTTTATTTTGTTTGTTGATGATTACTCTAGAATGATGACAATCATGTTTCAAAAAGATAAATCAAAAAATTTAAGATGTTTAAAGGGTATAAGGAAATGGTTTAGAAACATAGTGGTAAGGAGTTAAAAAATTTAGAGTAATTAGTTAACTTACTCTTTTTTCACTTAAGCTGTCTCTTAGGTGCATATAATTAATACTTTATATTAATTATATTGCGCAACCTAGTCTTTCTGTTTTAGGGTTTGTTCACCTTTATAGGCTAAACTTTGTAATGTTTTTTCATATCTTAGAGAATAATATTGTGACTCTTCTTTTGAGCATCTCTGAGTTCTGCTTTTTCATTTTTGTGCTTCTACTTTGTATCAGGTTATTTGCATGCAGGTTTATTCAGGTTCTATGGATTTACATGTTTCTCAAATCCTACATGGTATCAGAGCCACCCTGTCACTGCCTGATCGAAGGTTTTTGAAGCCACGATTTGAAGACGATAGCCACAGCTTCTCTGGGGTTTTTTCTGTCACTTTGAAGGAGGTGCCATTTTTAGGAGCCATTTGAGCCAAAACGGACTCTGCCATTGCATTTAGAAGGCCCGAGAGAGTCAAAAAACATATAAAGTTTGACTATTTCAGCCTCTGTGACCACAGGCAAACAATTTTGGCCTCTTAGGGCCGTACGACTCAAAAATTGAGCCAAAAAAGCTTGAAAAAAATTAAAAAAGGGCTTTTTGGCACATTTTTGGGCACTGACAGCTCGTGCCACCAGCGCGCCGCTGCTAGCCAGCATGCTACCCAGCGACCACCGCGCCGCCACCTAGGCCCGCTACCGCCCACCGACCGCTCGGCCGCCGCCCGTGCCCGGCCCACCCGCCGTCACCTCCCCGCCTACTCGCCGCCTCTGTCGGTAGTGCTGCCCATGGGCCACCACCGGGCCACCATGTCCTGCGACGGCCATTAGGCCATCAAATTTATTTGCATGACTGGCTTTTTCTAGTGAGGTTGTTTTTTGACCGTATCTTGGGCATACGGTGTTCTTTTTTAGAAAATGAAATATCGTCGAAAAGGTGTTTTTGAGATGGACGCAATGATGCTAGTTTTGTTCACTGATTTGATTGTTTGAGTTCCTATTTTTAGTGTTGAAGTTGAGGCTTCATTTTCCTTCCACTCTGCATCCGGTGTTCAGGTTTTTCTCTCATTTTTTCTATGCTTTTAGTAGTTGATTATTTGTGGTGCACAGGGGATAGGATTATACATTCTGGGGGGGTGCATTTTACTTTTTGCAATTTCCTTCAGAAAGACCCTTCTACTTCCATCTTATTCTTCTTCCAATGTCGGACCCCTCTGTGGCTTGACTGACACCTCACAACTACCACACATGGAAGCCACACATGACCAGACTCCTCATGTCACAAGGTTTATGGTCCTAGATAGATGTAGCTGAACCATTCCTTGAGAGACCTTATAAGGCACTTATGCACAGAAATAGGATGGATGAGGCAATGGGCCTCATTGCCATGAACATTTCAGATGGGTTGTTGTTCCACCTGGATGGTCTGACTAAACCCAGGGATATGTGGGACAAGTTCTCCACCTTTTTTGGCACCATGGATCAGTTCAGAATTCTCTAGATAGATGCAAAGTTCACCTCCTTGGCACCTGACTCCTTCCCCAACATTGAGGACTTCTTGATGAAGTTCAAGTCTCTTCGATCTATTTTACAGGTTGATGGAAAGACGAAGTCAGATGATGATTGTATCTTCCTGATACTCTCCAAGCTTTGTGGTCCTTATCATATTTTCACTTCTACCTTCTACTCCACTATGGATGCACTAGGTACCCGACATGTTATGCCCTCTTTTGAGACCTTCTGTGACAGGTTAACTCGTGAGCAGTCCAAGCTCAGTTAGATGGATTCTCTTATAGGTTCACAGTCACAGGCATTGCTTGCCAAGTCATCTCAGGATACACAGAAGCTGAAGCTAAAGCAGATATCTGATTCCTCTTCTCAACACTCTACTAGCCCACCATCTTCTTCTAAGAAGGAGAAACAGAAGTCTCAGAACCCCACTTGTTTGTATTTTCAGAAGGGGCCCAATGATGAGTCCCAGTGTTTTCAGAAGAGATTTGATGGCTATGAGAAAGAAATTGTAGATTTGCAAGCTCTCCTTCAGAAGAGCACTATTTCCTCTCCATCCTCTTCCACCTCACATGGGTCCACTTTTCAGTCTTCTGCCTCTTCTTTGACATCTGGATAGGATTTTGGATAAGGTCATGCATTACGGGCATCTATTGCATCCCCTTCACAGGTCCCTTGGATACTGTATTCAGGTGCTTCTCACCATATGGCATCTTCTCAGGATTTGTTCTCTTCTTTTGTGGCTTCTCCTATTCCTCATATTCTCATGGGGAATAACACTATACAGATAGTCTGCGGGATAGGTTTGGTCAGCATTTAGGATGGCACATTCAATGATGTATTGTATGTTCCATCTCTCTCTATAAACCTTCTCTTGATTTATCAGATTACACGCAGTGGGTCAGGGAAGACAGTTGAGTTCACGGTTGATTCAACCTTCATCAGGGATAGTGTGATAGGAGGCATTACTGCTATAGGGATAGTTGATCATTCCACATGTCTCTACACCTTCTCTCACTTTGGTCCTCCATCTCCATTGTTGGAGCTCAGCTCTCCTCTTTTGAGAGAGAATCATGCGGTGCAGTCAGGTCGCTTGAACCTTTGTGTTGTTCCCGAGACTAGTGTTGCGACTGCCACACCTCATCTTGAGGAGTACTTTTCTCTTTAGTAGGATTCATCTTCAACACTGCATGACCCTTCAGCTCCATTCATCAAGCCACTAGGTGCAGTTGTTGAGGACTCTACAGAGGACATTCATCTCCTCTTTGCTGACAGTGTCAGCACACCTGTCATACCTCTTACATTAGGGATTCCTTTTCAGGATCCTCATGTCTACTCCTTTGAGCATCAGCTCAGCCTTCCAGTGACACCTCATCTTTCGAGGTCACCTCTTCAGTGCCCACTTCCTTTCACTCCTTTGCATTGGAGTCATGGTGGTGTGTTCATTGATCCAGGGGTTCTTTCATTCCGGGGGGGCTTTGGAGCCTCCACCCTCTCTCACATGGGGGTTGGAAGCATGCATTATACTACTGGCTTTGAGAGAGTCTCTTGAAGTCATTATTTTTGTCTTTGCTTTTTTTTTATCTCTTTTTGCAGAGGAGTTTTTCCCACTGGCTTTTCTCTTTTGTCTCCAGTTTACAGAGATTTCCTTGTTGTTGGGTACCTGATCAGGCCTTGTTGCTGGGACCCTCTTTCCCTGCTTTCATAGCTGTACTAGGTTAGCTTACCTCCTGAGCTTTTCTTAAGGGTGGGTGTTAGAGTAATTAGTTAACTTACTTACTCTTTTTTCACTTAAGCTATCTCTTAGGTGCATATAATTAATACTTTATATTAATTATATTGCGCAACCTAGTCTTTCTTTTTAGGGTTTGTTCACCTTTATAGGCTGAACTTTGTAATGTTTTTTCATATCTTAAAGAATAATATTGTGAATCTTCTTTTGAGCATCTCTAAGTTCTGCTTTTTCATTTTTGTGCTTCTACTTTGTATCAGGTTATTTGCATGCAGGTGTATTCAGGTTCTGTGGATTTGCCTGTTTCTCAAATCCTACAAAAAATTTTAAGATCAGATAGAGGAGGGGAATTTATTTCCGATGAATTCACTAAATTTTGTGATAAGAATGGAATCAAAAGATAGGACTCTGCACCAAGAATACCACAACAAAATGCAATTACTAAAAGAAGGAATAGATCCAAGTTTATTGTGCAAGGACACTGATGATAGAGAAAGGCATCACCCAAAGCTTCTGGAGGGAAGTTGTCAGTACTTATGTTTACACATTGAAAATAGTACAATTGAAGAAAGATACCCAAATGAAACCTTATGAGCTTTGGTATGGATACACACCCAATGTAAGTTATTTCAAAAAATTTGTCAGTCAATGTTATATCTTAAAGGATGATAAAAATGGAAAAATTGACTCCAAGAGTGATGAAGGAATATTTATAGGGTATTCCACCAAGAGAAAGGCTTATAAATGTCAAAATAAAGCCTCTAACAAAATTTTTGAAAGTTCAAATGTAAAGATAGATGAATTTGCAGAGAAGATTGAAAAGGAAAGCACAAAAGAACTAGTGTACTACATCAGGTTTGATTACAATGAGTAACCTGACATTCTACACGACCAACAATGTAGAGCTCCCAAGAAATAGATCATTGCACCCAAGCATCAGGATGCAAATATGGAAAATCAGGATATTGCTCAAGATGATGCACGAAGTAATGGAGAACAAAATGATTATCAAGATGATAGACAAAGAGCTAAACCTATACTTGCAAGATATGTCAGAAGGAACCATCAACAAAACCAGATCATTGGAGACGAGAAAGCTGGTATGAGAATCAGAAGTAAGTCTCTAAATACAAGATGCTTTATTTGTGATTGTGAGCCCAAATTTGTCAATGTTGCACAAGATAATGATGAATCGATAAGTGTTATGAATGAAGATATTGAGCAGATAGAGAAAAAAAAGACATGGACACTTGTATTGAGACCAGATGACAAGAATTTCATTAGTACAAAATAGATATTCAGGAATAAGATGAATGAGAATGGAGAAGTCACCAAAAATAAAGCAAGACTAGTATACAAGGGGTATGCACAAGAAGAACAGATTGAATATGGAGAGACCTTTGCACCCGTTGCTAGGCTAGAAGGAGTGAGAATATTACTTTCTTATGCTGCATATAAAGGCTTTAAGGTATACCAAATGGATGTCAAGTATGCATTCCTGAATGAAATACTTGAGGAAGAGGTATACATTGAGCAACCAGAAGGGTTTGTTGATCTAGACAAGAGGAACATGGTATGTATACTACACAAATACTTGTATGAATTAAAATAAGAACCCTGAGCCTGGTATGAAAGACTTAATTCCTATCTTATAAGCATTGGATTGTAAGGACTAGTGAAAATAGTAATCTTTATTTGAAGGAAGATACTGATGCTAACATTTTTATTGTTGAGATATTTGTTGATGATATCATATTTTGAGGCAATGATATGCTATGCAAATTATTTGCAAATGAAATAAGAAAGGAATTCAATATGTCTATGTTCAGAGAGATCAAGTTCTTTCTTGGTCTGTAGATCATGCAAAAAGATGAAGGTATTTTCATTACACAATCCAATTACATCAAGGAACTGCTTAAAATATTCAAGATGGAAGAGTCCAAACTAGTTGGAACACCGATGGCTACTGGATGCAAACTAACAAAGGAGGACAAGTCATCAGATGTAAATCAGACTTTGTAGAAATCAATGATTGGAAAAATCATGTATGTTGTACATACTAGACCAGATATTGCACATGCAGTAGGAATTGTTGCAAGGTTTTATGTTAATCCTAGGGAATCACATATGACTGCTATGAAAAGAATCCTAAGATATCTAAAGAATACCGAGGAATATGGCTTATGGTATAGAAGAGAAGGCAAATTTAAACTTAAGGTCTTTACCGATGCTGATTGGGTTGGAAATATTAATGACCGCAAGAGCACCACTGGAGGAGCATTCTTTATGGGTGATAGACTTGTCACATGGATCAGTAAGAAGAAAGGATGCATCTCTCAGTCTACTACAAAGGTAGAGTATGTTGTTGTTTCTGCAAACTGCTCAAATATTGCATGGATAAAATAGTTACTAGAAGGTATGCATATGAAAATTTTAGACCCAGTAATTATCTATTGTGATAATACAAGTCCGATAAACATTTCCAAGAATCCAGTCATGCATGCTAAAACAAAGCATATTGCCATCAAGTATCATTATTTGAGAGAACAAGTTCAGGAAAAGGAGGTGATACTTGAATATGTGCAATCAAAGGAAAAATTGGCCGATATCTTCACCAAGCCACTGCCCAAGGATGCATTTGAATACTTGAGAAAGAGACTAGGGGTCAGACCCTTGTCTACTGGTCAGTAGGATGACTAGAAGGCAGCATAAACCTACATGTTATCACAATATCATTCATGTTGATGCAAGAAGAGAGATAGACTTCAAAGATACATCTATATGCAACAAGGTATTTATCAACTCTGAGCACTAGAGTTATTACCGATGGATTGGTAAATTCAAGGAATATATTATGGATAGAAAGGATCCATTTGACACTGCTGTCAAATATTTGTTTTGCAAAATATTTTTTTTAAAAGGTGTTTGTTTTGAATTGTTGTCAAAGGGAGAGAGATATCTTATTATTATACTGATAAAGAGATAGATTATATCCATTATCATCTTTGGGAGAGATTATATCCATCAAAGTATCCAAAGGGTGAGATGTAACAAAGAATGGGAGAGTACATACAAAGGGAGAGAATTGCTGACAAGAGACATCACAAGAAAGGAGAATAGTCAAAGGGAGAGAATTTGACATAGAAAGAGAACACATCACATTAGAGAAAAGAATATTATACATCTATCCAATGAAGGGACTGAAGATAGACAGAAAGCTGCAAGAATCAAATCAAAGCTATTTGAGCTTACCGAAAGCCAGACATTTGTAATATTTACATTAGGAAAGCTTGATGAAACTGTATATTTCGTATTGTATTAGTAATTGTATAGTATGATAATGTAGTATGTTTCTATCAATGCCAAAGGGAGAGATTGATGACATGTAACTAATTGAATATTTGAAGATGTTAAGTTTATAATGATGCAAGGCATTAAATCAATTAATGTATTTTATTTTCATTGATGTCAACTTGATATAATCTATATGGTCATAAAAATACTACTAATGACTTCAAAGAACCGATGAATCAAGGCTATGCTATCAGTAATGCATATAAGTCAAGTATTCACTAAGTGACTGTATACACCGACATAGTGCACACTGATGAATAGAGTAAAAGAGCAGAGTCACATTGTTACCCAATGAGAAAATGCACAACATTACCGATGAGAAAAGTTACAGTATTGCCCGATGATAAAAATACAGAGTAACCCGACAGAAATAATTTTAGTGTTGCCTGATGGAGAAGAAAAGGATGGAGATCCCAATGATGAATGAAGTCACACCGATGGAATAGTCAGTTTTCACCGATGACTAACTGAAGTATTGAACCACAGAAAAAAAGAGTTCAGAAAACATAAAAATGCTTAGCTGTCAAGAAGCTAAAGATAGAATTAACGGATAATTATCATTGTTTTAATCATCCAGATAAAGCCAGAGATAAGTAATTAATTTAAAGCTGATTTATCCAGTTGCCAAGAATATCTCTTTGAGATAAAACTAGATTTTGTTTTAAATCTATGGCGAGAATTGTGGATCATGCCAAGAATCAAGAAAGCAAAGAAAATATAAAACATGTATATATAAGAGTGAAACACAATTCATTATGAATGGGGGATTGTGAGAGGTGAACAAGAGAAGTGAAAGATGCTAAATAAAATCTGAAGAAGAAGAAAGTCTTCATTCAATCCTGATCAACAAGATAAAGAAAGAGTTAGATTTTGTCAACACCGACAAATAGTGAGACAACATCACAGAGAAAAATAGTATGGAGAAAAGGTATAGAAATGATCAAAATGATCAGAGAGGTAATGGACTTATAATAGATATCAAAATCTACAATTGAGTTGTATGTATGAACAGATCATTAGTGTTTAAGTTTAACCATTGAAGCATCAAGTCTCTTAACCGAGTAGGACTTAAAATTCTTTTACAATTGAGATACATCCCAAGGAGTATCAAAAATTTTGATCATGAAAGTAGCATTGGATATGCTCGATACCTATTGACAGGCCAAGTGAGTGTTTGATCAAGGATAATAGCATTATATTCCAGATACTAGGTGATAAACTATATTTTAAATCCTCTAAGAAGGTCACACCTAATAGTGTGTTTGTAACCTTTAACAAGGTTGGCTCTTAACATGGCTCACTTTAGAAGACTAAAAATTTGGGGTACCCATTACAGTGGTTTTTTCCCCTAACAGGGTTTCCATGTTAAAATCCATGTGTTATGTGTTTATGTTTCACTATTTTACTACTTTACATTTTAGATATGAAATTCTAGATTTATCGGTATACTCTACATATTTACTGTGTTTCAGTAAATAGTTAACTGCTTATCGGTAATCATACAAAAAGGAGATTTACAAAGAAATCCAACAAGTAGAAAATTGATATAAGTATTTCAAGGCATTCATCTTGTAGGACAAAAGATAAGTAGAGACATAATTTGTGGTTATAATTTTTAAGGGTTGATTTAAGGATTAATTGTTGAGGCCACTGATTCACCCCCCCCTCTCAGTTATTACTAACAATTACCCAATTACCCATTCTTACTGAACCACTATTATAGTATTCAAAAGTTTCAAACTTCTTCTTATCACTGGTCATGTGGTGAGTGTAGCCACTATCTATGATCTAGACTTCATTCTTACTAACCTTAGATATGAGTGCAGTTCTACATACCTTTCTTCTTCTTCATTTGAATCATCCTTCATGGATACAAATACCATCTCAATTTCTTCTTCAGATTCAATTTCAGTATCATCATCTATGTTCTCAGCTAGGTAACAAGATTTATTTCCTTTGTCCTTTTAGTCTTGGGTATCTCTTCTTTTAGTTTTTTGGTTGTGTCGGTAATCTCTATTATAACCTCGATCAAAATTATTTTCATATGTTCTCTCATTACTTCGGTTATCTTTTCTTCTATTAGGACATCTTGTAGAAAAGTGTCCAACCTCTTTACAATTAAAATATACAAGTGGTCATTTACCTTTGTATCTACCTTTTCCTCTCTACAGTCTTCTATCCATTAGTGCTTCAATCTCATCAAGTCCTTCATCCTCATTATCGCTTTCATTATCATTCCTAATAGTGTGTCTATGAATTGACTTACTTATTTTCAAAGAAGATTTGAATGTAGATTCTATAGATGGTAAGATGCTATTATCAAAGCTATTCATCTCAAATGAAATAAGTCTACCAATCAGACTATCTAGAGTAACTGTATTGTTTTCAAATGCTCTCAGTTTTTGTACAGCAGAAACTCTAATAGCATATACAGGAAATAAGGTTCTTAAGATTTTACTTACCACTGTCTCCTCTTCAAGTACACCTTCAACTCCTTGAATAGCATTGACTAGCTCTTTGATTCTACAGCTATACTAAGTGATGTTTTCTCCATCTTTCATCCTTAGGTCATCAAACCTCCATCTTAGGCTTTCTGCCTTAGCTCTTAGTACATTAGCATCTCCTCCATGTACCAGCTTCAACTTATCCCATATTTCCTTTGCATAAGTGCATGTTTTTACATCTTCAAAATCAACATCAAAGAGTGAGGAAGCAAGTTCTATCATCATGCAATTATTCTCATGCTTTTCTCTCAATTGCTCAAGAGTGTGAGATCTTGTAGGCAACACATATTCAGTATCAAGGTGTTGAGTAACATCATTAAAAATACCTGATAGGTGGAGTCTCATTATGTTGCTCCATGATACCAAGGTGTCTCTATTCAACTTTGAAACATTTTGTTTGTTCATCTTTTGATCTTTTTCTTGAGTTGTCAAACTCCCTTTCTAAGCACACAAGCTCTGATACTAGTTGTTACAAATAATTGAGAGGGGGGTGAATCAGTGGCTTAAAAAATATTCCAATAAATCAACCCAAAAACTTAGTACCATAATATTAAGCCTCTAGTTATCTTCAATCCTACAAAATGAATGCCTTCAAATATACTTATCAAATAACGACTACTTGGAGTTATCTTTTAAACCTTATTCTTTACGTTTACAGAATAGCAGTCTTTCTTTTACTGAAAAACAATAAATTTCTTAGTGTATACCGATCAATCTAGGTTAGTTATGTGTAATGAAAAACACTAAAGTAATGACTCATAAACACATTGACACATGGTTTTTTAACGTGGAAACCTTGTTAAGGTAAAAACCACTTCGGACCAGTAACCCAAAATTTTCACTCTTCTAAAGTGGGCTCGGTGAAGAGCCAACCCTATTAACAATTACAAACACATTGTTAGGTGTGACCTTGTTAGAGGATTTATGATATTAGTTTGTCACTTGATATCGGGCATCTCTATTCTACCTTCTATGACCAAACCCAGTGTAGTTTGTCAAATGTTATCTGGCATATAATTCTATCTTCATGATCAAATGTTTTGATACTCCTTGGGATGTATCTCAAAATAGAAATGATCTTGAAATCTTGCTCAGTTAAGAGAATTTATGAATTAATGGTTAAATTGAAATAGTAAATGATCTTTTCACATAGACAACTTATACTTACAAATTTTTAGATCTATTGTAAGCTCATTAAACCATTCTGATCAATATATATTTTCAATACCTTTGCTCCACTATTTGTTATTTTTAGTGATGTTGTGCTTTGTTGCTTGGTGTCTGTAGAAATATTTAGCTCTTTCCTCAGCTTGAATTATCAGGACTGTATGAAATCATTCTTCATCAGTTTCTCTCCAGCATCCTTCTGTTATGCCCTACATACCTGTCCCTACATTTTGTAGGAAAAATAGTGGGTCCCTATTTATGCTTTTGCTTCTTCATTGGTTTCTTTTGTTTTTCTTTATTTACCTTTGGGATTTGCTTCCACAGGGGTTGTTTTCCTTTTTATTTTTTTCTTCTTCTGTCTCTGGGACCCTGTCCTAGAGTTGGTTTGTTCTTTTGAGTCCTCTGGATCCTAGACTCTGGGATTCTCTATCATTATGTCTTCTTTGGTGAGAAGGTGTGGTTGCATGGAATCCCTGGGCCCAGAGTTTGGAGGCTCACTTGTTCCATAGTTTGAGGAAAGAAAGCAATCCATTTTTACCCAAAGAGTATAAATAGAAGTTTCTAGTCCCTTTCATATTTACCATGATCAAACACTCAGAGTGATTAGAGAGATTCAAAGGTGATTAAGGTGATTTAAATGATGTTTTTCTCCATGTGCTTAGCGATAAATTAGTAGTGATTTACAACACATTTTCATGGTTACTCAAAGGTTAACTTGTTGAAGAGTGCCTCCCATGCTCATCTTTCCTTCACTTCCCATGTTTTCAGGTAGGCCCTCATCTCTCCTTTACGGTTTCTTTTCCTTCTAGTTTTGTGTCTTCTGGTTCTCTCACATGTTTCACTTGTTTTATTTTGGTCTACTTCATCTTTTCATTTCTGGTTTTGGTTTTTGTCTTCGCCCCCCCCACCATTGGTGGGTTGGATCTGCTAGAGGGTTGTCCACCCTTTGTGCAGTTGTAGTTTAGTGTGAATACCCCTCTATATTGCGTATATTTTGTACATTATGAAAATCTCTGTTTATGTCTATATATGTTCCCACTTTGGGTCGACCTGCAAGTCATGCTTCAGCCCTCGTGTGCACTTCAACTATGTCTGTATTCCTTGTATATCCTACACTTTTTCTAGTGGCAAGCTTTTTGCACTCCATTCAACAATAACCCCATGTTTAGAGCTCATCCAAGAAAGGTGTCTGCCTTGTTCAAACTTGGCACCTTGCTGGTTTGAGCCATGGCAGCTTTCTCTCTCCTTCATCAAATCAATCTTAATGGTGGGTTATTTTTTCCATGTGAGCATTAAAATCTAGCCCAAGTGGCATCCATTTCCTCACGTGTTCAGACAGTTGTCAATATTAATGCCATTACTCCCATTACAGCATTGCCACATGACGCTCCCATGTCAGCCTAATGTGGCTCATCCCCAGTCATGTTAGTAATAGTTATTTTTCTAGACTTTGGGTCCCAGATCTTCATTTGGTCCTTATTTTATTTTTCATCACCTGTGTGAAGATCCCTTGAGGCCCAGGTAAGAGGTTAAAACCTTAATTCATTATTATTATATGTATATCTTTTCTAGGGTCTAACATGAGCTAACAATTCTTTCAGGAACATATGCACAGCGGTGGCAAAAATCTTCAAAATTTAGAATAATGTTTTGTTTTGTATAGATAATGATGGTCATTATGTTTTGTAGGTTTCCAGAATTAAACTCACCAATCATGTTGGAGGCATCTACATCATCTCCACCCGGGAGTCCGGAACTCCCCACTACTACTGCCACCCAGGCAGCTATTAGAACAAAGGTCGAGAAGGCCTTAGAAAATCTCTCATTAATTATGAAGTATCTAAAGGGAGATGATATTCAGGGATCGAAGGTCAATTCCAAGGCTAAATTGATCACCGACACAAGTGTTGGAATGTGGGCCAAAATGTAGGCCTTAGTGAAAATGATGTGCATTCAATGCACTGTCGGAGATCCATTGGCCCTCAATGTTGACAACTCCAGGATCCTCAAAGATGATTACTTCCCCTGCTCTGTGCAAGCCTCAGAGCTCATCCTCACTTTGGTGGAACACTATAATACAACTGTCTGGGTTTTCATGCTAACCGCCCTAGTTCTGACAGGCTAACCAATGCCTATGATGTCTCTAGACACCATGACTTTTCAGGCAGGACTGGGGATTCCCCATTTTGATGATGTAGCCATCCTCACATGATCTCTGGCCTTGGAGGAATCTTAGAAGTTAGAACACATGGCTTGACAATACCTCAATAACAATTGGCTCAAGGTGCCAAGAAAATATTTCAAAAAGATGAAGCTGGAGATCCCCCAGATTGAATTCAAAGAAAGCATACAGATTGGGATCATCGCACTATGTAGGGTCTTTGGAGAGCCCCATGCCTAGGAATTCTTAGCATGGATGTACTATTTCTTGTTAGGCAACACCTCTAGTGGGAAAAAATTTTATTGGGCTACTATCATTTCAAATCATGTGGACTCTCAGTTGGTTAAGGTCACCCGAACCCCCAAATTCTATATGACATCCTATGTTCTATGGGCACTAGCACAACAATGCCCCATAACCTGGGGCTTACTTATAGCAGGAGTGCTTGGGACTAGCATAGGCCAGAATGATCCATGGGATTATTTCCCTCAGATCCAATGGGAGGTTAGTTTCCTCATCTTTTGCCAAGTGAATGATGCCTTCATTTACTACAACCTCCTCATGCCCAGTCGGGAAGCTAGATACCATCTCTCTAAGGAAGAAATGGATTTGGTCAGCTCTTATAGCTGCTATTATATTCAATACCAAAAAAATACCTACATTCGGGTGATTGGCTTCTCTGCGAAACCCTATTTATTACCCAAACATTGTGGGAATAAAATAATTCTTTTATGGTTTTGCCAGTAGATTTTGGAGCTGCACGCCCTCTTCACAGTGAAGATGGTTACCTATTCCCTATTCCCAATCACTTGTGGGAATTATACATGCAACCTTGCAGTGGAAAAGGAGGTTGACGGAGAACTTAAGAGTCTCGGGCTAGCAGAATTTTAGCTGGAGGGAAATAATTTTGATCTGCTAGGCAGAGTAGCCATGACACTTCCCCGGGCAGCTCCCCCACATGAGTTTCACTTGGAGGATTTTTGGGAAGATTCTCAAGATGAATTTTGAGGTCTGGATCATGCATTGTTTCCAGATGACATAGGGGATGATCAAGTGGTTGGAGCTTCAAAACTTCTCCAAGGACTTTGTAGATACTGGGTCTATCGAGGACCCGTAATATAAAGAAAGGGGAGTAGATAAGATGGCCCTTCCTCTAGTTTATTGGGATGCGTAGGAGGGCTTGACAATAGAGGAAATCACCCACAACATAATTGAATGTAGTCATGCATATTTTCCAAAGGTGTATCCTAAAAGTACGTGCAAGGTTGGCCCATTTGTGCAGGGTTCAACTTTTGGAGCCAAAACCTCCTTGTAAGGTGAGGATAGGGGAAAAAGTAAAATGGGGGCCCCTCCCTAAGTTTCATCTGCAGTTCCCATAGTAGAAAAAATGCAACAAACTCTTGTAGCATCCTATCAAATGAAAGAAAAGTTAATCACATGTTTGGCAACCCTGGCCATTATGGCTGGACCTGTCTGCCCTCCCAATTCCCCTTCACTAGGAGAATTAATGGTCAGAGTCACAGGGACCAGGGAGGAGGAAGAGTGGGAAGCCATGTTAGATGCAGTTCCCCTATTAATAACAAAGAGGAAGAAGAGGATAGCTCGTCCTCAGCCAAGGGTAGAGCCGCAGCTTGGTATGCCTAGCATCCCCAAAATATAGATTTTTTCCTCAGACTCCTCAGAGCTAGAAAATTGGCCCGAAGATCCCCCAGAGACCTCCCCTCCACACAATGACTTGAATGAGGGAAGATTGTCAAGATTATCCAAGATTATTCTCTCGGAACATGATATCGTAAAGATAGTAGATGAGTTCCGGAATGGGGCCAGAGAAGTCAAAAAAGAGCTTGAATCTGTCTACAGCCGATGGAAAAATATTAGGGACATAGATGAGGATGACATCAGCAAAGTTTTGGAGGCATTTAAAAATAACGAAGGGCAATAAGGTTCTCTGAATTCTGGAGATTTTAACAAGCAGGGTTCATTTTGAAAATTCTTTATTCTTTGAGCGCAAGCTCCCAGATCCCAGAGTCCTGGATCCAGCAATTTTATATTCTTTTAATGACCTACGTCGAGGTTCTCTAGAGCTGACCAGTCATTATTAGGTAGTTAATAAGGGTGTCAAAAAGTAGATAACCCTAGCAAGACACATCAGCTTGAGGAATGGTTCTGACAGGTGGTCTTCCAAAGGCATCGCTCAGGGATTAAACATCTGGTGCATTAGAGACAGTAAGCCACTTTTACATTGATGAGGCATGCAGCCTCGAACCTCAGGGGATTGTATTTCTTCTTTTTTCTTATGGCTCTCTTCTCAAGGTCGATTCTTCAATACTTATTTTCTTATCTTATTCTTCTGAAATGTCAAACCTTTGTTCTTCTCGAGGTTGTTGTAGCATGGTGTAGGTAGTACCAGCCTCTAGAAATTGTATTTTATTGTTTAGTGTAAAGTTAGATTAGGTTAACTTTATTGAAACCTTTATGTATAAATAGTAATTCTGAGTTCATTCCAAGGGTCAAAAAAATTGATGATTTTGCAGTCTGTAGCTATAACACTTTCATTATTTCATTTCTTATAGGTGCAGAGCTCAATGATCCTTAGTTCTTAGAATCTCTTGGTAGATAGATGCTCCCTTCAAGATGTTGATTTACACACACCAGTGATTGCTGGAAAACCATTAATGATTGAAGGTTTCTCATAATGTTGTTGTTAGTGTTCTAATCTCTGAGTTAATACTCTTTTGTGTTGTATGATTCTTATGTCCCTTTCTCTAATATTTTAAGTATATTAACAACCTTATTTTCCCCTCGCTATTGAATATGTATGAACTGATGGCTATGTATGCATTCAGTATTTAGTGTAGTATGTTAGAGCATGGTTGATGTTTTAAATGTATTTGCACAACTATAGGTAGAATGGATGTTCTCTAACTCTGGAATATCTTTTGAAGTTTCTTTGATAATCCAAATGCTTGCAGGAAGCCCCAACTCACCCGAATCCCTGGAGAAGATGAGCCAAGAAAACCAGCTATCCCCTTGAAAAAAATAGTCACACCCCCAACTGAACCCCCGCACTGTCGAGACCCGACCCTCATGTGCTTGAAGGCCTGAAGAATTTATTCCCTGAACAACCTTTACAGGAAAAGTTGGCTGATACCCCAGTACCCGGTGACAACTTACATATGTTGGTGGACCGGTCACATAGCCTGGTCAACACCTTTTTCATTCACTCCCCTTAATTCATAATGAATTACGTTGTCTCTTTACATACATGATAACACCTCTTCTCTCTTCTTGATTTTCTTATTCTTCGCATGATTTGGAATCTTAGCCAATCTTGAGTTAAAGCATAACTCCTATTTTATCTCCTTGAAATCTTCTTGCCAATTGGATAAAACAAATTTAAATCCTTTACTTATCTCTAGCTTTAACTTGTCGATTAAAACAATGTGAACAACCAGTAAAGTCTATCTTTAGCTCTGCCAACTAGATATTTTTTTTTTTTTCTAAACTCCAGTTAACTTCAGTGTTTTAACTCTTTGATAGCTTTGGTCAACCCTTCAATTCTCCTCAAGCTTCTCCATTGGATTTTTTTGTCCGTTGGGGTTGTCTATCCTTCGGGCTTCACTGCAAAGTTATTCCCATCAGTTAACACTGTAATTCTGGCCATCGGTAATGCTTGTGATTCTACTCTTCGGTAATGCTTGTCAGTGTTTGAAGTCACTTAGTGAATGCTTGTCTTTTATACATTACTGAAAGCATAATCTTTCTCTCTCTAGTTATCTGAAGTCTTTAAAACTTTTATTGTAACCAATTATATTATATTAAGTTGACATCAATGACAATACAATCCATTAACTTATTTAACGTATTTCATTGTCTTTCATCATTACTAAGACATAAAATTTGGTAGTTGAGATGCATTCTAAAATCAGATTGATCCATTGTTTATCAAAGACAAATTTTTCAAGCACTTTAGAAAGGAATCTCCAATCTACCTTGTCATAAGCTTTGTTGATGTCATGTTTAATAAACATATTGTGATTTTTATTTATTTGGGTTGAGTATATAGCTTCTTGGGCTATGATGACTCCATCGTAGATGGATGTATCTTGAACAAACCGTGTCTGTTTCTCATTTATGATTAGTGGTAGTAATTTATGTATTATTTTTGTAAGGGTCTTTGATAGTAGCTTGTATATAGTGTTAGAAAGAGCTATGGCTTTGAAATCATTAAATTTTTCAATCTTCTATTTTTTTGGAATTAAGTCTAAGAAGGGAGTCATTGGGGCCAGGTGCTTTATCTGGCTGCATTTGTTTAAATATTTTACCAATTTCCTACACGTAGATTTATCTTTTGGGATCTATTGGTGTCTTGATTGGTAATTCTTGGGTGTTCTCAAGGATTTTATTTTGGTTGGTAAGATCAGAGGATTCTATATTGTTGAGGGTATTGATAAAGTTTTTAATACCTTCCTCAGCTATGGCCTTGGTTTCCTCAATTATCATTTCATTTGTTTTGGTGATCTTAGTTATTTTGTTTATGTTCCTTCTTGCATTGGTGCTATTGGGAAAAACTTAGTGTTTTGATTTCCTACATTAAGCTAAGTTTCTCTGGAATTCTGCCACCAAAAGAATTCCTCTTTGGCTAAGATATCCTCCAGGTCAATTTTAAGAAATTTTTCTTTTTGGTATGTTTCATGATTCATTTCATTCGCTATGATTTATTTAGTCAAGTATTGGAGTTCAGTTTCAATCTTATATTTTCTCTCAAAGATGTTACCAAACCATTCTTTGTTCCATGAGATTATTTTTCTCTTTATTTTCTTAAGCTTATTAGCAATGATGAATAGTTTTGATCCCTTGAGGTTCAAATTTTCCCAGCACTGTTGTATTAGTGGTAATAGTCTCTCATCTTTGAACCACTTTTGTTCAAACTTTAAGGGGGGTCCATAGGTTATAGAATCATCAAGGACATCTAGTGATATTAAGAAGTGGTTAGATCCTGAGAAAGGTAGGATTTTAGTTTTAAGAGAAAAGGGCAAGCTTGTTAAATTTCCTCTGAAAAATAATCGATCAAGTTTTTCAGCTATATTTTCCTTTCCTTGTCTTAGCTTAGTCCAAGTAAACATACCTTCCACCAGGTTTAGATCCATTAGGTAATTGTATCTAACACATTCAACAAAGTCCTCTACAGATCTTGGATTAATATTTCTGCCTCCTTTTTTCTTAGAGCGGCCTAGGATGGTGTTCAAATCTCCACCAATGGTAAAATTTTGGTCTCAGTAGAAATTTAGGAATGTATTAATTTATATCCACATCAACTGTCTGTATAAGTAATTAGTTGGTCCATAAATATTTCATATATTAAAGTTTAGAATGGATTTCAGACTCTTGATAGTACCACACATCCAATGTTTATTTATGGAGGTGGGGGTATATATGATTTTCATTGAGTTAGCTATGCTAGTCAGGCCTCCCAATGCCCCATCTACTAGAGCACCAAAAACCTCCAAGAGTCCATATTTTTTTGTTGAGGTTTGTTAAATCATCATTATTGAGTTTCCTCTCTTGTATGAGCATTAAATTAGGGTTATATTTATTGATGTCATGTTTTATTAAACATTGTTTGTTAAGGGTGTTACAGCCTGTAACATTCCATGAAAGGACCTTCATTGGTCCTTGGGAGGGACCTTCCCATCCCTACATGAAATAAGTCTATGATGTTAGTTTGATTAGCCTTATTTGCATATTTCAGTTTAAGCTCTCCTATAGATTTCTTCCCTCTCTTATTAAGAGATTTTACACAATAAATCTCAGTAAAGCCTTCTTCACAGATAGTTATACAAAGTTTAGGATTACTTTCTAAGGCTTCTAGTTCCACGATGTATTCTTCTAAGACATGCTCGTTATGCTCCATAGAATCAAGTTCTTGGATTTTTCTAATTAAAATTTCTCTTTTAGCATTAATGTCGTCCAAATTTATAAATTCATTCAAATAATTGTCTAGAGTCTCATTAAGAATTTCCTCAGCTATTGTATTAGTTTTAGATTGAGTAGAAGGGGCACCATTGGAAGATGAATCTTTCATTTGAATGTTGGATTTTGGGAATTGAGGTACTCCAAAGGATGGCACTAGATCCAAGATGGATGAAGGTAAGGGAGATGCAAAGCTAGTTGGGGATCAACAACATAAGGCTCCCTATTGAGGTCAATGATGGGTTTTAATTTTGGTTGGGAAAGAGGGTGGGTTTCTATATTTTGGGACTACATTTGGGGTTCATGTTGTGATACTAGTGCTTCATCTCCTTCCTTTCTTTCTATTTTCTCTTTAGGGGATGGTGGCTATTGATGTGTGGGTGTGGATTGATTATTAGACTTTTGATTAAAGGGAGATGGAGGGGTAACAAGTTGGATGTGATGGATGGAGAGGGACTATTACAATCAGAAGAGGAGGAGGCACTAGAAAGAAAGGATAACCTAACTGGCATGTTAGGGAACTGAGGGTTTATGAAGTTCCTCAAAAGATGCTAGCGGTTGGTCGTATGGTGGGGTCCCTAGAAATCATCAGTGGGGTCTCTTGTGAAGCTATCAAATCTTCCAATGGTACATTTGTAAATTTTTGGTTGTAGTTCATATATGTAGTAGTTTTTTATGATTTTGACTGGTTTTAACTAACTGGGAAAATTATTCATGAGTAATTTAACATTTGAATTTATGATATAGCAGTGTTAAAAACCAACTATTGTACCAAATTATTTACCAATCCTTCTTAATATACTATGATGTATTAATTCAACAGGGTAGTTTTTAAGATAGACCCATTCAAGTGGGCTTATTTAGGGCATTTTCTATTGGTGAAATTAGGCGTCCATCTAATTAATTTTAAAGTATACCCTTTAAAAAAAAAATTCAAAAGAACAGCTTCTACTGAGTCTCTTGAATCACAATAAAAAATAGAATGTTGTTACTAGTGATAGTAACACTTAGTTGTCTACCTAGAGCTGTTCTAAACTAGTTTGCAATGGTCGAGATGTAGGTTGCCTCCCCCTCCCAAATTGCATAGACTACATGAAATTCACATATTTCCAAAATCTCATTATAGAACTCATTGTTGATTATAACGCTTGTTGTTTCTTTGTCTTGCAAGGGTTTTTTGGTGGAATTTTGTTTGATCCTCCACTTTAAACTTATTGGTATTGCATTTGTCCCCATGGAAATTTTTGATGCCCTGCTTTCCCATTCACTAGTAGAGGGATAGGGTTTTATTTTTTCCACACCTTCTTGGTTGTTCGATGTGTTCTAATCCACCCAACTTTGTCTTTTTTTTTTGGAACTAGGATTTTCTTTGATTACGTATTTTGTAAGATTGAAATAATCCTTCTATGTATTATTGCATATCATTGTTGGCTTCTTATCCATGGGATCACTACCTTTTCTGTGATTTTTTATTCTCTCATAGGGCATCGATTAAAATTTTTCTCCGAAAGATAACTCTTTGTTTGATTAGGGGTTGGAAACTTAGCTTTATTCTTGCTGCATATGATCTTCCATAATCTTTGTTTGTTTTTTGGGTCCATGGGATTTTGGGATAAATTTTTTCATTTTCTTTCTTATTTGGCCCATTTCATATTCCAAGAATTTAGATCTTATTGTGGCACTTTTCTTTTACTTTCAGGTCTTTGATTATTTCCTTGTCCCAACTTTTGTGGAATTTGGATAAAATCTCTAAGTTACTGCCACAATGTAATATCATATTTACATTCTTATTCAATTGTATTGAGTGATTAGGTCCATTTCATGGGTGGATATGGGAAATTGATTCCCCCGGCTTTCCATCAGACCTAATGTCATTTGGAAATTCCTTCCTTTACTGGATTTCCAATTTTTTGGAGAGGACTAGGTTTGCGGCTGAGAATTTTTGCATGGTTTCTGTGTTGACAAAGAAGATGGGCATTTTATTTGTCATCAAAGTGTTATCATGATATCTCTACCTTTTTCATAGGTCATGGTATTCATCTACCTTGCTTTAAATCAAATAATAAGCACCTCCATGAACAACAAAAACCATCGGCATCTATCATTTGTAGGCCAATCAACGGTGGAGAAGAAGTGGGTATTATTTGTAAAAGAAAAATAATAGCAGAAAAGAAGAAAAAACAATGCAATACACAGTACACAGTATTTATCATGGTTTAGCATAAATGCCTACATCCACACTGAGAGCAGAAGAATAATATTAACTCAATGACCAGATTACAATGAAGAGAAGAGCTTATTTAATAGCTCATAACTGTGCAACTGAAGAGGCAAAAGGTAGCAACAAGACAAATGTCTGTTGGCCTTCCAATCCCAACAAACTCCCACCAGAAGTCAACGGATATTTCAGCTAATCAGGCATTCCCCTACTCTACATGCTAACTTACTTCAGCTTAACAAGGCCAAGAGAAGTTCTTGCACATTCGAACTTCTCTTTGGTTACAACTTTTGTGAATATATCTGCCGGATTGATTTTAGTATCAATCTTTTCAACCTTCAACCTACTGCCTTCAACCATATGCCAAACGAAGTGAGTGTGAATTTCAATGTGTTTTGAATGTCACTGAGATGTATGATTATGAGCCATAAAGATGGTGTTACGACTGTCACTAAATAATACATAATCATTTTGTTGATACTTTATTTCACCAAGTAATCAATGCAACCAAATCATCTCCCGAGCACCATCAGAAAGAGCCAAATATTCAGCTTCAGCTGAGGAGAGAGAAATAGAATGTTGCAACCTTGAGGCCCAGCTAATAGTAGCTCTAGTGAACATGAATTTGTAACCGGTAGTAGATCTACGCTTATCCAAATCTCCGGCAAGATCTGAATCTGTGAATCCTTGCAGTTGTTTATTGTTTCCACCAAAACATAAAACATAAACTGAAGTGCCTTTTAAATATCTTATAATCCATTTAACAGCTTCCCAACGAAGCTTCTTGAGATTTCTCATGAATCTACTTACCACTCCCACTACATGGGCAATGTCAGGACGAGTGGAAAACATAGCATACATTATGCTATCGACTACTAATTTATAAGGAATATTGTCCATGAATTCCTTTTCCTCTTGTATTTTTGGACACAATTTTGAAGACAACCGAAAATGAGAAGCAAGAGGAGTAGAAACTATCTTGGCATCATTCATGCCAAATTTGTCCACAACTTTGTTAATGTAATCCTTTTGAGACAAAGTAATTTATTTCTTCTTTCTGTCCCGTGAAATTGTCATACCAAGAATCTTCTTGGCTGCCCCTAAGTCCTTCATGGAAAATTTACTTGCCAACTTGGTTTTCAACTCACCAACAATTCAAGAACTTGTGCCAGCTATCAACATGTCATCAACATATAAAAGCATAATAAAAAATTCACCAGTTGGAAGTTTCCTGTAATAAATACATGGATCAGATTCACATCTTATGAAGTTTTGCTCAACCAGGAAGTGATCAAATTTTAGATACCATTGTTGCGGGGCTTGCTTGAGCCCATACAAAATCCTTCTTAACCTACAATAAAGATCTACTTTCCCTTTGTCAATAAAACCTTGAGGCTACTCCATATACAACTCCTCATCCACATCACCATGTAGAAATGTAGTCTTGACATCAAGCTGCTCCAATTCAAGATTCCACATAGCTGCGAGTCCTAAAATAGTCCGGATAGTTGTCATTTTGACAACTGGTGAGAAAATCTCTGTGAAATTGATCTATTCTTGTTGAGCATACCCTTTTATCACTAATCAAGCTTTATAGCGTTTTGCATCTCCACCTTCATTTTTCAGTTTATAAACCCACTTGTTCTTAAGTGGTTTCCAATTTGGTGGTAGAGGGACCAAATCCTAGGTGTGATTATCTTCCAATGAACTCATTTCTTCATTCATAGCAGTCATCCATTTATATTTATCACTACTGACACAAGAGACTTTATAAGTGGCCGATTCAGCTTGCTCCAAAATTAAGAGTTTGGGCTCTACCTCTTCAGCAAATAAGAGTTCATAGTCTACAAATTTTGAAGGAATTTCGATCCTGAATTTTCCACAATTGCACTACTCTATCCAAGTGCCATCGAATCATCAAGCTGAAAATTACGATGTGAGATTGGATGAATAGTATGCAGATAGATATTGGTATTTTCCTGAATTTCATTATGTGTCCCCTGCCTCTTTGCGCAAGACAAATTTCCATGTCCAGCATTGAAGACTGAATTCCTCACACCACACAAAACTGTAGTGGCTGGGGAGTTGATCATAGCACATGGGCCTGTAAGGGGGGATCTGGGTAGACGTGGGCCTATCATCTCTACTACTGCGGCAGGTTGGCGAAAGCCTCTGCTCTCCCTTTTGCGCGGGCTACTTATCTCCTCTGTTTGATGCATATCAAGTGTGGTTAAAAAACCTTTTCACATGCCCTCCTCCATGCTATGATGTGACAGTGATTTCATATGGGACTACTGCACAGTCTTCTTTCCATTTTGTGGATCAAAATCCACACTATGAGAAGTGTTTTAGAGAGCACATTGACCTGCGATTTGTTTGGGAGCAAAGAGATAGTTATCTAAAATTCTAAGATCATGTTGTTAAGCATTTGGATCGATCTGTGTGGGAGATAAAGAATTCTAGAAAAACATATTGCCAGGCTCGATTTGACCGTCTTCATTCCCAGCATTATCTTTCCTGAGAATGGAATTTGAAGAATCCTCTATATCATTATTCCACATACTATCCGTGGAATTGATTTCATCAATTGGCTCATTAAAATCAGATGACAGTGAGCTTCTTTGTGGTGCTAAAATAGAGATTGGAGAATTATACATGTGCTGAGGATTTTTCGTGCAATAGCCTTGTGAATTTGTTATGGGCTGAGAATGTGAAATATCAAACAAGGTAATATAATTATTTCCAGTTGTTTCCTCTGACAAAGATGGAAATATTATTTCATTAAAAACCACATCTCAACTCCTCACAATTTTCTTCTCTATTGGATCCCACATTCAAAAACCAAACTAATCTTCTCCATAGCCCACAAATATACATCGCTACAATTTTGAATCAAGTTTACTCCTCTTCTCCTTAGGAACATGAACGAATTCTTGACAACCAAATACCCAAATGTGAGAATAAGAAATTCTCTTTCCCAACCATTCTTCTTCTAGAATACTAAAATCCAATTGAGATGAGGGACTGCGATTGGTTAAATACACAGCGGTATTACATGCTTCCGCCCATAATTCTTTTCCCAAACCAGCATTAGAAAGCATACATCTAGCTTTCTCAAGATTTGTTTGATTCAGCCTTTCCATTGCCCCATTTTCTTGTGGAGTATATGGGACAACCTTGATTCTCCGAATACCATAATCTGCACAAAAATTATTAAACTCCAAAGAACAGAATTCACTCCCATTATCCGTCTTTAAACATTTTATTTTATGACCACTTTGATTTTCAACAAGTGCTTTGAAAATTTTAAATTTTGAAAATACTTCAGATTTACGAGACATCATGTAAATCCACACTTTCCAAGTATAGTCATCAAGAAAAGTAACAAAATATTTTGCACCTCCATAAGAAGTTACCTCCGTAGGTCCAAAGACATCCGAGTGCACTAGCTCTAGTGGTGTTGTCTTCTTTTCATGTCCATTCTTCAAGAAGTTGACCCATTTTTGTTTTCCACAAAGACAATGTTCACAGAATTCCAAATCTATAGATTTTAAACCCAGCAATTGATCATGGTTGAGCATCACTTCAAGGTTTTTCTTTCTCATATGGCCTAACCTTTGATGCCAAAGAGCTACATCACTGCCTATGACTATTATAGCAGCTCCCACCTCACTAGGACGCTCTAAAAGATACAAACTACCAACTCTATTGTCTCTGGCAATCACCATGGAACCTTTGGTTACTTTCCATGAATCTACAAATAAAAATGTATGGCAGCCTTATGTATGCAATTGTTTGACAGAAATCAGATTTCTTTTCAACTTTGGAATATGACGAACATCTTTGAGAAGCCATTGGCCTCCTCCTTCCAATGGAAAAATAACATCACCTTTGCCAATAATTTCACAAGAATTATTATCACCCAAATAAAATTTTCCAAATTTACCTTCTTGATAATTTGTAAGTGGATCCGTTCAAGAAGCGACATGAAAAGAAGCACAAGAATCCATGACCCAAGAGTTTTCTTTTGTGTCACTTGCAGAAAGTACTAAAATACCATCATCCTTGTCATGTACAATATTTGCTTCGCTGTCCAAAAGCCTTTCTTGCGCCTTCTTGTATTTGCGGCAATCTTTCTTAACATGACTAGCCTTCCCACAAAACCAATAGCCACCTTCTTTTCCTCTAGACTGTGATCTCCTAGCAGATTGAGACCACTGATTGTAATTATTTCTGCCTGTGTATTGGCTTCTTCCTCTATTCTCGGTGCTCACCATAGTGAGAGCGTCACTAGATGAAGACTCATTATTTCTCCTCAAATCTTCAGAGAGAAGAGTAGCTGAGACTTCATCAAAGACCAGCTTCTTGTTTGACGTTGAAGTGCTTACTATTGTTACAAGTCCATCTGAGCTGTTTGGAAGAGAACACAATAATATAATAGCCTTATTTTCACCATCTTGGGGCATGCCAACTGAAATTGCTTGACTGATCAAAGTATTAAATTCATTATGATGATTTGTCATGGCTTCGCCTTCTCTCATCTTGAGCTTGTACAACTTCTCCTTGATGAAGACTTTGTTCGTAGTGGATGCCTGTGCATATGTCGAAGTAAGCTTATCCCATACCTCCTTTGTTGTTTCTTTTGCTGCATAATTATGCAAGACATTATCACCTGATGCCAGGAAGATTGTGGCTTTAGCTTTTTCATCAAGCTGCTCCCAATCTTCGTATTTCATGGAGGTTGGTTTCTTTGTTTTTCCTTCAAGTGCAAGAGAAATATCTTGCTTGATTAACAAAGACTTCATTTGTATCTTCCATATTCCATAGTTCTTCCCAGAAAATTTCTGCACTCTTAAATCTTCCATAATTCTAAAATTTCAATCACCGAAATCTCAATAGTGATTCAACCTTGCTCTGATACGAATTGTAAAAGAAAAATAATAGAAGAAAAGAAGAACAAAAAATGCAATACACAATACACAGTATTTATCGTGGTTCAACATAAATGCCTACATCCACACTGAGAGCAAAAGAATAATATTAACTCAATGATCGAATTATATTGAAGAGAAGAGCTTATTTAATAGCTCATAACCGAGCAGCTGAAGAGGCAAAAGGCACCAACAGGACAAATGCATGTTGGCCTTCCAATCCCAACATTATTATTGTTATTGTTTTTGTTAACATCGAGAATGACCCGCTCTAGATTCAAACCTTGATTTGAATTTTGTAGTGGATATGTTAAGGCCTCTTCTGTTTCATTAGTCTAGTGTAAATGTTATTGTACCTTACTAATACATGTATTGATGTGATCCTTTTCAATAGGTTTACTAACCAATTTATCAGCTTCTTCAAAGATCTTCATTCTAGTAATCTAGAAGCCAGGAGCAACATATCTTATGTGGAGAAGTGTCGCCACCCGACAAACTGCATTATACATCATGTGCTACAGTGGTGGAGATGCAGTAGCATAGTGGTTGCACAACATCAATGCCAGCCATGCTGCTGCTGATTCGAACGTGTTTTTTTTCCCCAACTATTTCTGTATATCCTCTATATTTTTTCTTCAATATTTTTTCTGCCTCCATCTTGCCACAAAATCTATGATAGGTTGTTTACTATTTATGTAATATGTTTTGCAACTTTTTTTAGATAACTTGAAGAAAATATTTAGAAGTAATTTTAATATTTAATTAGGTAGTTATCTAGTATTATGTCTTATCATTAGTGTAGTATGTGATTGCATAAAATAAACAAATTTAGCATAAACAATTGAAGAAATTTGACATAAACAAACCTTCAATACTTTCCTTTATTCTTTGGGTTAGCAATTTTTGGCAAAGGATTACTTTCAATGAGCTGAATACAGATAGAGTTATCAGGAGGGGCATTCTCCTCATTAATTATAGTCTAAGGATAGGAAATAAATTGACTCCTATAAGGTCATTTATCAAATACATAATATTGAATAGCATATATTGAACCTTGGTGTAAGCCAAGCTATTATGCTACTACTCATAGATAAAAGGACAAAAAAAAACATATTAATCTTTTTTCCATGCCTAATATGGTTCTCTAGTTGGGAAATGGTAGGCATAAAAAGTTGTATACCTATGCCTCGTAATCTCTAGAGCTTCATTTTTCAACTCTCCCCCCTTCATATTTTAATTTTAGAGTTATTGCTTTAGCAATCAGCTTCAACATAACTTGGAATTTAAATCTTCCAATATAAAAAAAAAAAGCCTTCTCCAAAGAGTTCTGTTATATCCATCCATGACTAGGAACGTAACGAGTGACCTGCACTCTAGTGAACAAATTATGAGACCTTTGTTCTTCATGTGTTCATTGTAGTCTATGGGTTTAGATATTTTAAGAGGGCCACACATCACTACCAGATTAGTAAACAATGACTCTACAAGTCAAAAAATTAAAAATTAAAAATTAAAAAAAAAAAAAAACACTTTCTCCCTTTTTCTAACTATGATTCTTAAAAAAAAATTATAAAAAGCGATTGCACTAAAATCTGTTATTTTCTCTCTTTAAATTTCGACATTTTAAAATGTTAATATGCTAACATTATGATCAATAATCTAACATTAATGTTATTTTATTTCTATTGCAATACTGCGTTGAACCCAAAGAATAGAAACTTTATTTACAAAGGCGATGACATGGTAAGGGAAATACTTCTGACTTGATTAATATTATAATAATATGATGTGTGCAATACTGTTCCTTCCCGCATTTATGATGCGCCTCTCTGGACACGTTTTCATTTACGAATTCAAGGATAATGTATTCTGCTGTTCTCTTATTTGAGCAACGACCTGCTTCTTCCTATTAGTGGCTGAGAGTTCTTTTGAAATTTTTACCATTTTAATTCGCCTCAATCATTTTTACAATATTTTGTCTATCTCAAATCATTTTACCTTCAATGCTCGTGTCTTCTTCTAGCATGTACTGCCTCCAAATTTTCATAGATAATTGTGTCCGCAGCTTATATGATTGAATTGCTTTTTTGGATCTCAAGATCTCATGACATTTGTGGTATTTGGTCCCTGCCCAGTCGCTTAGGTAAATATGCTCGCCAAAAACAACCATTATATTCCAGTTTAATTACTGCATTCGTTAGAGTTTTCTCCGACAGAAATACTGCTGGGTACAAGCCCTTGACTTTCTTTCTGTCGTCCAATTATTGTTTCTCCACCAACATCGCTTTGTCTGGGCCGGATCATTAGAATATAAGTTCACTTGGATTTACTAGCTGAGAGAGAATAAAATCCCTGGATTTGCCTTCAATTCCATTCTGTTCAGGGTCTCAAAGATATAGCGTTTCTTTCAATGTACACCTCATCTTGAAAGTTTGAATAATTTTACCAGTCCTTGATTATTAGCATTTAACACTTAACGTAGATAATACAATATTTAACTAAATAGAAGATGGCTATTGTGTACTAAATTGGGAAAACATGGTATAGTTAAGGTGGGCATCAATAAATATAGATCTAAATCGGTCTTGAACAAAGTTGATATAGTGAACATTCAAAATGGTTTCCTATCTTTAAATAAATATAATTACTGACTTCAAATTTAAAATGAACTCTCGTCTTTGATTACCTAAATTAAATCGTGCATTGTGCTTCTTAATTGGACACGAATGTTATATTCCTTTATTCCAAAATTTTACCATCCTAATGTTAATTTTGTTAAGACCTAATGATTCGACGTTTCCTCATTCTCCAAGCATTGTTGTCTATTCATTTGAAATTCTTAATTTTTAGCTATGATGTATATATATAGATGAGCGTGAGATCAATATCAACCATTATTACTCAACTATTTTAAGTCAATAAATCAGTTAACAAAATGGCACAAGATAGAGAGACTTATAATAGGAGAGATGTTCTCAGGCGCTGTTTTGCCCACATAATCGATCGCGCTTGTGAATTGAGATGTGAAATGATTAGACAGCAAAATGCCTACGAAGGAGATCTCGATAATCAAGCCGATAAGTATGCATATCTACGTGACATGTTTCACCGTGTTTTCGATTCTTTACGGCAGGATTATAGCTATTACGGACACAGAGTTGACATCTGTATATGCGACATTCCCAGAGCTTTATGCGGAAGAAATTACTATGATCCTGTGCGAAGGGTCAATCGTATTTTCGGTGAACTACTACATTTGATGTCGGAAATCTGCTTCAGGCGACTGAGAAAAAATGCGGAGAGACAGATGGAGAGAGAACTAACACAAGTCGTTGACGGCCTACCAAACATACAAATTTCAGAGATTCAAGTGAATGAAAATGTTAGCTATGTGATTTGTTTATCTGATTTTGAAGCCGCAGAAGAGGCGTGCCAGTTGCGTTGCAATGAACGCCACATATTTCACAAGCCTTGCATTAAGGAATGGTTCAAGAGAAAAAAACATTGCCCCATGTGAAGGAAACCAGCATATTTGCCGACGTATTCTTTTTGTCCTCCAGTGATCGAAAGAGAGATGTTGGACACACCAGTTGACCTAGATTTCATGATATAGTGTAGTTTTTCGGGATAAAAATGTTTGTTTGTAAAAAAAATAAAAAAATAAAAAAATTTATAATTTTGAACCATAGAAATTGAATATCTAAAAAAAAATTATTTAATAATTCTAACTACTTGTTAAATAGAGTCTGTATATGCATTAATCAACATAAATAAATATAATTTCTTCTTGTAAGTTGTTTCTGGATTGAATTGCATAAGTATTTTTGCATCAATATTTTGGATCACTCTTTGTTCCATTACCAAGAAGAATGATAGAGAGCCAAAGGATAGAACATGACTCTTATCATTCATCTTGATGATAGATCACATAAATGTTGATGCAAAAATACTTACACAATCAATGGAGAAACAACTTACAATGATCACATGGATTGTGGAAATCTACACTTTTATAATTTCTTCTTTAAAAAAAAAAATCCTTCATTAAAAGGCAAAGTAATATATATATTTAATTTTTTTCAATATGCATATAATATCTGATTTATAGAATTTTACAAACTTATTCATAAAAAAGATTTATCTAACCAAATTTTAAATATAAAAGTTTTTGAAAGTTTGATAAAAAATGAATTTCATTTTATGGGGCAAATATTGATCCCATATGTTTTATAATTTATATATGTAACATAATTATTAATTGAGAAGCTACTATATTGAAATTAATATAAGGGTTTGGATTAAAAATTATTGTCTAATGGATATGATAGGTTGTTTATTATATATATAATATGTTTTTCAAAATTTTAAGACAATTAGAAGAAAATATTTAGTGCTAATTTTAACATTTATTTAATTAGTTATCTAGTATTATGTCTTATCATTAGTGTAGTATGTGATTGCATAAAATAAAGAAATTGGACATAAACAATTGAGGAATTGGTGTTAGAAAGTATTGATTTAATACCTTTAATTTAATAAAATAAAGAATTATTAATAGTATTATAGTTTTTTTTAATAATAATTTTTTTATTAAATACATATTTTATTTTTAAGAATTATATTGATATCTCTAAATATTTACATCTTAAGAGGATATAACAGTCATCCTATTGAGTTTACTGTATCATCCATACATCCCAACTAGACTCAAGGGTATTTTTCATACATATACATCTTATACAGTAATATAACATATACAATTTTATTAAGATGACCCCCACAAAAAACATACATGGTGAGCAGGAGCGAAGCATGGGAGCTTGGAACGCGAGAGCTGCCAAATTCAATTTTGAATTTGGGCGGGACTGGTTTGAAGGAGGTAGGATCCTCTAAGCACAGTAAGCCAGACAATGGCAAGGACAACGATAACCAAGGGAAGGATCCCAATGCTGGTCTGGCGCCTAGGGACCTGGGTGGGGGACCCAGGACTGATGAAAGACAGGAGCCTTCCAGAAAATGGGCGTCCCTTTTTGGAGTCAAACTCTCACATAAATCTTGTTTACCACTGGTTAAGAACATTTCAAGACCTTCTCAAGGTAGCTTTGCAATAGACATCCCAGATCAGATTATTGATCATTATATAGAAAGAATGAATAACTCCATGGTTGGAAGATTTTGAGGGGTTAGACCAAATATTGAAGTGGTAAGGGCCTTTGTATCCCGAAGATGGGGTATGAAAGGGCAAGTTGATGTGGTAGCTATGGAAAATGGATGCATGTATTTTTTTTCTCTTGTGAGGAAGATAGAATGAATGTCCTATGCAATGGGCCCTGGATGATTGGGAAAAACACTCTTATTCTCCAGAAATGGCATCCCAATCTAGTCTTTGAGGAGAAAGTTGTCAGTCAGGTCCCTATATGGATCAAGCTCCATAGTTTGCCTCTTGAATACTGGTTGGAGGATATATTTGTAGGGATAGCTAACTCATTTGAAGAACTCTATATAGATAATGTTACTTCTTCTAGGAGAAGACTCACCTACCCAAAGATCTATGTTGCCATAACACAGGATACTGATATGCCAGAGAAAATAAATCTGAGCTCTAAACTGGGGTCGTGGGAGAAAGCTATTGAATATGAAACCATCCCTTTTGCGTGTCTTCACTACAAGAAAGCTGGACATTGGGAAAAGAAGTGTCGGACAAAATTCATCTAGAAAAATACTAAGAAATGGGTTCTTGTAGGGAGGATTATCAAAGTTGGAAGAGGGATAGCAAGGGAAGGCCAACATAAAGAGAAAAAGGGACAATATAGTAAATCTAACACTATTAATAATGCTTTAGTGGAAAATACAGTGATATCCAAACCTATTGTAGTAATTATTACAAATGATGAGGATCCTAAGAGAGGTGAAAATGCAGGACAAAATCAGGATAAAGAAGAAGCCCAAGTGGAAGAAGGGTAAATTATGGAAATAGTAAGAGTGGATATAGAAGATTAAGAAATGGAAGATCCTAATGGGGAGAAAGAGGATAATCAACAAGAAGGGAGCATAGAGTCTAACATTCAAGAAGTGGTTGAAAATACAAAAGAGAAGAAAAAACAACAGGATACTGTGTTGAGCCAAGAAACCCCTAACCAATCAGAAATTACTCCTAAGAGGGGAAGAAATTATGATACTGAAATACATAACTGGGGGGACTCTATAGAGATAACTCAAATGCTTGTGGGGGAACAAAGTGATATGGAAGATGAGAAAGAGATTGAAGGAAAGAAGGACAAAGAGCTACCAAGCAGAAAGACAACAGCAAGAAGTAACAGAAATGGAGATGTGGGAGCTATTTTATCTTCGCTAGGGAGACCATCAAACCAGAAGATGAGAGCTAAGGAGGCCAAGAAGAACATAGTGGATGGACGCCAGCGGATCTAGATGTATGATCCTTTGTTAAGTCATGAAGGTTATTTATTGGAATATTAGGGGAATGAATAATCCCCATAAACATGACATTGTTACGAGTGTGGTCCCACAATAGTGTGTCCCACCTTTTTGAACATCATGATTTTTGCAAAAATTGCACATTTTTAAGAAAATATGTTGATTAAAGCCTTGAGAGGTCTCATTTGAAGGAGTAAATTCAAAATGGCTAGATAAAATCCTCTTGGATAAAAATCACTTTGGTATAATCCATCTACTCCTCACTCACACCTATAATTGAGTCTCCTTTGAACCCATCAAAATGGTGATAAAAAATCACTTTGACATTAACTTTTTGTGGGATCAAATAAATTCATTTGAAAAACCCAAATATAGGATGATAGCACTCTGAGAAATCTTTCCAATGATTATGAGTTATATATATATATATATATATATATATATATATATATTGAGTTTATTAACACTTTTCTTTTTAAGTTTTACTAAACATAAGTTGTCTGACCATTTAGCGACTTCTCTGTTCGACGCTTCTGGAAAAATAGTAAATGAGGGAAAAAAATTATGAAAAATATCTATGAATAGGTATTTATGTTACCTTTCTATCAAAAAAATAATAAATCAATTTTGATATATAGAGATCAAGTTAGAGCGATCCAAGTGAACCTCTGTATAAATTATAATTAATGTTACTTCATAACTCAATAAACTATTAAATATTCAACCAAATTGAATGAAATCAAATCAATTCCCTAGATATTTGTGTGACAAACCTAAATTCAAAATAGTTACATTCTTATCCATTTTATAAAAAAAATTATCTTGATGAAAGTGAGTATCACTCCTGAAAAATCTTGATTTTTCACAAAAATAATTTTTGAAGGAGAAGGAAAGATGGATACAAATAAATTCCATTTTTTTAAAAATATATATATATTTATAAACTAGAAAGAAAATGGTAAAATTCACTAGTTTACGTCATCTTCAAATTCTTAATGGTTTAATGACAATAGAAGTTCAAAAGCGAAGTGTTTTCTTCAGAATGTTCATTTTAGTGTCAAAGTTGGCCAAAACGTGGGACATAGTTTTGTGGGATCACCCAGGAATATGATTAGGGATAATAGAGTAGATATTTTTTTGATCCAAGAGACTAAAATGCTCAAGGATAAAGTTGAACAGGTTAGATTTTTAAAGAATGGGGTTACTTGTGGGGGTGACTCAAATGGTTCCTCTAGGCGCATTGTTACTATATGGAGTGAAGGCATAATAAAAGGTGATGTTATATATCAAGGTGATAATGTAGCTTGTATCAGGTTTAGGCATCTGAAGCATAATACCTCTTGGGTTTTGACTAATATTTATGCTCCCAATACTAAAAAAGGTAGAGAAGTCTTTTGGAATCAGCTGTCTTCTTTAAGAAATTCCTTTAATAATGAAAAATGGATTGTTATGGGAGACTTAAATACCCCCTTAAGAGAAAAGGAAAAAATTGGAGTAAGCCAATATAACCTAGACAACAGGATGGACCTTATGAATTTTGTTGTCTGTCATTTTCTTCATGATATTGAGTTACATGGAATTGACTATACCTGGACTAATAGAAGAAATGGAAAAGACCTTATTCAAGTTAGGCTGGATAGGGCTCTCATTACTAATGAATGGTTCACTCATTATTATTGTTCTTGATCAGCTCATATAAGGATGGGATCTAATCATAATCCCATAACCTTTCTGGTGGACCCAATTGATAAGAAAAGAAACTTTTCATTCGGATTTGAGAAAATGTGGACTCTGCATCCACAACTTGATCAAAGGATTGATGAATGTTGGAAGATAAATATTAAGGGTACTGCTATGTTCATCTTGGCCAAAATAATTTTAAAACGTCAAGGACAAAATCAAAGCTTGGAACAAAGAGACTTTTGGCAACATATTCACTACTAAAGCTAGTGTCAGTTTAGAGGATAAGGAAATCCATGACAACATCCAAAAGGATGGGTATGCTTATATATCAGGAGAACAAGAGAATGGGAAGGTGGTCAAGATGCATGGCATTATTGAAAAAGAAGAAACATTTTGGAGACAAAGATCGAGAAAGATTCTCTTGAAGGAGGGAGATAGAAACACTAAATATTTCTTTATGACTAGTATAAAACACAGAATGACAAATAGGATCTCTAAGCTCAACATTAGTGGAACTATTTCTAATGATGAAGAGGCTTTCAGATTGGAGGCAAATTTTTTTTTTCAAAAACTATTGCAAGAGGACAATGAGATGGACAATGATGAACAAAGGGAGTTTCTTAAGTGCATACCAAACATTCTTAATGAAAATTAGAATGTCGGGATCAATGATATCCCTTCTATCCCTTCCAACTCAGAGATTAGGAAGGTTTTCTTCTCCTTTGAGGGAGAAAAACACCCTCGGCCAGATGGTTTTCCTATGTTCTTTTTCCAATCCTTCTAGAGTATTATTTGAAAGGAGGTGACCAATGCGGTAAAAGAGAGTTTTGGAACTAGAAAAATTCTGAAGGAGTTGAATGGTACCTTTATAGCCTTTATCCTTAAGAAATAGGGAGCTACTAAGATGGATATGTTTAGACCTATCAGTCTGTCCAACTCTATTTACAAAATTATTTCTAAGGTTCTGACTACTAGGATTTTGGTGATTTTCCCTTCTTTGATCTCTTGGAAAAAAAATGGGTTCCTACGTGGGAGACAAATCATGGACTCTATCATTACTATTCATGAAAATGTTCATTCGCTTGTGATGTCTAGGAAGGAGGGTCTTCTTTTGAAACTAGATATGTCTAAAGCTTATGACAGAGTGGACTGGGAGTTTCTTGTGCAAGTCCTGAAGGCTTGTGGATTTAACAAAAAATGTAAGTTGATCTAATTTTCTAGCTTATTTCTTCTGCAACCTTTTCGGTTCTGGTCAATAGGTCACCTATTTCATTCTTTAAATCTTCCAGGGGTTAAGGCAGGGGGTCCTTTTTCCTCTTCATCATTATCGCTGAATGCCTGGGAGGGTATATGAACTGTCAGGTGAGGATAGGAGACATTAAAGGGTTAAACCCATCTTTGGATAACCAAGTTTTCTATCATCAACAGGTTTTTGATGACTCATTTATTATGGGAGAAGCCTCAGTTGAAAATGCTAGCAATATTAAGAAAGCTCTGACTAATTATGGGACAGCATCGGGCCAGATTATAAATTGGGGAAAGAGTTTGGTGTTTCTCTTAAATGTCCCTAACAGAAGATAGATGAGAATTATAAGGATTTTATGTTGTGATCTGGGGACTATGCCTGGAACCTATCTTGGCCTCCCTCTCTATTTGGAACCTCCTGATACCTTTTGGAGCTCCTTAGTGGAAAAATTTCACAGTAAACTTGTTGGATGGAAAGGGATGTTGTTAAGTCAAGCGGGTAAAATCCATATTATTAGAGCTACCCTCCAAGACCTCCCTCTTTATGTTCTGACCATATTTAAAATCCCGAAAAAGTTTGGTGAAGCTATTGAAAAATTCAAAAATAGTTTTTGTGGACAGGGATGGAAAAAAAGAAAAGGATAGTGCTTATAGCCTAGGAGAAAGTTTGTCATTTGATTAAAAAAGATGGCTTAGGGCTAAGAAGAATTAAGAACTTGAATGAACACCTCACTAAATTAATATTGAGATATTATAACTCGAAAGGAGAATGGGCCTTAATATGGGATAATAAGTATAATAAGGATCAACCTAATCTTCATGCTTTTCTAAATGAAGACAGGGAGGGTGTTGCTTCTTTCATATGGAAAAATGTTATCAAAAACAAATACATAATCAAAAAGGAAATAAATAGAAAGTGGGAAATGGGAGAAAGGTTATTTTTTGGGAAGATGAGTGGCTTCTTCATTCTCCCCTCAAGGAGTGCCTAGAATGGGGTATCTTTGAGAATCAATGCAATCTCATTTTTGGAAGGAAAGTGGAAGACTGCTGGGAGAGGGATCACTGGAAAGATTTATCTTTCATTGATATTAGGTTTAGATATCTTAACAAAATTCTCAACTCAATCAATCTGATTGAGGAAGAGGATAGGATTATATGGAAACATAACACTGATGGTAACTTAACTGTCTCATCTCTATACCATTTGGAGTTAGAGGACCTTATTGAGCCTTTTTGGGTGAAAGTCTAGGATAAAAAGCTCATTCCTTTAAAATTAATGTTTTTTTTTCTGGATAATGATGGAAAATAAAACTTTGACTACTGACAATCTTAGAAAAAGAGGTATGACTATTGTTAACAAGTGCTACCTATGCAAGAAAGAGGAGGAAAGTATGGAACATATCATCATCCACTATCCCTTTGTTAGAAATATTTGGGATATTTTTTTCCAGATCCTTAATATTGAGTGGGTTTTTCCTGCTAATTTGGAGAGTCTTTTTAAATCTTGGATCTATCATTCAAAGAATGACAGTTATGTTAAGATCTGGAATTTTTTCCTTCCTCATGTTTGATGGGGGGTCTGGAGAGAAAGAAATGATAGAGTGTTTAGGAATAAAATGACAAGTGAGAAGGATGCTTTCTTTAAGATTAAGAGAGCCACAAAATAAAATCTTATGATACATGATAGAGTGTTGGAGCCTCTATAGGAGAATGATATTACCGTGTTAAAAAATTGGAAGATCAAAGGCAATACAAAAAAAAAAGGATAACAAAGATAAAAGAGAGGATGCTAGATAGGATTGCCCCCCTAAAGGTTGGCATAAAATCAATTTTGATGGTGCCTCTAAGGGAAATCAGGGGGTGGAAGGGCGTGGCATTGTCATCAAAGATGAAAATGGTGTCTGTACAGGTATAAAAGCCATTCCCATTAGTATTCAAATGAATCATCTTGCAAAAGCTTGTGCAACTCTTCAGGGTCTTATTTTATCAAAATATAAAGGTAGCACTAAAGTTTGGTTAGAGGGGGATTCTCTCAACATAGTCAAGTGTTTAAATAATGACAATCCCGCTTCATGGACTATTTACAATATCATTCAAAAAGCCAAAGACATTATTTTCTCTTTTGAAAAATGTGTTATCACACATAATTTTTGGGAGACAAATGGAGTTGCCGACTTGGTGGATAATACAACTTGTAAGAGTGATGAAGTCGCATAGTGGAATGATGGAAATGACATGCCTATTCAAAAAAAATTATTTCTTGAAAGTGATCGATTGAGGAGTCGTCAGCAAAATAATTGTAAATGGTAAGTGTTTTTAAAATCATTAATACGGAGGTGATGTGTCCTTATTGCCTTCGGAGGTGTAAGTACCCTATTATGATTGCGAGCTAGATTTGGCATGATTTTTGGGTCTTTTTGGTTTTGTGTAAAACTCATTCCGACATTAACAATAGTCACAATAGAAAAATTTTCTGCAACTAGAGGAAGAAAATTGGCAAAAATAAGAAAAGGGTTGAGCCTGTCAACTATAATAACTAGAAATAATAGAACAGAGTATGGAAGATTGTGAAAGAGGGTGGGCTGCCTATTTTTTTTGGAATGAATCCATAGCTAGAATCCATCTATCACCAGGATATTCATGAAAACCTGGAAAGAGGGAAAAGTCTTGGTTGGTGATCAAGATGTGGAGGTTACGGAGGAGGTCATTGTCGAAGCTACGGGCATGGAAATGTATGGTATTAAGTGTTATCGAGATAGACTTATCTCAGAGAAAGTCTGGGAGACATTCCCAGATAATGAGAAGGAAAAGGTGAGACTTGTCAAGATTGATGCTTCCTACCACAATCTGAAGCGAATTTCCAGACCTTTGAGGTATGTCCTTTTTATGATCATCAGTTATGTTACTCTTGATGGTAGGTTCATGAGGGCGTATGGACACCATTTCATGTTATTAAAACATTTTAGGCACCAGATTAATGTTATTTTACCATGCTATATGCTTAGCTCATTAGATGCTACCATTACTCATTTACAGAAAGATCCGAAGGGGGATCATGCATCCCACCAAGGGCTTATGATGCTCATATATGAGGTTCTAAAAACTAAGAAAGTGGAAAGGCCTTTGGGGAAGAAGATTTTGAAGGATGAAGAAGAGACAAAAGGGGACAAAGATGATAGTATGTACAAGGAAGAAACTAATAGTGAAGAGGAGTCCAACGGGTTTAAAACCCTTAAATCTAACAGAAAGGGCGCTTCAATAAGGAAAAACCAGAAGAATCCCTATTCTGAAGGTTCGGAAATAGAGAAGGATACTGATGAGGATATTGTGGAGGGAAGCAAAAAGGAAAAGGGTAAAAATTTGACAAAGAAGAAGAATCAAATTAATGAGTCAGAAACAGAGAGTGAAACTGAGGAGGTGAGAAAGGAGGAGATAAAGAAAAGAAAATGTGGGGATGGCCAGGAGAATGCTAAAATTACCTGTAAGAGTTATAGTAAGAGGAGAATTTATTTAACCTCGGATGAGGAAGAAGTGAAGGAAAATACAAAGGAGAATCAAGAGGAATAGGACAGAGGGGAAAATAGGGAGGAGAGAAAAGGTGAGGACATTGAAGACAAAAACCTTAGGGAGAAAACTGAAGAAAATAAGCAGTGGGAAGGAAATATGAAGGATGATAAGGACACGAGGACTGATAAAGATTCTGGGAAAAATGATTGTGACTACCATGAAAATGTGGACACAAGGGAGAGTCAAGTACCTACGGACAACAAAGATTGCATTGCGGGTTTCACTTGTCCGGTAAGCAAATTGATTGATGATAATGATAATTTGAAAAAAACAAGTTGATATTATGAAGGAAAAGATTAATATTCTCAACAGTATGGGAATTGTGGAAAAACTGGTTGCTCTATGTCTAGATGAAATGAAAGAAGTTGTAGGGAACTCAGAAGACCAGGTGGAGTTTGTTAATAAAGTGAGGATAATGGAGAAAAAAATCAAAGATATCCAAGATAGGGCTGAAAAATATGACAGGGTTGTGCAGATCATGAATCTAACTATCATGAATCTAACTACAAAGGTGGAGAGATTGGAGGCTACGGTTAAAATCATCAAGGAAAATTGTTTGATGAGTCTCAAAGCTTACAGTGGCCACGCACAAATATTAATGGAAAAAATAGACAAGGAGAACAAGGATAAGGAATGCAGAGAGATAAAGGAGGTTATTGGCCCAGGCTCACGCACCAGAGGTAGTACAAAGAAGAACAACCCTAAAGAGGAAAAAGACACTGTGGAGCTAAGAGAAATGGTCAGCAACGTGTAGGTTATGGTCATCGAAGCGGAGGAACTTGTGTAGGGAATGTAGCTTTCCTTTTTTCTGTCCCTTAGGAGTTTTTTGCTGTCCCTATTTTTATTGATGTTTTTATGGAACAATTTTGGCTCGGTAGTTTGTTTTTTGTTTCCTTTCCTTTTTGGGTGCATTGGCACAGTTGTATATGCTCATTGTTGAATATCTATTTTAAACTCTTTTTAGGTTTTAGGTCCTTGTAAAACCTATTGAATTTTAATACTTTGTAAAGGTTTTGGGTCCTTGTAAAATGTATTTTTACTTAATCAGAACATATATACAGGTTACTACCCTAATTCAACCAAACACACACAACACAATAGAGAAATAAACAAAAAAATGGCAAGGCCAGGGAGTATGAGGCTATGGTTTTGAGTAGGGAAGGGTCAGGAAGCAACATAATGGTTGGGCTCGGGAGAACGAGGTGAGTGGCAGGGTTAGGGCATAAGATAAAAATGGTAGGTTGAGGGAACATGGAAACATCACAGAGCATGGGAGGATCAAGAAGCATGATGACCATGGTAGGGTCAGGGAGAAAGAAAAGAATGGTAGGCCTAGGGAGCACATGAAGAATGGAAAGGCGAGAAAAGGACTAAACAACCTGTAGGCAATGGAAAGGATCCTCTGTAGATCTTATGGACCACCCCGATCATGTAAGCTTCAAAGATCACAAGGAAGTGGAGTCAATGTTTCAAGTCCTGCCCTTATACTAAAAATAATAACCTAACTAGGGAAAAAGTGAAAGATTTTTCAGTAGATACATATTTTCAATGAATATTTGTTGGTAAAGAAATATTCTAATCAACCAAGCCCTTTTCTGTCAATCCAAGGTTCTCCATTTTGAGGAAACTGCAATCTCAAGTCACCCAGGTAAAGAACATGTAGATTTAAAAAAATCTATGCCTGGATCCCATAAAAATAGATGCTAACACCAAATAGAACATGGCACTTCCAACCTTATTAGAGATAGTCTCCTGAGTGCACTTTCATGTTATCACCTCCACAAAATTTGGAGACCCCTCAAAACTTTGGTATATATCATGTACAAACTTACATACTGACCCGCTCTCAAACCACCCATAGAAATTGTGTTGGGAAAAAAAAAATTAATTAAAGGGAACTTGGCTGGGAAAAGCCACAACAACCTTACAAAAATATTCCCAAGCCCAAGATAAGATATTAGGATAAAAAACAAGCACAGAGTCATAGAAATTATCCTACTCAATTACTCATTTGTGGTAAGCAACCCATTTTGATATCTTCAAAGGGACACCACCAAGCTCTTATGTATAATGTTCCATGGAGAGGAATAAACATAAGGAGTAAGTTGCATTTTCACCTATAATTATTCATTCATCCCCCAATAAACAAGATTCCATTTCATTCTAACAACATCCTTGATTTTGAAGAAGCATCAAGTAATGCTAAATTAGGAGCATATTTAATTCCAAAGTGTAGATACACCATCAATTACTCTGTAAAAATGTCTCTTACAACCACACATATCCCTTCTTTAATAGAAAGTCATTTTTGGTAAGATTCAAAACCCCTCTATTACTATTGATCCTATTTCCTCTTTGGCTAATGAAAAATGTGGAGGATTAAAGGAAACTTTCTGGCTGGACCCTGCTACAAATTATTTTTTTATCATTATTTGACTCTAAAAAATACATAGACTCTTCTCACAAATTTAAATGATGGGTTTTTAATGGTTTTGTACTATTCACTATGCCACGGATCCCTAATTTAAGACAAAAATTAATCACTTTCGTTGCTTCCCTCATTGGATTATCTTTCCTTCTCTACTGCTGGAATATAGAAACTTGGGTATAGTAGAAATTTTGGTGAATCAACTTGGAATCTTCATTAGACATGACATTCTACCTTTTTAATTTCCATCTTGAGTGGTTAGGGCTTGTCTTTTGGTTGACTCTGCTAAAAAAATGACAAACACTATGATTATTAAGTCAAAATGGGGAAAATAGAATCAACAAATTATGCTTTAGGAGGAATTGACTATTCATAATTCTCAACATCATCTTGGACATTTTAACACACAATGTCAATCACAGGATTGACCCTAGATTCATGTATATAAGGATCACCCCTTAGATCCCACTAGATGCTTGGAAAGTTCTCAGGAAATAGTAGCGA
The DNA here is from genome assembly GCA_018584345.1 of Thuja plicata. Classification (NCBI taxonomy): domain Eukaryota; kingdom Viridiplantae; phylum Streptophyta; class Pinopsida; order Cupressales; family Cupressaceae; genus Thuja; species Thuja plicata. The sequence goes on from MU224766.1 coordinate 1,285,920, forward strand.
CATTTACATATCAGAATCAAGCTCTCCTAACACTCGCCAAACATATTTAGTTCAATTCCTTGATAATACATCTCTTCTTAGATTCATTTATTACTTCTTGTACAAGGTTTTTTGTTTTATGACCACTCTAAAGTATGCACTACTTCTTTTTCAATCAGGTGCTACTTTGGGGGTCTCCATGGTGTCGAACATTCAAGTGTTTTTAGGTGATAATGAAGCTGCTTCTAGAAACAAGATAGTCCAAGATCTTTTTTTCAATGATACTCCTATTAAGATGAAATAAATTAATGCTTTTTATATAATATCAAAGCCTTCATATTGTGACATGCAAAACATGGAAAATGATATACTCGCTTCACTAGCCGCTACTATTATTAATAAAATTGTAGATGAAGAAGGATAGATATTTGTATTACTATAGCCTCAGAATAAATTATAATCTGGGAGGGGATTGGAGTGGACAAACATGATACCCATCAAGTGATATTTCCACATTTCAAGAATAAGGAGCATGTTTAGTGATCATTAAAACTTCAAAATTGAGATCCCCGCGCATGGCCTGCAATACTTTCAATTTCAAAATACCATGATTTAGGAAGCTCATACCCCTGATAAAAAACACTTAGATATGCTAGAAGATGATTTTGATTACTCGTAAAAATTTTCAGTTGAACAGATGCCAAAGTTGACATATTCAAAAGCTGCCACCATGATAAATGAAATCGATTGAAAAAGAAGAAACCATTTTTGTATCAAAAAATGATGATGATATTCTGATTCAACACTATCCTTTACTATCCCTAAATGTCAGTTCAAAATAAGGATTAACTCCTGAATAGATTAATTTAGACAATCATGAAAACTAGCACATGATATTTTCACCACTCCAGGATAATGACTAGGCTGACTTTAATTTAAACCTTCATAATTTTTGCCACCTCGTGCATTGCATACAAAATTATGAGTTTCAGGATTACATGATTTAGGATGTCAATATTCATCACCCAAAATCCTCTGATTTGCTGCAAGAAGCTTTTAATTATTCTCAAACTTGTCATTTGAACAAATGCCAAAGTTGATTAATGCATAAAAGAAAATAGAAAAAATGAGAGGCACCAAACCCAAAAATTTGTAGCTCAATGAAGAAATAGCTGTTGGAATTCAATCCACACTTGATGTAAAAATTACCATCACCAAAAGAGGGACAAGGAGGACAAAGGGTTCTCCTTGTCAACAATGAATATTGATTCATAGAATGTGAGAGGCATGAATGCCTTTGACAAGAGACATATAATCAAACACCATCTTGATTCTATTAAAGCTGACATTTTCATACTACAAGAAACTAAACTTTCAACTAAAGTATTTGAGAGAATATTTAAAAAAATGGTCTGCATAGAAATCTACACATATGGAAGCTATGGGATCTTCAAGTGGTCTTCTTACTATGTTGACTACAAGCATAATACAAGGACAACGGATCGATCAAGAGAACAATTGGAATCTTATGAATATGATGTGCTTTTATTTCTCTTTCATATTATTAAATGTTTATGGACCATCAGCTACACTAGACAAGAGAAATATGTGGTTAAAATTGACCAACCTCATTCAGCAACAAGAAGACCAATGTGTCATTATAGGTGGTTATTTGAATGCAATCCTATCACATGCAGACAAGAAAGGTGGGATATGCCTACCTCCTAGAATTATGCCAAATTTCTCTACTTTTGTATTAGTCAATGAACTCTTAGATCTCACTCTAGATAATGGCCTTTTCACATGGAAAAATCAAAGATTAAGCTTCTTCCAAATTGCTGAAAGATTAGACGGTTTTTTTTTTATCCCGTAATCCTAGAAAATTTACCAAGTTACATTCACAACAGGAATACTACCAATATCAAAATTAGATTCCTTTCCAGTGCTATTGAATGTGGACTGGTCTCTTGCGCCTTCTCAAAAAAATTTGGCTCTTCCTTGAAATTTGAAAGTATGTGGTTTAGGAACATACATTTGTGTGCTTTGTTAAAAAAGTGATGGACTGCAGCTCCTTTGTATAAAGGTACAAAAATGTACCAATTATCCAAAAAATTCAATTTTGTTAAAATACAGATAAAGGATTGGAATAAAAAGGTTTTCAAGAATTTTTTTGAGAAAAAACAAATATTAAGCAATTTTCTTCCTGATATGAACTAGCAGATTGTCAAAAATGGCCTCGACACTAAAACATTCAACAAACAGAAAGTTCTGCAAAGTGAATGAGAAGAACTTTGTGCTAGGGAAGAAGTGTATTAGAGACAAAAATCTTGATAATTTTGGTTAAAAGGAAACAAGAATACTATATAATTTCATGCGTCAGCCAAACAATGGGAAGTAGTGAATTCCATTTTTTCAATTCACAACATTCAAATAGGATGCCTCATTGAAGATGAACACGGTAAACAAACAGAGGGGGATAAATTCTTCAAAAATGTTCTATCCTCCCCAATGTTAGATCCCTCCTTTTTTATTTAGAAATCCCAACTATTGAATCATATACCAAAACTAGTTTTAGAGGTGATAAAAAAACCATTAATAGTTTCATTCTCTCTTGAGGAAGTCAAGAAAGTTGTGTTTTCTTTTCCTCTGGATAAGGCAGCAGGACCTGATTGATTTACAACTCTATTTTCCCAACAATCCTGAGATTTCATATGTTTTTATCTTCTAGCAGCTATGGAGGAATCTAGATTGAATGGTTCAATGCTCAAGTATTTCAACATGACTAACAACACTATTATTCCTAAAACAAGAGTCCCTAAAAAATTTGAAGATTTTAGGCCCATTTATTTATGCAATATGGTGTACAAAATAATTACTAAATCTATATACTTAATCCTACATGCCTTGGTTCCCTCAATTATATCCCTTGAACAAGGAGAGTTTGTTCTAGGAAGAGAGACAATGGAAGGGGCCTTGGTAGTTCATGAAGTTTTAAATTTTCTCAATGCAAATCAGAAATCTAATTTTTTTTGTGAAATTTGATATGATGAAAACTTATGATAGAGTCAATTAGGATTTTTTTGTAATGCCCCACCAGGGAACCCGAGAGAGATTAACCTAGAACATGATAGTATGTGTGCTAAATAATTTTTTTTAAAAGTTAACATAAAGAGACATACATTCATGCGGAAGCAATTACCATTTATACACATGTCTTACACTCACATAGATTACAAAACTCAAGGGTTCCATGATGTTGAATTTGTTAAAGAAAACACTACAACAATATAACAAAAGATTCCATCTCATTAATTATAACAATTACAACTTACATAACCATAATTACAATCCTCATGGATAACCATGAAACCACCATAAACTCCCGTCCACTGCACATGCCACAGAATATGTGGTAATCATTCTAATCTACTTAATATACAATATAAAAATTAGGTATCACATTCCATACCCTAATAAAAGATTTAAAATAATGAAATTACATAACCAATAATGAAGAAGTAACATAAAGAGCTCATCTATAAAGAACCATCAAGCACCTGCTACAAGGACGTTGAATCTCAATGGGTAAAGAATCACTACCACCCATCCATGTGGAACCACAAAGGTCCACCCCGCTATGCTAAGGAGATAAAAACAGACCCCAATTGAATATCCAAAACCAATAAGGAATAACCACCAAGCAAGGGATCCTGATAGCTCTCTAATCCAGGTGTACTACACATCATGATAGGTAAGACTCACTAATCTAGAAGCAACTGACACACATAGGAAATATAGACTGCGTAAAGGAAGGTTTCATCATGTACGTCTAACCATTAAGTTTTTTCCTAGCAATCCCAATGGATTCCAACACTTAAGTGACCATACACGAAGCCAATGACCTCTCAAACTGACAAGATCACTAACTATGCTAGAACTCGCAGCTCGTAAGGGGGCAAGCATTATCTCATCCTCCATCTTAGTCTTTACTAGTACTCAAGCATGGGTGAGGAGACTCATATCTTATTAGTTTATTTTAATCTCTCAATATGTATTTAATTATCACTTATTAAGTAAACTCTACAATAAGCAATCCAGTAGTCACTTACGGACATGAAACTTATTGCAAGCCACCCCCTACTACACATCTAGGTAACCTACCCTAGGCTCACATATCCTAACAGATCTAGCATATGTTGCAATGCACAAGTATAACCCAAATCGAGTATCCCATACAACAGGAACAGTCACATATAGGTCCACAATCATATAACAGAATCGTAAGGGACAACATGGTCAATTTAGGATAATAAAGCCCAAAAGCACACACAGCAGAGAATAAATAATCAACAAATTCAATTAAACAACATTCATAATGCTAGTCCATAATACCCATATTATAAATCCATTTTAAATTTCATAAACTAAGTTACTTTAAATTAACAACCATAACTTTATTAAAATTAACAACAAATATTTAAATAACTCATAATTAAAAAATATTTATAAAACTTTATTAACAAATTAAATATTAATAAAGCATCTATTAATAAGCTAAATAAATATATTTAATTAATAATTAAATCAGATATATAAATTAATTAAAATTCTCACTAAATTTTAAGAAGACCGATTTTAGAAAAAAAAAACATAAAACAAATTAACATATCATAATTTAAAAGTTTTGTTTTTAACAAAACTTACTATGCATTCTAAGTTGGGGGGGGGAGGGGTGGGGGGAGCATGCGGGTTCCCTCCCCCTGCGCATGGTGCAACCCTTATAAAGGACGAGGGTAGGGGAGGCCACTGCCCNGGGGGGGGGGGGGAGCATGCGGGTTCCCTCCCCCTGCGCATGGTGCAACCCTTATAAAGGACGAGGGTAGGGGAGGCCACTGCCCACCCTCCCACATAAACATAAAGGTGGCGACAGCCATGGGGAATGGTGGGGATGGGGTCCCACCTTCACCCTTCATTAATTTTTTCTTTAAATTTTTTTTAAATCTTTCCAATGACTACGTCCCCTTCTTTAAAAAGATTTTTCCCCCCACAATTATTTTTTTTTAATTTTAAAATTCTGAAAATACGGAAAGTTTAAAATGCAAATTTATTTTGTTTGTTTATCTGTTTTCTCTTCTCTTCTAATGCAAATTCATTTTCATCTTTTAGTGTTTTTCGTTTTATTCTGGAAATTATTTTTTTACTAGTGAATAAAAATATCAGACTGTATAGTTCTAGGGGGCATATTCTTTTCATCTAATTAATTTTTGACAATGAATATATTCTCATTCCTATTTTTTTTTTCTTTCCTCCATAGTTAAGACTATATAGCAAATTGATTTATTGATTTCTAGGAGTTCTAGGATGAATCTTCCTATGGAATTTTGCTAGCATAATGCTACAATGCTAAGTCCATATAAAATGAAAGAAATTCAGACCTAAGGGTTTTGTAAATACCCAAAAACATATAAACACTAATACACCATTTAAATGCCAAAATATCAAACATGCATCCACTCAATATTGAAAACCTTAAAATTACAAAACTGAAACAACATCTAGCACACAAAACCTACCTTGATTCCAATGCTAGAAACTGAGGAATGTGCCTTTGAGGATGATAGAAAATCTTAAACCTTTCAAGAATGATTCAACCAAAGATCTGGAAACCACGAAGATCCAATCACATGCAATCTAGAAAACACACAAAATCTCCAAACCAACAAGCAACCACAACAATCCCCAATTCTCCAAAAAATGCCAAAAACACCAAGAGCTCTCCCAAATGCAAAAACCTGTTCATTGAAGAATGAACGACCAATTCCCCCTAAAGAGATTCAAATTCCGCTAATCATGCAAAGCTAGATGACGAATCCCAAGTCAATCCCTAAAATGACTCAACTTGAAAATTGAAAGAAATCCTTATTTAAATAATTAAAAATGTCTTTTTGCCACAACTCAACTTTGACTCCTAATATCTAGTTGAGATTTTTGAGTTTAAAAATACTTTTTCAACACACTCATGCACATGTAATTAATAAAATATTAAATTTAATCAATTAAATATTTATGTCACAATATTACATGCAACCAAATATTTAATTATTTAATTAATCATAAAAGCATATATATATTAATATTCAATTAAATACTTAATGAAATCAAAATATTTCAATATTTAAATTTAATTAATTATCTAAAATAAACATAGTATATAATTAAATATTTAATTAAACTATAGTCCATTAAATCTTTAAACATAGGAAATCACTCAAAATCCAATAAATCGCCTGAAAACACATACAAGCAAAACACACGTACTCATGGGAAAGGGTATTTGAATTCTTGTCAACTAAACAAATCCTGATAGGGTAGACATACTAAAACGCATCCTACATTAGGATGATTAGGCTTAGTTTAGGGTTTCAAATCTGTATGTTACCTCCCTGTTTACCATTGAGATGAATATTTATGGGCACACTCACTCCTACCAATTCAAGGAAGACGATGCCCTATACTTGTAATCCTGTCATCAAAAGAACACGCATGTACGTATAGTATAATATCACAAACAATGATAGGGATCAGTCGAACATGTGGATCTCACAGAGGCAAGTAACTATGTCTTCGTCCTCTACCACAAAAACATGCAAATAGATACAATAAACATGATAACCATACACATGCAAGTATGGGGTAAGTACATCATAATCAAAACATAAATCATCACATCATGATAGTATCCATAACATCATAATCAATAATCCCCATCAACTGAAAGAATAATAGATGTCATGAAAACTAGCCTTAAAGAATTTGGCTAATCAACTGAAACCACTTCCTAAAAGAGTACGACAACATAAACTATAAGTAAAATATGGGTGGGTATTACATTTTTATTCAAATTTATACTCAAGTTTTATCTCAATAACAAATGGTGTAAATGGATTAAAGCTTGTGTCTCAGGAGCATGGTTTTTAGTTCTAATCAATGGTCAGGAAATAGGATTCTTTCCTTCAACTCAAGGATTAAGACAAGGCGACCACTCTCACAAATTTTTTTTTATCATTATTGCAGACACTTTTATCAGAAGCATCACTCAAGATCATGAAAATGCATTTTTGCAAGGAGCTCAAATTTCAGGTTCTACATTGTCAGTTACTCATTATTTCTTTATGGATGATACTTTTTTATTTGGTAAATCCTCCATCAAGGAAGCCAAGAACATAAAAGGCATATTGGAATTATATGCCTCAGTCTCAGGCCAAAATATTAATGAAAACAAATAAAAAATATACATATTCAACACCAATGCAATCTTCTTAAATAAAATCACAAAAATTCAAGGATTCCCAATTGAGCAACTCCCCTCCACCTATTTAGAAATACCTTTACTTTTTGGGACTAATAAAGCTTCATTTTGGACTATATTGATTGAATTAGAGCATGAACTATTGCCTAGAAAGCCTGATGGTTATCACTATTGGGTAAATTCATGCTTTTTTAAACAATTATGACCGCAATACCCAATTACTGTTATGAATAACAGTCCACAAGCACAACTAAGAGGGGGGTGAGTCAGTTGTGATATAGAATATTGAACTTTAAACTTTATAAACCAAAATTGTAATGCAAATGATAACACAACAAATTCCAACACAAGAACACAATACTTGTTGTCGAGGAAACCCTGCTAAAGGTAAAAATCTAGTGGGAATTAGCACCCACAAATAATATACTGAGAGTACAGTATCCTTGTTAAAATATGTATCCCTAATAGGAGCTTATTACAATATTACAATACACAGTCCATGTTAGAAGACAAACCCTGTTAGCAGTCAATAAAAGTAGTAGGCTCACTATCCAAATAAGGTTAAAGCCACCCTCAAGGATTCACAATCTAAACAAGTATATATAGGAAATATATAATCAAATGAACTGTTGTATACCAACTATCTTTTCTTGGTCAGTTCCAATAAGGTATTCTTCTCACAAACTCTGCTCTACATCCATTAGCAAAAAAAGCTTCACAACTTACACTTATCTTCATTTTCAATCTCTACCACATTATTTAAAAAGAAAAGATCACTCATATATACCCTATTACAATAATTCATTAGATTGGCCTATTAAACTTTCCTAATACACAAATAATTATTTAGGTCATCCAATTAGGCTTTCCAAATATACAAATAATTGTTTAACCCCTTGCTAAGATACACATGGTACCTATAACTAGTAAACATCAATAAAAATCCATCAGTTATAATCTAGGATCGGAAATCCACACTCACAATTCATAACACATGATACATGTCTGAGTTCAGCCACCAAAAAAGGGTCTCCTCTAGGATACATGACATATATTATGTCACCAGTACTTTCACAACTATCGATCAGTAAAGAACATTCTTCTATGTTTCCTCATTCATCCCATAGGCTCACATCCACTGAAACACCTTCATCTCTAAGATATACGCAAAATACATATACATGCTCTATTAAGCATTACTATGACAGTCCAGAAACCAGTCTTCACTAAATCATCTGTAACATCACCAATCTGTAACCTGAAGTCAAGCGACCTTAGGAATAAGGTCATCACACATATGTCTCCATATTCTTCTCTTTGATGATTTTGAAACATCTGTACAATGTTCATACACTTCTATCAATCAAATAACCTATGTCCTCTTCAGAGAATCATATCTTGACATCATTGACAAAACATTAATATCAACAACATGAATAATTTCCAAATGTAATATCATCCAACAATCTCCCCCTTTGGCATTGATGGCAACATATGGGAAAATCCATTAACCCAAAAATTACTCTCTCTTAATACAATCTTCTCAATATCCTCAACACAACATCACCCCAAAATAGTAGGTATTTTAACATAAAATCTTTCCCCCTTTGGTACAAATTAAAAAGGGTGCCACAATTCATCTGTAATATTTTGTAAGGTGTAGCTTTTTCAAATATTCATGTCTAACATCCAGGTGCAAATCTACCCAAATGTGCTCTATAGTGTTCCTGTGATCACCCCCCCTAAGGAGTAGATCCATACATCAATTCCATAAAATGATATAGCTCTCAAAGCCATTGGAGTGATACATACCTTGCATCATTTAATTATAACAAGGAGTGGATCGGACCCCAAGCATGCTTCTAAGATACTAAAAAGCATCTTTTGGCAAAGTTTTTGTAAATATATCTACTATTTATTCCTTTGTGCTAATATAATCTAGTTTAATATCTTTCTCTGCTACCTTCTCCCTCAAGAAAGGATACTTAATAGAAATGTGTTTAGTCTTTGAATGCATTACAAGATTCATTGAAATATTCACTATGCTAGTGTTATCACAATGGATAACCACTGGTTCTTTAAAAATTATTTCAATGTCCTTCAACATTTGCTTCATCCAAACAATTTTTGTGCAATTGATTGTAGCAGGAACATACTCTGATTCAGCATTAGATTGAGCAATAAAGTCTTGCTTCTTACTTAACCAAGAAATCATCCTTTTCCCAAGGAAAAATGCACCACCACTTGTACTCTTTATATCATCCACATTACCTTCCAAATCAGCATTAGTATAAGCCTGCAAAATAAAGTCATCTTATTTTTCATACCACAATCCATATTTTGTTGTTCCTTTCACGTATCTAAAACTTATTTTCACAATAGCAAGGTATGTCTCTTTAGGATCTGCCTGATATCTTGCCACAATTCCAACTACATTGGTAATATCCGTTCTAGTGTGAGTTAGATATTGTAGAACACCAATCATAGATTTGTACTTTGTCTGAAAAACACTTTGAGTCTCATCATTACTAGTTGTAACCACCTAAAGTTGGTCTGTCACAACTATGGACCCTATTTGCCCTAAGTGTGATCATGCCCTCGATTTATGTCCAAGCGACCCTGTTACTATTTGGCATATTTCTTTTAAATCAATTTAATGTCCTAGGTGATTTTTATCACTGATTTATATTAACTATTGTAGCCATACGATTCAAATCAATATCGACCAATCAGATCAAA
>MU224766.1:1311227-1387868 GCA_018584345.1 Thuja plicata
TACCAATCTAAGCCACAGGTCGGCCCTGAACATAAATTAAATACAAATACCGAAATTAAATGCCACAAGTCGGCCAACAACAACAATTAAATGCCCAAAATAGTTGTCTTAGTAAAATCGCGATATCGATATCTCCTAGCTCTGGATGAATTAGGACTCGTGCTTCAAACTATAGGTAGAAATCTAGGCCCTCTTCAATCCCTAAAATTTTCATCCTCTAACTCCTTGTGGAAAATTACGTATATGGATTTTAATAGGCACCAAATTCCTAAGCAAGGCCGATCTCCTCCCGGTCCATGCCAAGCAACCAGGACCATGCCAAGTTCCATTAAATATATCAAAACCAATTACCAAAGACCCAAGTAGGTCCACAAAACTCTACCAAATCCCTCACACATGAAAATAATTCCACACAACTCCATCAAATCTCCCAAACCTGCATGATAGCCAACTACCCTGGGATGCTCCTGCATCAAAAACATTAGAATATTGTTGATTCCTTATTAGGACTTATAGTCCACTTTAATTATAGAAAAGATCAGGAGAAAAAATAATCCCATGTTTAAATTTGAGTTTGAGATAAATGATGTGTTGAGAGGATCAGGTTCTGATCAAAATTCTAAGAACTTGGCTATTTAGTCCCTTGCCTGCCACACAAAAGCCTCTGGTTCTGAATATAGGAGAAGAAAGGAAGGAATATATAATGATATTGAATCTGCAGAATACTAGTGACACATAAATTTCTCACTTGATGACCCTGGTTTCATTTCTAAACTTGGCTAAGACAAAATATTTATCTAAAATATATGAGCCAACTTTCATCCATATGATTGTATTGGCCAAGAAACATGAAAAAGTTATGGTGCATAACAATTCCTTGGAAGAAAAAATAGGGCAGTTGAAGAAAGAAATGGCAGAAAGAAGACAAGTAAAATTCCCCAGGTGGATGTGCGAGACAAAGTAGATGCATCAAGAAAGACACAGGATGATTTAGCACCAGAGGAAGACCAAATAAAAGAACCGTTAAAGGAGAAACATGATAGAGTTGTCTCTATAATTCTTTCCATACTAAAACACTAGGAGGGTGTGTTAAAATAGAAGAGGTCACTGGTACATATGTTGTATGGACATTATTGGATGCTTCCAAGACTGCTACTGAGGCCATGGTATTTCTTGAGCCTACTTTCAGAACCTGGTTAGGAAGGAATAGGTTGATGGAAAAACTTAAAAATACAATACTATATAGTGATGACTTCCCTGACAAGGTCACAAAGACCATTGAGATGATAAATGAGATGAATGCTTCTTATACTTTCTTTAATAGAAATGATGATATGATAAATAATAAGTTGCAGTTATTTGGTGATCAATGCCCTCCACTCATTCCCAAAATTTATGATGATTGTAGAGTTCTAAAGCCACATCAAGAATGGGAGAATGAATTTGATAAAATATAGAATGCCAAGGATATGAATAAACACTTAGAAAAGGATATAGATGTGGGTTACTGCAGTGAATTGATTGATAGCTTACTCAAGGTGGAGGTGCACATGAAATTTTTTTTTGCTGAGGTGAAGATGATATTGGATGCTAGGAGGATAGACGCCTTGGCCAAGATGGAGCAACAAAAAACTTTCAGTTGGACCACCAACAAGGAGGTGAAAAGGTGGGAAGCTAAGCTGAAAGAATGAGAAGATATCTTTAGAGCAACAACAACTTTTGTTCAACTTTGCAGATCTTTTTGTCACCTGTGTTCTATTTCTAAAGTGGTTATTTTGTTTTAATTAAATTTTTGCAAGTTTTTCTAATATTCCCATGTATTTTGAATCTTGTGGCATCCCTAGCTATAAAATGATTCCAAGGCTACTGGGAAAAGGATAGCCATTTTTCATTTGAATCACAATTGTATTGTATAAACTTTGGTTTGTGACCAATATTTTGATAAGGGTTTTAAAGTATACTATTAAATGTAATGACTCTATTTTAATATGTCTACAATTACAAATCCATCTACAATTTTTGGACTTCTGATGAGTAGTTGTCTTCATTTATGTATTGTGAATTTTTCTTAAATTGGGTAATTAAGGATTGTTTAATTCATATATTTGTCAGGAAGATTGTGAAGTTATATTAGGGTTTCTTTCAAGGAAAGATTAAATTGCCTTAGGATCATTTTAGTGAAACTTGGGGTTTGTTATGAATTTGATGATTATTTCAACATATGAGTGGGGGTTGATATACAAGGTGTATCTATCTTCCTTTTCAGATTTATAAGTGTTTATGAGTTTGTCTTTATGGAAAATGGTTATGAATATTCAGAGTGACTCCATGCCCTAGGATAAAACAATGGTCTTTTATTCATTTGGAGTGGGTGACTATCACTACTAAATTGATCTTTGTCATTATGTTTCTAGTTTGTCAAATAAATGTTACATTGGTTACAATTTGTAATTCCACTATGCATTTTCTTGAATAACATTGTGATTTGATTATTAAAAGTAAAAAGGGTAAAACCACCTGAGTTTGTGCAACTCAAAGTGTAGAGGGTGTAAGAACCTTGTTTCTGTTCTTCTATTTCTTGCTTGATTAGTATATGGGAAAATAGAGATATCTTACTGCAAGTATTTTATGTGTGAGAAAGAAAATGAACTAACATAAAATGGTAACTATACTGGATAATTTCAAGGAACAAATGTGTGGAAAGGTTAGTTTGAAAATCTTGTTTCATATATGTTAAACCCTTGAAATCTTCTTTTTAAATCACAAGTTGTATGTTGTATCTCATTATCATATCCTTTAATATTATTTTTAGAGTGAAGTTTCATTGTATTTATTACCAAAAAGGTTTTGGGGGAGGACTCTGAGTAATTGGCTATATTATTTCTAAGGGAAACATTAGGCGATCATGTGTAGTGGGATTTAATTTCATATAGGATGAGGAATACAAAGAAATACACAAAGAACCATCCTAAAGTTGTATCAAAGGGTGATGTTCCTATAGCTCCTAGAAGAAATTATTCTAGGAAGGGGGATTCTCATAGTAATACTTCCTATAAACCTAGGTCTATAGATCCAAGTCAGCCCTTAGGTACTATCCCAGAGAAATATATTATTGTACCCTTGAATTCTGAATCTAGCAATATAATTTATTATGATGATTTTTTTGGTGCCCGTGCATAAGAAAGTGTATTACAACAAAAAGGGGTAACACCAGACAAATACACAAGGAATTTTTCTCCAAGTTAATTAGATATCCCTTATGAGTGAGTGAAAGACAAAGTAGCTGATAACTTGATGAATACATATGATTCTTCAAGTTCCAACATAGAACAAGTCCTTAGGGACAATGTCCTTTTGAAAAAGGAATTAAAAGATTTGATGCTTATCAAGAAGAGAAATGATAAATCTAGAGAAGATAAAATTATAAATGCTATTAATGAGAGAGAAGGTTTGAAGAAAAGGGTTTCCCAATTGAAATTGGTAGATTAAGGTTCAAAAGAGGGATTTCATGAATTGAATAAAGAAAATTTTGGTGATTTGGATACCCTGAGAAAAGACTACCAAGAGAGAGAACACTTTTTGAAGAAAAGTGATCTAGATAATAAGGTCCCTGTATTGAGGCAGGTTATTAATTATGAAACTCAAAAACTTCCTAAGGTTCAAACCTCTTTACAACATACATTAGAAACCAATGCCAAACAAACAACTGCTGGTAGAGGAAAACAAAAAGTTAATGGCCTATAATTTGCTAAACCTAGAATTGAAGAAGGAATATCTCATAATCTTTTTTTCACTTGATATGGAATTGGAGAGGGCTAGAAAGGCCAAGGATGATATTGATAAGAAGTTAGAAAAGGGATAATTAGAAGCCACCTCTGCAGAAATGAGAAGGAATATTTTATTCTTAAATTCCTCCACTCACACCAATTTGACAAGTAATACTACTTCAGCTGCTAAAACCATGCCTATATCTACTTCCAAGATTCAGAATACTAGTGCTAATGAGGATTCCCACATATTGGCTACAACTCAAGTTATTGTAGCACATTCAGGAGGAAGTGGTTTGGGTGGCACCACTGGTGATCAAAATATAGGCACTGGTAGTAGTGGTCATAACCCTAACACAAATTTTCACAAAAGGCCTATTCATTTGCAAAGATATAGGCAATTATTTTTTGACGGTATCCCTGACCAACAAAATGATATCCATAATGAGGTTAGAGGTTAGATTCCAAAAAATCTATGGAAATAATGCTATAAAAGGTGAAGAGCACCTAAAATTATTCACTAATAATATGAATGATTATGTATTTGGAGATGAGGATGTTGTGATGAACTTATTTGTGCAATCATTAATTGAGGATGGAAGAGATTGGTACTGGGGATTTCTTGATAATAGTATCTATTCATGGGATGAGTTTGTTAGATGTTTCTAAGAGCAGCATGGTGACAAGATAAATTCTAGTTTCATATTGAATGAATTCAATAACATGAAGAAGTTTTCAAATGAGAGCATAGTTGAGTTAAACATAAGTTTTCAGAAGGCTATGTGTAAATTGTTCCAAGTATAAAGATTGGATGAGAATGTCTACCCCGCCACATATTGCAATGCTTTGGATGGAAGGACAGCTTACCTACTGAGGGATAAAGATCCTCATACCATGAGTGATGCTTATAAATTGGCCATAAACATATACAGTAATAGGAGAGCTTCTGGCAAGCTTGGAAAAAAGGATGATAATAGACTCTAGAAAGAGTCAAAAGCACATTCCACCAAGAATCCCAAAGAGGAAGACAAGATGGATGCACTAATAAGTAGTGAAAGACCTTGCTCCTAAGGTAGATAAAAATGAAAAGGGGTTTCAAAATAATAGACAACAATATAAATGGTAAGAGAAGTCTTATAGGCTGCAGGATTTACCTTAGAAGTCTAATTGGAAGGATGGTAAACCTATGCCAGAAGAATCAACTGATGCCAAGATTAGAGATGTGCCTTATCGATTGAAAACCAACAATACACACAATGTGGAAAACACTCCCTAGTGTATGGATTTCAATCTACCTCATTCCCCTTTTCAGTGTATAGTAGCTCAAGTTATGGCAGAATCATGTGAGAATGTTGGAACACAAGAAGGCCAAAATGATAAAAATCCTTTAGTAAACATGTGTGAATTCACTATTGAAGATGATAATGGTGAATCAGAATAAAATGTGCAATTCATAGTTAATGTTGCAAATAATAATTTAGAATGTGTCAATCTTCGGAGGCCTAGTGATAAGGAGGTAAGATCTCTTACCATTGCTGCAGTGACTCACGCAAGAAGTTAATACCACCTTAGAAATAGACAAGTTTATCAAGGTGAAATCTAGTTTGGTTCACTTTTTATCAGAGAAATCATAATGAAGAATTTGCACAAGATGTAGATAAAAAGAAGAAATAAAGACAGATAAAGAAGAATCTAAAGAGACTCATGTAAGAGGAGGTAAAGTTACTTCTACAAATGAACAAAAAAGAAAGACAACCCAAGGAGAGTATAGATTAAATATTTTTTGAATTTGTTCTGAATTTTCCAAATTTTGACATGAAACAAGCTTTATCTCAAATAAAGGTGTATGTTCCCTTATTTGAGATGTTGAAAATAAAATAACACCAAGAAGCTACTTTCTGACTACTTTAAGCTTTACCTGATATACCTGATACAACTAATTTGAATTTTGAGTCAAGAGAAAAGAAAGAAGAACAAGATGAATCCCCAATATGTGTTGGAAGTATAATAACCCAAGAGCCCTCTAGGATTGATCCTTTTTATGTAATATTTCTTGTAAATAAAATGTTGTTAAATAATTGTATGATAGATTATGGAGCTGTTGCTAATGTGATGCCTTATAATGTGATGAAGGAGTTGGGTTTTAAATTTGACATTTCTTTTAGTAGATATTATGCTATGGATAATAGGGAAGTGCCTGTAATTGGAACTTGAAAGGAATTGAGGTCAAGCTAGCTACATTCCCTGAGGCTATTTTTGAAATGGATATTGTTATGATGGATAATCAACCCCACTATGGAATGTTGTTATCAAGGAAGTGGGCTACAGTGGTTGGAGGACATGTATAGTTGGATTTGTCCTTTTCTACTATTGCTATGAATTTAAATGAGGTTAAGCTATTTAGAGAGACTAGGGCCCATTATTAGTTGAAAAGGTTGATCCAAACATGATGAATTGTTTTGTGGATGTAGATATGCAAAATTTTAGATTTTAAAAAATTTAGCCTCAATTGAAAAATATTGATCGCATAATAGAAGAATTGGAATTACAAAAGCATGGATTATGGAAAATGTAATTTTATGGCCTTCCAATGTACAAATAATATAGCTGAGTATGAGGCATTATTATTGGGGTTAGAATTTGTAATTAAGCATGGTATGAAGTTATTAAGGGGTTTTGGAGATTTAAAGTTAGCCATATCATAAATCAGGTCAAAATATGCTGCTAAGAATGATAGGTTGAAATAGTATAATTATGTTGTTTGGGATAACATTGAATATTTTTATGCATTCTAAATTGAATGGATAGAGAGATCTAAAAATATCATGGCATATTTATTGGCTAATATTTCTATGAAAAATGATGAGCTAACATTAGCCGGAGTTTCTATTATAGAGACCAAAACTAGTCCTATCATCCCTGATAATGTATATAATTGGAAGGTTTTTGAGAATGATAATGGTATCTTTACATTCATTCAATGTATAGAAAATTAAGAGGGTCATAATATTTACTGTAATAATTTGGTAAGTGTGGTTGGTGGAAAATAGACTATATTTGACAATTAAATTGTGTAGTTACAAATAAATGAAACCCCTAAGGGATTAATCCAATTGGAAGGAAATTTTACTAATAGTGACATTCAAATATGCCAAAAATCTATAGCCAAAATGGATGAATTTGAGGAGATAACCCTGGGATCAGAATATGCTCCTAAGCTTGTATATTTTGGAAAAGAGTTGGCACCTCATGTAAGAAAAATTTTAATTAATTTTCTGAAAATATACAAACATGTTTTTTCTTGGTCTTATGAGAACCTTAAGGCTTATAGGGAGGATCTCTTATAGCATCAAGTTACATTAAAAAGTGATGTCAAGCATTTTAGGCAAAAGGAAAGACCAATTAATCCATTGTTGGCCCCCAAAATGCCACAACAATTGGCAAAACTCAGAGATATTCGGATAATAAAACCAATCAGTCATTCTTCTTGGGTATCTAATATGGTGCCAGTCAGAAAAAAAAATGGTGATATCAGGTTGTGTGTAGATTTCAAAACCTGAATGTAGCTTCTTTAAAGGATAACTATTCTCTTCCAAATATGGAGGCAATACTATAAAAGAGTTATAGGTTGTGAACTTTTATCCATGATGGATGACATTTTTGGTTATAACTAGGTGTTGGTTTAGGAGTTTGAATAGTTCAAAACAACATTTACTACCCCGTGGGGTAAATATGTTTATGTGAGGATTCCATTTGGCTTGATGAATGCAGGAGATACTTTCCAAAGAGCCATGGATGTGGCTTTGAAATAATTTATAAATATAATTATGGTGGCGTATCAAGATGATCTAACTAGATACTCCAAAAAGGCTGAGGATCATTGCAAACATTTGAAAAAGATTTTTGTTAAAGCTTTGGAGTATGGAATTTCACTAATACAAAAGAAATGTAACTTTTTCTATAGCAAAGGGTAAATTATTAGGACACATAGTGTCAAAGAAAGGAGTCAAAATTGACCATGAGAGGGTAGATGCCATTAACAATGTTTTGCCTCGCAAGAACATCAAGGGTGTACAGTCTCTCCTAGGAAAGGTGAACTTTGTAAGAAGATTCATAGTGAACTTTGCATAAATAGTGAAACCAATAGTCAAATTGTTAAATAAAGATGATAAATTTTATTGGGATCAAGAGGCCTAGTTGGCTTTTGATGAAATAAAAAGTGGCAATTCAGGAAGCACCAGTTTTGAAATCCCCTAATAATGAAAAACCTTTCTCTTTATTTTCTTTTGCTTTATTTGATACTATTGTCGCAGTGCTTTTGCAGAAGGATAGTGAAGGGTTTGAACACCCCATCACATTTTTTAGTAAGTCTCTGCAGGTAGTAGAACTTAATTATGAGATAATGGAGAAGCAAGCTTTTGCTTTGGTCAAAGCAGTCAAGGTTTTCAGACCTTATCTAGTTTTTGCAAAAGTGACCTCTTATGTCCCACATGAAACAATGAAGGATATATTATCTCAATCTAAAGTCACTGGAAAAAGATTTGTATGGATGAACAAAATTCAATAATTCAAACTACAAATTCAAGTAACAAAATTACTTAGGGGTTTGAGTTCGGCTAAAACTTATGACTGATACAAAAATGGAGTTGGCCCAGATTAATGATGCCCAGACAATAAGTATGAATCACACTAGAATTGAATTGCAACCATGATATGCTGATATCGTTTTTTTTTTAAATGTCAAATGTCCAGAGCACATGTCAAATACTCAAAAAAGAACTCTCAGGCTATAGGCTCAAAGGTATGTATTGGTGCAAGGTGGTTTATTTTGGAAAAATAGGGATGGAATCTTGTTGTTTTGTTTGGATGAATCACAATCTAAAAGGGTCTTAAACGAAATACATAATGATGTTTGTGGAGGGCATTACTCTGCCAAGACTACAACTCATAAAATAATCAGAGTTGGTTTTTATTGGCCCTCTCTTTTCAAAGTCACTCAAAATTTTGTGTAGAGATGTGATCCTTGCCAAAGGTTCTCTTCCAACATGAAATTTTCAGAAGCATTGTTTTTGAGCCCTATGATAGTAGATGAACCTTTTTCCCAATGGGGAATTGATTGTATTGGTGAGTTTGTAGAAAAGTCTAGTGGAGGCCATAGTTGGATTCTTGTGGATATAGATTATTTAACCAAGTGGATTGAAGAAATCCCATCCAAGAAGGCAACTAGAAAAGTACTAATGTAATTTCTAATGTATAATATCTTGCCTAAGTTTTGTGTGCCTACTAGATTAATAATGGACAATGCCATGTGTTTCAAATCTGAGGAGTTGAAGGACTTCTGTGAAGATTATGACATTATTTTATCTTATTCCTCTCCCTATGATTTACAAGAAAATGGGTAGGCCAAGTCTAGAAACAAGAGCATAATGAAGACCATTAAAAGGATTTTGAAAAAGAATAAGAAATAATGGCATTGAAAGCTGAACTTAGCCCTCTGGGATGACAGGGTAACAATAAAAAGGGAAATAGGGGTCTCCCCTTTTGAGATGCTTTATGGAGCTGAGGAAAGATTGCCTCTGAATAACTTGTTAAGTGTGTATAAGTTTTTACAAGAAGAACAAGTTGAAGTGCAAGAGCCTATGATGGATATGATGGTCCAATTAGTAGAATTAGATGAGATTAGAACTGAAGAACATAAGAAAAACCTAAAAATTCAAGAGAAATCAAATTACCTATTTGATAAGAGATCAACTGAAAGAAAATTCAAGTCAATGATATGGTACTCCATTGGAATGCAAGGAAAGAAGAGAAGGGTAAGCGTGGGAATTTTGAATGATTATGGCTGGGCCCTTTTGTGATTCATGATTTTCATGGATAATATTCATATTTTTTGGAAGATTCTACTTGTGAGATCTCAGAATTGCCAGTGCATGGACAATTCCTAAAATGCTATTTTTCATGAATTATACTTTTCCATGCACAGTAGTTTAGTTCCTTTTTTTAATTTTTTGTTTGTTTTGTGTGTTTGTATAGTTTTGTTTTAGGTTTTAATCTGCATCCCAAAATTTTTTGGATCCTAATATAAATGTTGCAATTAAATTTCCCCCATCGAAGCCATTGTTAGCAATGTATTCTAAAATTTTTCATATTTCAAAAAGTGGCTTCTTCCCGTGTTATTGATTTTTAGTTATGGCCTTTTAATCTAAAAAAATATTAAAATGTGCATAAACCTTCAAGTGGTCACCTTTTTTTTTTTTTTCGCAGTTGTGCTATCTTTCTTAAGTAGTCATTAGACTGCACGAGTGAGTGAGTGAATAGGTTATCATGTGGTCATGCAATTGCGACGGTCTTGCAAAATTTTAACTTGACTGTGTGAGTGAGTGATGGGGTTATTAGAAATATTAATTTCTCACTCACCATGTAACATAACTTTTAGCCTTTGGGTTCACGAGTGAGAAAGCAAGAAAGGAATTTTGTTGTCTCTTACTTGCCAAGGTAACTTAACTCAACATTTTGTTATGCGAGTGTACGGGCAAAGGAAATTTTATGTTATCGCTCACTCACAGAGGTAAGTTACTTAACATCTTTTTTTGTGCAAGTGAGTGAGTCAGGTTTAGATTAGGTCATCACGCACTCACTCAGGTCAATTCCATGTTATCTTTTGTTATGAAAGTGTGCAACATGGTCTGTGTTGCATGTTATATCTTGTTATCACTCACTCATGATGAATTGTTCACTTAAAGTTTTTCATCTACAAGTGTGAGACCAAGGAGGTTGTACATAATTTCTCACTCGCCAATGATTAGCAGATAATAAATTTTGGACTACGAGTGAGCAAGAAAAGGAAATTTTCATGTCATATCTCACTCACTAAGACTTAGAAGATTTCATGTGAGTGATGTGGCTTATCAGATGTTTTAAAAGAGGTTATCACTCACTCACAATGGTTAAGGATCAAGTCAGAAAAGTTCAGTGAGTGTGCGACTAAGTGAAAATTCAAGAAACAGTTTTAGTTGTCACTCACTAGTGCAGGTTCAAACATGATAAGAAAAAGTGCAAAGAGTTCATGATTGAAGATTTAGATGAAATCAAAGGCTCTCATTCACTCACCAGATGACCTTGACCCTGAAGGAGGATTCTATGAGTGTGTGACTAAATAAGAGAAATATGCTTTATCCCTCACTCGCAAAGAAATTTTTGAATGTCTGGTTTATGCAACGAGTGTTCCACGTGCATCATTCCTAGGTTTTGAATTCCAAAATGAAATAAAATGCATACTCTATTTGAGAAAGGATACACAAGTTCGAGTTAATGGAATCATTAGTTCAAGACGCCAATGGTATGATTTCACAAGTGTGAGGAATTGCAGGAATGGACATGATGTGGATGTGATATGCTATAAGTATAACTAATTGTGCTTGGATTATGTACAATTCTCTTTTTTTGCCTGCATGTATTTTTGAGAAAATAACAAAGCTTGTTTTCTGAGATTAGTCTTGAGAAGGAAAGATGAGTCAAACCTCTATAAGCATAGCTTCGAAGGGGTCTAGGAAGAAAGAAGTTGTAGGGAAAATTATACAGATGAATTTGTAGAGATCCTACCTAGAACTTCCAATGTAAATAGTTCCAATTGGGAAGAATGGAAATAAAAATAGCATCAATAAGGAAACCAATCCACTCGCAATCACTCAGGTAACACTTTGTTTCACTACTTCTAGAATAATAGGGTTAATTATCTCCCTATCTGCAATACCTGGAACATGAATATGGAAAAATTGATTGTCCCTGATGTCTACATTGATGTGGACATGATCAAAGAAATAGCTAAGAGATATTTTCCAGTAGCTAGAGTAATTAGGAAGAAGAACAAAGAAGCCCTAGTAGAAATAAATAGAAGGACAATAGCATAGGTTTTTAAAATTGCCAGTGCAATGTACCAAAATTGATCTGGATAAGATACAAGTTGATCATCAGAAGTGAGAGAAAATGATAAAGAAGCATGAGATGCCAAGATTTATGCCTAGGGTGGATAGAAATTTGGTGGTAATACCAGATAACATAAAGCTATCTTTTGACTTATCCTTCCACAATTATATAAAATCTACACTACATGGTTTTAGCAAAGTTTTGGGTTTTAATGGAGATTCAACTGGTCCTGTTGACCTAATGATGATTGCCATGGACATTAAACATCTAGAGGTCAGTAATAACTATGATAATGTGTGTTATGTAGATGAAGCTATACATACTACATTGGTGGAGATACAAAAAGATGTTCTTGTTCCTACTTTCAAGCACTATTCACACATGGTGTTTCTGATTTTGTATTACAACAAGGCATCCATGGAAAAAGAATCAGGGTTGTTTGATTCAAAATATGGAATTTAAATGCCAATTCAAAGATGGATCTAGGTATTGGATAGTTCTTTAGTACATTTTTCTTTTGTTTGTTTTCAAAATTGGATTGTTTCTCAAATTATAGACGTGCTACGAGTAAAAAGGGAAAGGTTGTCATTTGATGTTAGAAGGTTGTTAAGACCTTGGAATTTTATTCAGGGTTGGTCAATTAGCAACAATTGGGGTGATTTTTATACTTTGATAAGTTCACTATCATTAGGGTTTATGGTTTCTCACAACCACCACATGTTCTCCCCAAATTTGTCCCACTTAGAATTTTTTTCCTATAATTCATCTGGAAAATTACTTGGGTAGATAAAGAGTTCTTAGAAGGGAATAAGAAGGGTACTTTTGTCACTAGGCGATTGGTGGGATTTGATTTTTTATAGGAAAAAATGTTTTTGAACATATTAATGGATTTTTGAAGCAATATCGAATGTCAACTACAATATCACAGTTGAGTGACCCAGAGAAAATCATTAAGATAGCTTTGAAAAGTATGACTCCTTGGGAAATTGTTAGGGATCATGAGGCCTTAGATGATGAACATGTTGTCTGCAATAAGATGGACAGAATTGAGGTCCAAGAGAGGAGAATAAAATGGAAATACCTTATAAGGGTAGAAGTTGAATGGAAATAATCAAATAATACATTTTCTGGATTCTTTCCTGATACTCGATATTTTAAAATGATTTACAAAATGCTGGACTCTTATGACAATCTAATGGCACAAGTGCCAAAATTCAGTGCTAAAGATGTACAATCTCAAGGATCCACAGGAAAATTGGCCTTGCATAACAAAGAACAATTAAAATAAAGGGAAGAGCATGAAGAGGCTGGAGAAGAGACCACTTTTTCTAGAGAACCAGCTATTAAGAAACAAAAAATAGAGGATAAAATGGTTCAAGAAAGGAATATCATGGCTAAAGCTGTAGTAATAGAGCATGCTAAATATTTTAGACAAATCAAGACACAGTTGCAGACCATGCAACAAGATGAAGACCAAGGAGAGAAAAAAATGATCCTACATACAAAGATGGATGAAAGAATGATGATGACCAATGAATTCATGAAGGCTGATGAATTTGTAAATTTAGATAAATTCAAAAGTTTCATAATAAAGATGAAACAATGAGACTTGAGGAAAAAATATGATAGCAGGGGAAGGACAAGAAGAGAAAAATGAGGAGATTGTAAACACAATCTAGGAATATGACCCTGAGAGTGAATTGATCACTATGGAGTAGGCTAGGTTCATTGTGCAAAATAGTGGAATACCATTGATTCCTGTTGGGACTTACAATCCACTTTTATTATCGACCAGATCAGGAGACAGGAGAATCCTATTTTTAAATCTAAGTTTTAGATAAATGATGTGTTGAGGATCAGGTTTTGATCCCAATTCTAAGACCTTGGCTATTTGGTCCCTTTCCCCTACCACACAAAATATAAGAGAAGAAAGGAATGAAGATAGAATGATATGGAATGTGTAAAATACCAATGAAACAAAAATGGCTAACTTGATGACCCATATTTTATTTATTAACTTGGCTAAGAGAAAAGATTTATCTAAAATATTTGAGCAAGCTTTCAGCAAGATGATTGCATTGGCTAACAAACATGAACAAGTTATGGTGCATAACAATTCCTTGGAAGAACAAATATGGTAGTTGAAGAAATAAATGGAGGAAAAGAAGACAAGTGAAATTCCCCAGGTGGCTATAAGAGAAAAAGTAGATGCATCAATAGAGACACAAGATGATTTAGTACCAGAGGAAGGCCAAATAAAAGAGCCCTTAAAGGAGAAAATGATAGTGTTCTCTCTATAATTCTTGTCATACTACAACACCAGATGGTTGTGTTAAAATAGAAGACTTCACTGGTACATACATTGTATGGATCACTACAAGATGCTTCCTAGACTGCTGCTAAGGCCATGGTATTTCCTGAGCCTAATTTTAGAACCTCGTTAAGAAGGAATAGGTTAATGGAAAAATTGAATAATGCAATTCTATATAGTGCTAACTTCCGTGACAAGGTCATATAGACCATTCAGATGATAAATGAGATGAATATTTCTTATGATTTATGTAATGGAAGTGATGAGCTAATAAATAATAAGTTACAATTATTTGGTGATCAATGCCATCCACTGATTCCCAAAATTTATGATGATGCTAGTGTTCTAATGCCACATCCAGAATGGGAAAAATAATTTGATGAAATCTAGGAGGCTAAGGATGTAAATAAAAAGTTAGAAAAGGATATAGATGTGGGTTACTACACTGAACTATTTTATAGCTTTTTCAAGGTTGAGGTGGAGAGGCCAAAATTTGTTACTGGGGTGAAGATGATCTTGGATGCCAGGTGGAAAGAAGCCTTGTCCAAGCTGGAGAATGAAAAAACTTTCAGTTGGACCATCGACAAGGAGGTGAATAGGTTGGGAACTAAGTTAAAAGGATGAGAAGTTATCTTCATAGAAACAAAAATGTATGTTCAACTTTAAAGATATTTTTCCCACTTGTGTTATGTTTCTAAAGTGGTTATTTTGTTGTAATTAAGTTGTTGTAAGTTTTTTTAATGTTCTTATGTAGTACGAATCTTGTTGCATCCTTATCTGTAAAAGGATTCCAAGACTACAGGGAAAAGCATAGCCATTTTTAATTTGATGTATAATTGTTTTGTATAAACTTTGGTTTGGGACCAATATTTTGATAAGAGTTTTGTAGTATATTGTTGAATTTAATGACTCTATTTTGATATTAATACAAATACAAATCCATCTACAATTTATACACTTATGATTAGTAGTTGTCTTTATTTCTATATTCTGAGTTTTGCTTAAATTGGGTAATTAAGGATTGTTCAATTTATATGTTTGTCAGGTAGATTGTGAAGTTATATTAGGGTTTCTTTCAAGGAAAGATGTTACCCTAATTTTACACATTTCAATATAACAACATAAACAAAATAAGATTGCATGAAGGTACACCTCTTTAACATTTTTATTTAGTAAATCAAAATGAAATACATTGCCATTGCATTCATACCATTTGATTTTTGTACTCTAAGTATTGATCACATTTAGATTTTTAAATTCATATTTGATCATTACATTGTGCATTAATACTAAATGTTAAGCATATCTTTCTTCCATGTTACATCTTTTCATCTTTAAATTTATAGGTAATGATAGAAATAAAGCATGATAGAAGCATGAGTAGGGGTCCATGCATTTCCTTGTAGGGTGTTCTACATTTAGCATATGTTTGTCTTCTTGGTCCAAGTCCCTAGGCCTCTGTCATTAATCTTCATGTCATGTGCTGCATTTTAGGTCTAGGGTCCTATCTTGCATCATGAAAAGAGAATAGAGTTAGATCCAAATTGGACATAAGCAATGCATTGAAACCAAAACATCATAAAACAATCAAACTTTTAGAACTGTAAATCTACCAATAACATCAATAAAATAACAATGTATACATCTACACCAACTAAATAATAGTATCAAAGGGAAATAACTCCGTGAAACCTTTTATTGTATATGGTTATCATTCTGCATTATTCAAGGGTTGTTGTTTGTAAAACTAGAAAAATATGAATCAAAGGAACTTAGTTCCTATAGCTAAGAAACCTTTTTTTAGTACATCAACATGATAAGATAGTAAATACAAAAAATCAACAAATGTTCATGCATGAATGTCATTTCACATGACACTCACACACAAACATTGATTGGTTGATTATGTCCACTAACCTAAAATATTGGTTTGATGGTGTATGCAAACAAAATGAATAGAGATAGTTCAAATGTAGAAAATAAACATAATCTATATGTTCACTAGTTGCAGATGATAAAGATAAATGTAGTAAGTGTCATGAGCCTGTGC
This sequence comes from Thuja plicata, assembly GCA_018584345.1. Taxonomy (NCBI): domain Eukaryota; kingdom Viridiplantae; phylum Streptophyta; class Pinopsida; order Cupressales; family Cupressaceae; genus Thuja; species Thuja plicata. Next base: position 1,327,282 of record MU224766.1, read on the forward strand.
TTGAACCTCACAAGATGAATTATGAAAGAAAGATAGGATTTAATGAGTAAGAGAATGAAAAGATGCAGTTAATAGAGATTAAAATGAATGACCAAGTGCAAAGAAAATAATTGCAAATCAAATAATAAGGTAACACTATACTCTATTATTGCACAAGCAAAGACTAAATGAAATGATATCTGAAATGAAACGAATGTGCATATCAATATTGTTAAATAACAATGCACAAGGAGAGAAACACAAAAATAGTGATATGCATTCTTGCAATTGAATGGAAGATAATAAGCATGCCCCATAGAGATGTATTTTAAGATATGCATTGCATATACAAGAACTGAACAAAATAGTATTTTCTCCAAAAGAAAAAATTGTGGTGCTGTTATTGTTCAAGAATAAAAATAATAATAATGATGTTGCATTGTACATGTTCAATGCATTTTTGAAAAGGGATGCTCAAGTAAAATAGTAAATGCCAAATATGGTTATTCATGTTTACATGACAGTGCCATATGCAAGAATGAGAAGAAAATAATAGTATCATTTTTTTATTATCAAGTGTGTATTGATGAATGAAAGTGTTTGTTCAAGCATGTTGATATTCAAAGAGAGATCAAGAAAATAGTGTTAGTGTTTTAATATTGTTGGGGGTATGTTTAAGTGCCAAAATGCAATGTAATAACAATGTTACTTATGATTCATCTCCAAATCAAATGGCTATTCAAGAGTGCAAAAGAAATGACAACACAATGTGCATTTTTAAGAAAACAAAGTTATTATCTAATGTTGCTAGAGTAATATATTCAAATGAGTTCAAAAGCAGTGTTTTTTGCATGAATAAAAGATAACAACAATATTTTTTTGGCATATTCAAATGACAATGCTATGTATGTTCATCGAATAAACAATGCTATTGTTGATATAGTTATTCACGTTTGAATAAATAGTTTGTAATTTAAAATAAATATGCATGCATATAATAGAACTGTTCAAATATAAAAAAGGATATACATCTTTAATGTCGAGCTCTATTTCATAGTGTTACACATGGGAGTCAAGAGACCATGCTTGAACCCCATGTCTAAATCTCTTTCTAGAGTCAAGAAAATAGATTTCAAACACCAGTTATTATCATGTTACAATGTTTAGACATAATTGCGACATCATCTAAGCCACAACATTAACATACAATGGTGACAATATGCATAATGAAAGGAATAGATTCAACAAAGAATAGCACAATTCACAATAGAGAGCGGTAATATGCAAGAACAGTGGTTGGTCACGGTCTCGACAGTAAAAGTTATAAAAAACACACAACATGGTGTTCACTGTCGACAATGTATAAAGAAATGACAAAACCCAAATCAACAACCATGCAAACATCAAGAAAAGGAGCGACAACATGATTATAACTACAAGAAAAGGCATATCACGAGTAGCACATACCAACATTAATAGACCAAACAGTCTAACCAGAATTAGAAACTTAACCAACAGTGGTGTGTGCAAGTAAAGGGATCGATTTGAGCAAAGATGCCAACAATGTTGAAAATGAAATAACCTAAATCATTGAAATAAATCATGGAGACAAAGAAAAATTAAAACATCATAACTCAAACATTCTAAAGTTATGAAAACAAACATCAACATCAACAAAAGATAGAGTGCAAAGCTGAGGATAGAAGTTACTTATCTCTAATTCAATAAAGCCAAGAAGTGATGATGTGTTTCCCAAGCTCCATAAATACAAGCATGAGAAACGTCATAAATTATTACAAAGACCCAGATCGTCTCAAGCCTCACACTCTAGTAATAGTGCAATCCGAGCACCAGAATAACATAAAATAAATTAAGATGGTGAGACCCAAAGCTCTTTGTTACAATGACCACTTCCAGATGGGGCCCAAGCTCTTTATGGGAACTTTGAATTGGAGCCTGAGGTCCATTATTGAATAAAATACAATAACAAAAAGAGATAGAATAAAACAAAGAGATAACACTATATTCTAGCAGAGAGATCAAAAAAGAGAGCTTCAACCGACAACCCAACTCCCATTTCATAGTGATGAACTCCATGTCAAAAAACTGAGCACAGAGAAGTAGGAAAAGAACCAAAATCAATGCCATAGTTGTAGCATGGATGGCACCATGAATTAGGGTTTCAAAATCCTCACATTTTCCCCAAATGTGAATGTAATACAATGACCAAGAAAATCCAAGTTTTGTTAAACTTTAGAATCTATTGATAGAAGACTAAATGCCTTAAACAATGCAGTGCATGACTATCAGTTTCTAAGTGCCATGACAACAACTTGACAACCTAAGCCTATGCCACGATGTAGATATTTTGGATAGTGGTTGGTTATGTAGTTTTGGTCATGTTGACCTTGGGTTATGATGTCAGCTTTAGGCTTTTTAGGGTTATTTGTTATGTGGTTGGGGTTATATGTTATGGGGTTAGGTTACATGTATTGAGGTAGGGCTTGATTATAGATTTATTGATATATGTTGGTAAGGTTTTTAAAATATGTATATTTTTTAAATACAAACATTAGGGGCATTTATCAGGGCATAAATTATTCCTAATACTTAGGGTTTCTAGCTGATTTGAAGGCTTTTTGGAGGGCATTGGATTTTCAAAATTGGCCTTGAGAAGTATATATCTAAGCTTCCTTTTCAGTTTTAGGGGTTTAGAATTTAAGAGGAAGGTTGTTTTAGTGAGCTTCTTGTTCCTTTACCCCTTTTTCATGCATTTATAGCCATTATTTCATGTTTTATGCAGATTGTGTTCAATTGAATGTGCATATTCCTTGGCATATTTTGTATTTTCTCATGTGACTATTTTGAAGATTGTGAAGATAGTAAAGCTTGCCCATTATTCATACACCTTTCTAATTTTTTTTTATTAGTCCTTTCAATTTTCTACATTTAAGTGTAATGTATTTTGCAACATAGATTAGTGAATTGATTTAATTCCTATTCTAGATTGTAGAGTGTAAGATTTTGTAGAATTTGCATGTCTGTTGGCAGAATTATCATTGTTTGTGGTATAAACCCTAATAGTGAGATTTAGGTTAGTCTATGCATTGAATAGTGAATGGTATTGCAGAAATAATTAGGGTATGTCCTTTGGGTGCTAGCTTGAAATTCTAAGAAATCAGAATCAAATTTGTGTATCACCATTTAGTTTTGTTTATTTAGTTCTAGTTCCCTTTTCCCCTTTCCCTAAAAAATAAAAAAAAATTAGTAATACGTGATATCCCAAATCTAATACGAACCGACCTAGAATCCATATATTCCTTCTTAATTAGAGTGCACCCACAAATCGGGAAGGTTTTCATTGTTACCATGAAATATTAGTATACCCTAATGCCTGAGTTAGGGTGATATTTTTTGGCCTTAACAATTTTTGGCATGCCCGATGGGACTCTTTGTGATACATGAACATAATCCAAAGAAGGAGTGGAAAAGAGTTTGATTATTTACAGTTATCACATACTAGGAGAGGAAGAACTTTGCAGAGAGAGCCTAGAGGTACAAAAGAACTCACCTTTCAGCCTATAGTGAGGGGTAGGAAACGAAGAAGATGAAAGAAAAGAAGGTTTGAGAGAAGTTCAGCTCCTTCCACCTACAAAATTGATTTTCCATATTTAGATCAAGAATCTTCAAAAAGGCCTCCAACACTTCAATTTCAAGTTGTTCTTGAACAACCAATAGAGGAAGAGTAGCTAGCATGTTCTAATTTTTCTACAACAGCACCAAGGATGGCTAGAAGGTTTCCATTTGTGCCCTTTAATCAAGGAAGCCCTTTGTTGATTGCCAATCACAAAAAAATTCCATTAGCAGCCTTGAAAGTGTTACCATCTTTCACAGGAGAAGGAAAAAAAACAAAAATTGAGGACATTAGAGATGTTTCATCTCTTTGGAATGTCCATTACATCACGGAGGAGGATGTAGCTTTGAATCTATTGGCTGCATCATTGAAAGGAAAATCATTGGAATGGTTCTGAACTCTCTAAGTTGGATCAATTGCTTCATGGGATGCACTAGGTGAGGAATTGTTTAAGTTTTTTGATGATAAATCTGATAATCTTTCTTTGGTGGAATAAATAACTACTATCAAAAGGGCTCCACATGAAGAGATGAGTGATTTCAATCTCCACTTCCAAAAGACTTGGAATAGGATTCCTACCAAAGTGAGACCTTTTACTAAATATGGATTTCTATACTTCCTGAAAAGTCTGAATAGTGACATTTCAGTTATGATCCAATCTATGGGGGGAACTTCTTTACCTCAAGCTTTTGATATTGCAATTAGGGTAGAGAATAATCTTATTCAAGCAGGGAAGATAGCTCCTAGGCCACCTATGCCTTTCTTTCCTAGCATTCAATCCAATATGCCATTGATTACCCCACCTCTAGCACCTTTACCATCTTACAAAAATGAGGAGATGATGCTCGCTACCCCTTCTAATGAGCTGCAAATCATAAAAGAAAGCCAGCAAAAAATTGAGAGTTTATTGCAAACCTTCCAAAATGAGTTGGTAAACCTTAAAGGGAGGCAAGCCCAAGGAAATGCAATAGCCCATATGCAAAATCAATTTTCTAGTTCCACATTACAGAAGCCTAACCAGCCCATTTACCAAGGTAACAAACAACAATACCAAGGAAATAGAAATACCAATAGGAAGAATTGGAACCAAAGGCCTTATAGACCTTATAATCATGCACCTCTTAATGTTTTTAGGGATATTGTTCCTAACCAAAATAACCTTGCTACTGAGTATGAATGGTGTTATCTTTATGGGAAACCCCACAATCAGTTGAAATGTACTAATGCAGTACTTAATCAAGCCCTAATGGTTCAAAGTGTGATTGATTCACAACAAGTTGCATCCACTGAAGAGACTCAACAACAACCAGCTTTAAAGGTGCTCCAGACACTACTTTTCTCAATTGGCAAGATGAAGAATTTTGTGGGGTGAGTAATGATTCACCTGTATCAGAAAATAAAAGAGCTAAGAAGAGATCTCAAGAACCAGAGCAATCAGTTACTAAGATTGTTTCTACAACTCAATCAATGCCCACCCCTTCTCTTTGTATTCTAAAAGAACACCCCTCTCTTGCAACCAAGGAACAAAAACATCAAAAGCACATGTATTCAACCATTGGTAAATCTCGACAAAAGGTACAGTTTATTGTTCCCTATAATATTGTTGACAATATGAAGAAGATGTATGTTTCAAGTTCTATGTGGGATTCTTTATTCATTCTAGGGCAGGCAGATTTACTTAAGGAAGAGTTGTCTAAAGAGAAAGAAAGTTCACAACAAGCCCTAGAGCAGCCTTCAAGGACTATTTTGGCTAATTCAGGGGTTGCAAATGTGCAAGGAACATCAACAAAGGATGGTAAGAAAGTTAAAAATGTTAAGACACCTCATTTTAATGTGTCCTTGATAATTGGTAATAAATTAGTGCATAATTTCATGGTTGATATTGGTGCAAACAACACAGTAATGCCCAAAAAGATTTCAGATTTGTTTGATTTAAAAAATGAACCTATTGATTAAGGAGTTATTCAATTAGATGGATCATCAATCCACACTTTAGGTGTTGTTAAAAATGTGAGTTTGACCCTGCATGCTTGCCCAAATTTCTCTATTTAGCAATATATTTATGTTATAGATCTACCTCCTTATTTTTATCTATGTTTATCTAGAGATTTCATTGCAAACATAGGAGGATATTTCTCATCTGATTGGTCTCACATGCTATTTAGGACTAGATATGGTGCAAAAGTTACCATAAAATCTGAAGTATTGACAAAGGATCACATTGAGCCATATATTCCAGGCTCTATTAATGCTAGTTGTGTGATCATAGATGCTGATGATCTTAGAGATTATCTAGCCTTTGATACTTAGATTGAAGGCATCCCTGATATTTTGTTGGATGAGTGGGAAACTAGTAATGCCTTTAACATCCAAGATAATGATATTTTTGATGCTGGTTTTGGTAACTATATGATTGCAGAATCTGATCCTGTTATGCCTAATTTGATAGAATCACATAATGCTAATTCAGAATAGCCTGATCAGCTTTGGGACTTATATTTTGATGGATCTAGAAATAAGGATGGAGCTGGTGCAAGGGTTATGCTTGTGTCACCAGATGGTGACAAATACTATGCTACATTTAGATTATCATTTCCTTATTCTAACTATGTGTCTGAGTATTAAGGTCTGATTCAAGGATTAGAGTGGGCAAGAACAAGAAATGTTAAATGTTTAAGGGCATTTGGAGATAGTGAATTGGTGGTTAATCAGGTGAGAGGTCTAAATGAAGTAAAACATGATCTCTTAAAGTTGTATAAATCTAGAATGTCATATAATCTAGCATATTTTGATGCATTCAATCTGATTTTTGTACCTAGAAGTAAAAACCAACATGCTGATAGGTTAGATTCTATTGGTACTCAAGTAACAATTTATGAAAATAAAGGTGTAAATAATGACCAATCTCATATTAAAATTGTTGTTAGGTCATCTAACCCAGATAATGATGTTAATTGGTAGGTTTTCAATACTGATGAGAAGATCTTAATTTTTATGATAGAAGTAGATAGTTTTGCTGCTTCTAAGGATAGCAAAGTAAGAAAATAATTTGAGGACCAAAATATACAATTAAAGTCCAATAAGCTGCCTAAAGGAATAGTCATCTTAGAGTCCATCTTCAACTCTGATGATTAGTTTAGGAAGAATAAAACCAACATCCTAATAAAAAAAAATCATTATGAAGAGCTGGAAATATTCAGAGATAAATTCCTAAAGGCTGGTAAAATAAATCTCATCAAGATAAGGAGCTTCTTATTGCTTTGTTCAAAGAGTTCAATGATGTTTTAGCTTGGGATTATGCTGATTAGAAAGGGTTTGACCATAAATTAACTCAAAATACAATTAAATTAGAGCCCAATTCAAGGCTAATTAGGCAAAGACAAAGGCCAATCAACCCCAAATTAGATCCCTTAATGCTCAAGGAGCAGAATAAACTTCTAGATAGTGGGATTATATTCCCAATGAAACATACATCTTGGGTTTCAAATCTAGTTCTTGTGAGGAATAAGAATGGAAAGATTAGACTATGTGTGGATTTTAGGGACCTTAATAGGGCATCTGTGAAAGATAGACACCCTCTTCCTTCCATGAACCAAATTTTATAGTATGTCTCTAGTTCTGAAAGATTGTCTCTTCTAGATGGTTATTCTGGTTATAACCAAGTATTAGTCAAAGAGGAAGATCAATTTAAAACGAACTTTACCAGTAAATCAGGAAAAATGACATAAAAAATAATGCCATTTGGCTTATAAAATGTGGGAGCCACATTCCAAGAAGCTATGGACATGGCTTTTAAAAATCTCATGTACAAATTTGTTTTGTTTTACTTGGATGATGTTAAGTTATTTACATCAAGATTGTAGATCAACATATAGGCCATTTGAGGAATGTACTTCAAAGATTCAAAGATTTTGGAATCTCTCTTAACCCCAAGAACTCAATTTTATAGTCCATGAGGGTAAGCTCTTAGGTTACCAAGTTTCAAAAGAGGGTACAAAAATTGACCCTGAAAGGATCAATGCATTTCTAGATTTATCATTGACAAAACACAAAAAGGGGCTGCAAACCTTTTCTGGAAGAATTAATTTTGTAAGATACTTTATTCTAGACATTTCTAACCTGCTTAAGCCCTTAACTACAATACTGAAGAAAAATGTACCTTTCAGCTTGACTAAGGAAGGAAAATCAAGTTTTGAGCATATCAAACTTGCCTTATCATCAACCCCTATGTTAGCTAATCCTAATTTTACTAAATATTTTATTTTATATGCTTTTGGAGGTTATGATACTATTTCAGGTATGTTGGTGCAGAAAAATGATGACAATCTACAGCAGCCATTTGCCTTTTTTCAGAAAAGGAACGGATGACTACAAACAAAGGTATTGTTTTCTTGAGAAACATGTACTTGTTGTTATAAAGTCTTTAAGGAAATTTAAACATCTTGTTGCTAGAAAAAAAGTTCATCTAATGGTTGCACATCCTTGTATTAAAGATTTTCTATTGAACAAGGATATAAATGAAAAGAGACAAGGTTGGATCACAAAATTTATGGAATATGATGTACATATCCACGTAACTAGGCTGGTTAGAGGCAAGGGTTTGTGTGTATAAATGGCAAAAAAAGAAGAACAAGAAGCTAAAAAATAGAAATGAGGTTGTCTTGCTTCATGGAAATCCTATACTTGATGACCAACCACCAAATTGGTTGGCTTATATGAGCATATTTCTACAAACTGGACAATGTCCAACTGATCTTGATAAAGCTAAAAGGAGCTATTTCAGATTGCAATTTTTCCCTCATGTTTTGATAAATGGTATACTTTATAGAAAAGACTATTCTGAAATGTTGCTAAAATGCATTGATATTGCTGATCAAAGAAAATTTTTATCTGAATTCCATGATAGATCATGTGGAGGACACTTCAATCCTCAAACTATAGCTTGGAAAATATTAAGGGCATGCTATTATTGGCCTGATCTATTTAAGGATGCTCATTCTTGGGCAAGAAGATGTAAAAAATGTGCTCTTTTTGTAGGAAAACAATGTTGATCTCTAAGTTCTATTAATGATTAGTGACCAACACTTAGTCATTTACTTAGGTAGTTTTAGTTGGCTATCCCTGTGGCTAAGCTAAAACTATCCAAGGCCGAGCAACATTGCCAAGCAGTATTCAGGTTGCCGAGTTACATCATGTCAAGCCGAGTTGTATCATGCCGAGCCTATTAGGATACTTAGTGCCAAGTGACAGAGATGTTATGTGTCGAGCATAACAGTTTTTGTATACATGTCTAGAATGATTCAAACTTCAAGGATAAGTATTTAGGCTGACTTGTATAAGCTTTTTGGGCTGACTTCTGTATGCATTTAATATTTTCCTATGGAGTTAGTTATCCATTTAATTGTTTTATCCTATGCACGATCTATTTTGATCATTAATTGTAATACCTTGGAGGTATGGGTATTAGATCTTGATCGTTGATCTAGATCTCGCTATCAGACTTGAATAGATATATAAGATTGCATCTAAACCCTATTTTTATAGAGTGTGTGGAGAGAAGTGGTAACTGCATTTTGAAGTGAAATGTACAGAGGGTTCTTTTGGTAAGAAGCAGAGATCAAGTAGAGTGACAACACAGTGAACAACAGAGTAAAGACATATCATATTGTGAGATCATAGAAGGTACTAGAAAGAGGAGATTTGTCATTAGCATCTGAGTGCATAATGAAGGATCATTACTTGAAACATTCTAATCATTGTATCAGGTGAAAATCTCTTAATAGAGTGGTTCTAGAAGACCTTTCTAAATCTCCTAACAGAGTTCTTACTTTATTGTAAGTTGAAATCCTTTCATAGGGTAGATTGTAATGATCTTTATCTCTTAACTGGGAAGACCTTTAATAAGGTAGATTGCATTTTGTAATCAACTTTTGTAGTCCTAATAGGCACACTTTATTATTGCAGTAGTGAAGAATTTTGTGGGTGTCATCCCCACCCCAGTTTTACCCTTTTGGGTTTCTGGGTTACCAAGTTCTTGTGTTATGAGTTATTTATTTCATTGTGTGGATGATATTTTATATTACATTAGATTCATATATGTATGAATGTGGATCAGTTTGTTCTAAGTGTTTAAATTTGAAGATCTGATTCACCCCCCCTCTCAGTATCTTTCTTTCCCATTATTTTATTTCCAACAATTGGTATCAGAGCTTAGTTATCTAGAAATTCATAATCAGCTTGAGAATACAGATCTTGAGATGGAGATCTACAAGATGGGTAAAGTCATTGAAAATCAAAAGATTAATATTCAGCTAGCACTACAACAGCTTAAGATAGCAAGACATGAATTAAAGAAGTCCTTGACAGGAAGGAAAGATTTGGCCAAACAAATGAATGACACTCATTATTAGGAAGACGACACCACAAAACTAGTTTAGAATGGAGATTCTACTAAGAGTGATGCAGCAATAGCATATCTACTTAAAAAGAACAGTGCACTATGTGAAGAAGTCAGAAACTTGAAAAAGGAACAAGAAGCCCAATCAATAAGAATGTGTGAAGTTGTTGAACAGAAAAAGAAAGCTAAAGATGAAAAGGCTATGGTAGAAGAAGACAAAAGAATAATGACTATCAGACTTGATGAAAGAACATATGATGTACAAACAATGATAATCAATCAAGTTGACATGGAAAATCAATTGCTACTTGTGAATCAGGAGATCAGTAGGAAAGACTTGGAGATTGTAAATCTTAGATCTGAGAATAGTCAGTTGAAAGATGAATTAAGATCTGAGAAATAAATCAACAATAGGTTGAATGATCCCAATGCAACTATGAGCTACTTTGAACAACTAGTGGAAGCATCAAGAATACCTAAATATTCTTCACACTAAACAACATACAACCACTGAAGAAGGAGAATCATCTAAGAAAGGTGAAAGAATGTATGCAAAGCCAAGAAACAACAAACCTATTTTCCACCACTATGGGAAGCTAGGTCATATAGCAAACATTTGCTGAAGCAAGAATGGTATGTCCAATCCTAAAACTAACTTTAATGGTTATTGCTTTAACTATAATAAGTTTGGACATCAATCATGTGAATGTCAGACAAAGGAAAGAAATGCACCTTTCAAACCTAGACTCAATGGTAATTGCTATAACTATAAAAAATATGGTCATAGAGCACAAAATTGCAGATATAAAGGAAAACAAAAATGAACATCAAAGGCACAAGAGAAAACACAAAGAAAAGGAAATACTTACAAGTGGGACTACAACACATGGAATATTTGTCATTACTGTGGTGAGTATGGACATGTTCTAGAAAACTGCATAAGGACACATTTCAGAGGAAAGTCTAAAAGTTGGATGAATGGGAGCCTAGTTTGTCATAGTTGTCTAAAAATTGGTCATACAAGGAAAGATTGCAAGACTAGGGTACATGCTCCTACTGTTGAGAAAATTAGAGCATAGATGAACCAGACATGGGTTAAGAAGTCTGAACCATGCAGTAGTGAAGCTAGTACAGCTGAGGTTACCCAATCCAATGGATCAGGTGATCACATCATCTCCAACTAAGAAAAAGAGGTATGTAAGGAACTGCATCTAAAGTTCTTATCCTACATCAGTTACTAACATGAAATGTACCAAAGTCCATATTTGCATATGTTAAGATGCACCATGACACATGTTGAAGACAAAAAATGCCAAGAAGACACAATTACACTATAGGTGTCGAGCACCAATTATGGACACTAAGGCCGAGTTCTTTGGTGTGTGTCAAGTTTGTTGGCCAAGTAAGTTCTGTGATGGCCGAGTTTAGTAAGTCGAGTGGGGTGCAAGTTGTGTTAGAAAGCTAAGGATAGCTGACTTGCACTAACTCAATGGGCAGAACATTTATTGCTTACCTACCCTGACCTTTCAGGTCTATAAAAGATGAACAGTTTATAATTCATTTTTACCTTGCAATTTTCACGGTTTATGGAGTGATTAAAGAAGTTGCAGAATTGATCTTAAGGAAGATAGCATCAAAGATTTTGTCAGTGTGTCGTCGACAATCCTAAGGTGAACTATATGAAGTGCTACTTGCCGAGGTACTTTTTTCCTCATTTTTTGAACCCTAATTTCAATATTATGGCTACAAGCTCTTCTACACCAGTTAAAAGCATGGAGGAAGAACAAGAGAAAATTTAGTTAGTACAGAGTGATGAATGTGCAACTCTCAATTTTTGAGCCATTTCTGAAAGTGCAATTTAGAGTGATTTGACCAAAGCTCTCTCATCCATTCCACCCAAGGTACTTATGATCCATGATGTTATATCATGTTACATGGTTAAGATTGGTGAAGTAGGTGATAGTGAATTGAGGAAATCCTACAGCAAATTGTGTGTCGATGGAGTTCTAAAGGGAGAATTCAAACATTTAGCTGAAAAAGGGTTAACTCATGCCCTATATTTTTCATGAGGTTTCAAAGATGAATGGATTAAGGTTATTCTTATCTGAGTTCATGATATGTGTATGTGGTTGGATAATGGACCAGTCAAGATAACTAAAAACATGATTCATTGAGTGACTGGATATCCTATAGTTAATGGGAAAATGACAATGAGAGATAATAGTAAAGAGGAAATAACATTGAAAACTTGAGCCATATGGAACAATAGAGGTATGACTATCTCTACAATTAATGACCTGGAACTTGATTTTGGAGTAAGAGTAATCACACATAAGTTCTATTAGTCAAGTCAACTAGATAGTGTTCCTTGTACAACCATGGACCAAGCATAGAAGATTGCTAAGAAGAATCATACATATGATCTTGTCGAGCTACAGCAAACACAACTAGCCAAGAACCTAGCATTAATAAGAAAGGCTAAGAGCTCATCATGTAAGTTTGGTTCCTTACTAGTCTGTATATTTTTCTACATTTAGGATACATTTCCTACATTGGGATATATTTTTTGGAAAAAGGATAGACCCATTACAGTTCAGATAAGTGAATGTATTGAGAAACTAGGAAGTAACATCAATAGAATTATGGGGAGATATTTTGTGGAATTTAAAAAGAGAATGAGATTAAGAACTAGGATTCCTAGATCACTAGTGGAGAAGCACTATGAAGAAATTTAATTTCTAGTTGATATGGATAACACATATATCTAGGCTATGACACCTAGGGTAGCATGTTTAGAACTATTTCCATATGAAATTAACATTGATGAAGCATCATCATCCATCATTGCACTCCTAGCCGAGGCAATTGATACTACAGTAGAAAGGTTTGGTAATTTTGATGAAGCAAAAGTAAAAATTTCAAGAATTTTAAAGGAGGGAACCATGGAAAGGAAAAGGAAGAAGATTGTGAAAAATCTAAATAAAATGGTTGGTTTAGGAAGTGATGAAGAACCTGAGGATGCACCTTTTATCCTATCCACTAGACAAGGAGAAGATATGTCTATAGAAGAGGAAGTCAGTGTATCTAAGGAGATCACTAAGAAAGCTAAGGGTAAGAAACCATCAATTGTCATAGTAACCAAGATGATTAAAGCTAAACCCAAGATTACACCTCCTATACCTAATCATCCCAGGACTAGAGCATCTACTGTTACTTCTCCAGTAGAAATAAAAAAAAAAAGTGTATGGAAAGAAGAAGGTTGGAGAAAGAAGTTTTGGAAAGGAAGCTAAAATTGCTCCTAAGGCTGAGCCGAGTAAACTAGTAAAGAGACAAAGGAGGAGACTACAATTTGGGACAGATAGTGATGATGAAAAGACTGAGATTGATGAATGCAGTAACATACCTACATCACAATTCAAGAAACCAGCTAGTATTGATGAGGTATGTGGCAATTTGAGAAACTCAGTAGGGTTAGCTACTTTCAAATTCATTAAGTATGAGAAACTGAGTATTGGAGATAAGCATAAAGTTCATAAAGCACTTTTAGATATGATGAATACTTTTAAGTTAACTCCTACAGAGATAGGAAACCATCTGCCAAATAAATTGTATGAGTTTCTATCAAGCAAATGGGAATTTGTACTTACTACAGAGAGACAAATCAAGGAAGATACTTTAGACAAAGTAATACCTGAGTTGACATCAAAACAAAGAGAAAAATTCATTGAAGAATATAAGAATAGGTTTGTTCCTAAACTTAGAGGTTATGTTGTTTTGAAAAATGATATTGAAGGATTAGTACAATAAAGTACAAGGATTTGGAAGGAAATCTTTGGACTGGCAGTTCCAAAAAACAAGAAATCTGGTTAGGGAACATCTCAACAAAAGGATAAAGAAGTTCAAGTGGAGATCACCCCTGAGCCACGAATGACTCAAGATCAAATTGCTACTGAAAAGACTAAATTTGCATTAGACTCAAAAAATTATATTGATTTGACTATAGACAGTCTGATGGACTTCATAATTGATGATTCCAGCAATTTGAATGCCAAGGGACAAGATATGCTAAGTGATACAAATATTGAGTCACCTATTAGGGAAATTGAGACTTAAGGAGGAAAGACCACTGCATCTGAAGAGAAAATTGATGAGATAATTGAAGAAATCAATGATCAGACAGGCAATGAGAAACAAAAAACAGATGCACAAGAGGTAACCTCTCAAAATCCACCTATTTTAGAGGTTGTCAAATCAGTTTTAGATAGTGGAGTAGTGATGAAGGATAATGTTGACAAGCCTAAAGAACAAGAGGCAGTGCAAGTGTTTGTTGATCTACCACACTCTACATCATCCACTCCCATAGGTCCTAAAACTGGAAATATGCCTAATCCACATACAATCTTGACAGAATTGAAAGAGGCAATGGACATTGATACTGTCACAGGAAAATGTATTGATAAGATGCAGCAGAGCATCAGCTCACCAGAGTTGAAGAGGAGGAAAGTTCTGAAGAAGAAGTCTCAAATTCTAGATGTAACATTAGATGAGGTAATTGTGATTCCACAATGGGATCCCAATAAATTGTCTTTTGAACAAATAGGGACTCTTTAGGAATTACTTAAGAGGAATAAGAGATAGGAAGAGATGAAAATAAACATAAGAAAAAGTAGATGTTGCATGACATCAAGGATATCTTTGCAAAGGCTTTTGACTTGGAAGATGAAATGCCTCAAGATCCAATTATTGATCAGTTAGTTCACATTATATAGAAGGTAATTGATGATGATATTAATAGAAATGAAAAACTTCTACAATGGTCCAAGAGGAGATTCGAGAGTAAAGTTCTGGAGAAAATCTTAGAAGAGATTGCAACGAAACAGGTTGAACTTTCTACTCTTGTAGAAATGTTGGAGAAAGTTACAGCAAACGTTTATTCTTTGAACAGGAAGTTATGTGATGTTGAGTTCTTCACAAAGTATAATCTATAGCTTGTTGAGAAGCTACAGTTAGATTTAATATCTACTATCAATACTTTGCAAAAGGATGCTACTTCTAGATCTTTACATTTTACTAAGTTGATCAATGCACAACATAGAATTGCCAAGCTTATGGCTGAAGATGGTCAAAATAGGGCCAAATTGATAACTATTAGGACAAGCCTTTTGCCTCACTTTGAGGTAATATAGAAGGAAATTTCAGTTGCAAAAGAGTTATCACAAAGAAATGAAAATCTCTCAACTGCAGAAAGTTTGGTGAGTCTAGCTGTCGAGCTAGAAATAAAATTGGAAGTTATGAAGATTACCAAGGAAAGTTGGGACACTACATTTGTAACCACCCTACAGCTTCATAAACAATTTTTGGATAAGTATAATTTAACCCCACCAGCAATCAGTGACAAAAACAAGGGGGAAGTTGGTAAGGAAGTTGGTAAGGATTCAGTATGATAAATTAGTATAGAATAGGTACACTTGTATATATTTTTGAAGGCATGTATTCTATGTAACTTTTGGTATGTATAATTCTGAGTATATTCCTAGGGGGAGTACTTAGTATACTTAGGAAACATTTTGATGGAATGAAATGAAGAAATGATAAGTGTGTTTTTGCCACTAATATCAAAGGGGGAGATTGTTGATCTCTAAGTTCTGTTGATGATTAGTGACCAACATTTAGTCATTTACTTAGGCAGTTTTAGTTGGCTATCACTGTGGCCAAGCTAAAACTACCCAAGGCTGAGCAACATTCCCGAGCAGTATTCAGGTTGCCAAGTTACATCATGCCGAGCTGAGTTGTATCATGCCGGGCCGAGTAGGATACTTAGTGTCGAGCGATAGAGATGTTAAGTGCCGAGAAGAATAGTTTTTGTATACATGTCTAGAATGATTCAAACTTTGAGGATAAGTGTTCAGGCCGACATGTATAAGCTTTTTGGGCCTAATTATGTACGCATTTAATATTTTCCTACAGATTCAGTTATGCATTACTTTTTTATCTTATACATGATCTATTGTGATCATTAATTGTAATACCTTGGAGGTATGGGTATTAGATATTGATCGTTGATCTAGATCTCACTATCAGACTTGAATAGATATATAAGATTGCTTCTAAACCCTATTTTGACAGAGTGTGTGGAGAGAAGTGGTGACTGAATTTTGAAGTGAAATGCACAGAGGGTTATTTTGTTAAGAAGTAGAGATCAAGCAGAGTGACAACATAGTGAACAGTAGAGTAAAGACATATCAGATTGTGAGATCATAGAAGGTACTGGAAAGAGGAGATCTGTCATCAACATCTGAGTGCATAAAGAAGGATCATTATTTGAAACATTCTAATCATTGTATTAGGTGAAAATCTCTTAACAAAGTGGTTCTAGAAGACATTTCTAAATCTCTTAACAGATTGCTTACTTTATTATAAGTTGAAATCCTTTCACAGGGTAGATTGTAATGATATTTAGATCTTAACCAGGTAGACCTTTAACAGGGTAGATTGCATTTTTTAATCAAATTTTGTAGCCGTAACAGGCACACTTTATTACTACAGTAGTGAAGAATTTTGTGGGTGTCATCCCCACCCCAGTATTACCTATTTGGGTTTATGGGTTACCAAGTTCTTGTGTTATGAGTTATTTATTTCATTGTGTGGATGCTATTTGATATTACATTATTTTCATATATATACAAATTTGGATCAGTTTGTTCTAAGTGTTTAAATTTTAAGATCTGATTCACCCCCCATCTCAGTATCTTGCTTTCCCATCATTATATTTCCAACAAACAAAGGCTAGTAGAATTGTTGTTAAAACCTATCATTGTTGAACAACCATTTATGAAATGGGGAGAGGACTTCATAGGCCCCATTAATCAAAATTCTAGTGCAGGTCACAAATGGATCTTAACTGCTATAGACTACTTCACAAGATGGACCCAAGCTATTGCATTGAAGGAATCAACTGGGTTTGGTGTTCTCAATTTCTATGAAGATATTATAACCAAGTTTGGGGTACGTCAATCAATTATTTTAGATAATGCATTGGCTTTTGTTGGTTCAAGAATAATAAACTAGGCTATTAAAAATGGGATTTATCTGATTACATCATCTAACTATTACCCCCAGGATTATAGTCTTACTGAGTCTACTAAAAAAAACCTAATAAGGATTATTAAAAGGACTCTACAGGAGAACAAGAGGGATTGGAATTCAAAACTTAAAAGAAGCACTATGGCTGGACAGAATTATACCAAAAAAATCACTGGAAGCTCACCTTATATATTGGTTTATGGTAAAGAAGAAAGGTTACCTATTTCTACTGAGTTTCCAACCCTACAATTGGCTGATCAGATATTGATGTTTGAAGAGGAAGATCCTCTTAAGTTGAGGTATGCTGAATTGTTATAGCTAGAAGGGAAAAGGAGCACAACCTTAAGGAATATTAAGCTGAGGCAGAATAATACTAAAAGGTCTTTTGATAAAAGGACAACACCTAAAGAGTTCAAAGTGGGTGACCTAGTTCTTAAATGGGATGTACTGAAGAGTGGACTAGGGCAGCATGATAAATTTGACAATTTCTTGTAAGGCCCATTTTTCATCATTGAATGAAAAGAAAAAATGTCTTCCCATTATCCACCATAAATGGAGATCTTGCCCATCCCAGTCAATGGGATCTTTTTCAAGCTCTATTTTGAGGGTTAGTACTTTAAGTTTTATTTTCATTTCAATAAAGTGTTGTCAAGCACTAGGGGTCTTTAGATAAAATTTTCAATAAAAGGCCTTCTTGGCATAGGTCCTAGTTTTAGGTTGTATTTTCATTTCAATAAGTTTGCATTTGTATATTCTAGGTTTTGACACCATTTCCCTAGGGATAAGGTCTAAAGTTCATATCTAGCAGGTAGACATCAAGCAGAGGTTGCCAGAATTGTTACCCTAATTTTACACATTGAAATATGACAATCATAAACAACATAATATTTCATGCAGATACATCTCTTTAACATTTTTATTCAATAAATGAAAATGAAATACATTTCCATTGCATTCATACTATCATATTTATGTACTCTAAGTATTGATCACATTCACATTTTGAAATTCATAATTGATCATTACATAGTGCATTCAAACTGAATGTAATAAGCATATGTTTCTTCCATATTAAATATTTTCATACTAAAATTTAGAGGTAATTATAGAAAAAAAAATTCATGATAGAAGCATGAGTAGGGGTCCATGATTTGCCTTGTAGGGTGTTCTACATTTAGTAGCTAGTTGTCTTCTTGGTCCAAGTCTCCAGGTCTCTGTCATTAATATTCATGCCATGTGTTGTATTTTAGGTCTAGGGTCTTGTCCTGCATCATAAAAAGAGAAAAGAGATAGATCCAAATTGGATCTAAGAAATGCATTGAAACCAAAACAGCATACAACAATCAAAATTTCAGAACTGTAATTATACCAATAACATCAATACAACAACAAAGTATGCATCTAAACCAACTGAATAAAAGTATCAAAGGGATATAACTCCATGAAACCTTTTATTGTTTATGGTTATCAATTTGCAATATTCAAGAGTTGTTGTTTGTAAAACCAAAAAAATCAGAATCAAAGGGACTTAGTTCCTCTAGCTGAGAAACCTTTTTCAGAACATTAACATGATAAGATAGTATATACAAGCAATCAAACAATGTTCATGCTTGAATGTCATTTCACATGACACTCACACACAAACAGTGATTGGTTGATTTTGTCCACTAACCTTACATATTGATTGGATGGTTTGTGCAAACAAAATGAATAGAGATTGTTCAAATGTAGAAAAGAAACATAATCTATGTGTTCACTAGTTGCAGATGATAAAGAGAAATGAAGTGAGTGTCACAAACCCTACTCGAACCTCACAAGATGCATTCTGAAAGAAAGATATGAGTTCATGAGTTCTAGAATGGAAAGATGTAGAAGAAAGAGATGCAATTCATGGAGATTGAAATGGATGATCAAGTGCAAAGAACATAATTGCAAGTCAAATATAATAAGGTAACACTATACTCTATTATTGCACAAGAAAATACTAAATGAAATGTTTTTTCAAATGAAATTAATGTGCATATCAATATTGTTAAATAACACTGCACAGGGAGAGAAATACAAAAAAAAAGTGATATGCATTCTTGCAATTGAATGGATGATAATAAGAACTCCCCATAGTGATGCATTGTAAGATATGCATTACATATGAAAGAACTGAACAAAATAGTGATTTCTCCAAATAAAAAACTTGTGGCACTGTTATTGATCAAGAATTAAAAAAATAAAATGATGTTGTATTATACATGTTCAATACTTTTTTGAAAAGGCATGTTCGAGTAAAACAATAAATGCCAAATGTGAATATTCATGTTTACATGACAGTGCCATATGCAAGAATGAGAAGAAAATAGCAGTATCATTTTGTTATTATCAAGTGTGTATTGAGGAATGAAAGTGTTGCTCAAGGATGTTTATATTCAAAGAGAGATCTAGAAAAAAATATCAGTGTTTTAATGTTGTTGGAGGTATTTTCAGGAGCCAAAATGCAAGGTAATAATAATGTTCCTTATGATTCATCTCCAAATCAAATGCCTATTCAAGAGTGAAATAGAAATGACAAGGAAATATACATGTTTAAGAAAACAAATTTATTATCTAATGTTGCCAAAGTATATATTCAAATGAGTTCAAAAGCAGTGTTTTTTGAACGAACAAATGATAACAACAGTATTGTTTGGGCATATTCAAATGATAGTGTTGTGCATATTCATCAGGTAAAAATTATTATTATTGATACAATTATTTATGCTTGAATAAACAATTTGTAATTCAAAATAAATATGCATGCATATAATAGAACTATTCAAATATAAAAAGGATATACATCTTTAATGTCGATCTCTATTTCATAGTGTGACACATGGGAGTCATGAGCCCGTGCTCAAACTCCATGTGTAAGTCTCTTTCTAGAGTCAAGAAGATAGATTTCAAACATCATTTATTATCATGTTACAATGTTCAGACATGATGGTCAAAACATCTAAGCCATGGAATTAACATACAGTGGTGGCAATAGGCATAATGATTGGAATGGATTTAACAGAGAGTAGCACAGTTCACAATATGGAGTGGTATTATGCAAGCATGGTGGTTGGTCACGATCTCGACAATGAAAGTCATAAAAAACACACAACATGGTGTTCACTGTCGATAATGTATAAAGAAATGACAAAACCAAAATCAACAACAATGCAAACATCAAACAAAGGAGTGACAACATGATTATAGCTGCAAGCAAAGGCATATCACAAGTAGAAAATATCAACATTAATAGCCCGAGTTGTCTAACCAGTAATAGAAACTTAACCAACAGTGGTGTGTTAAAGTAAAGGGCTTGATTTGAGAAAAGACACCAACAATGTTGAAAATGAAATAATCCAAATCATTGTAGTGAATCATGGAGACAAAGAAAAAGTAAAATATCACAACTCAAACATTTTGAAGCATTGAAATCAAACATCAACATCTATTGAAGATAGAGTGCAAAGCTAAGGATAGAATTTACTTACCTCTAAGTCAATAAAGCTGAGAAGTGATGATGTGGAGCCTGAGCTCCATAAATACAAGCATGAGAAGGGCCATAAAATATGGCAAAGACCCAGATCATCAAAAGCCTCACACTCTAGTAATAGTGTAGTCTGAGCTGCAGAATAACAAAAAATAACTCTAGATGGTGAGATCCCATGGTCTTGGTAACAACAACCACTTCCAAATGGATCCTGAGCTCCTTATTGCCACTTCCAGTTGAATCCCAAGCTCCATGATCATATAACATAAAATCACAACCAGAGATAGAAAAAACACATAGATAACACTATATTCCAGCCGAGAGATCATAAAAGAGAGCTTCAACCGACAACCCAACTCCCAGTTCATGGTGATGAAATACATGTCAAAAACCTAAGCACAGAGAAGTAGGATAAGAACCAAAATCAAAGCCACAGTTGCAGCATGGGTGGTGCCATTGATTAGGGTTTCAAAACCCTCACATTTTCCCCAAATGCGAATTTAATACAATGACTAACATAAGCCAAGTTTTTTTAAACTTTTGAATCTACTGACAGAGGAGTAAATGCCTTAAACACTGCAGTGCACTGTAGTTACTTTCCAAGTGCCACGACAGAAACTCGATAACCTAAGCCTATGCCATGATGTGGATATTTTGGAGAGTGGTTGGTTGTGTAGTTTTGGTCATGTTGACCTAGGGTTATAATGTCAACTTTAGGCTTGTTAGGGTTATATGTTATTTTTTTGGGGTTATATGTTATTGGGTTAGGTTATATGTATTGAGGTAGGGCTTGATTATAGATTTATTGATATATGTTGGTAAGGTGTTTAAAAGATGTATAGTTTTTTAAATACCAACATTAGGGGAATGTATTAGGGCATGAATTATACCTAATACTTACGGTTTCTAGAGGATTTGAATGATTTTTGAAAGGCATTGGATTTTTGAAATTGGCCTTGAGAGGTATATATCTGAGATTATTTTTCATTTTTAGGGGTTGAAAATTTAGGAGGAAGGTGTTTTTAGTGAACTTCTTGTTCCTTTATCCATTTTTCATGTATTTTGTAGCTATTATTTCATGTTTTATGTAGATTGTGTTCAAGTGAATGCACATATTCCTTGGCACAAGTGAATGCACATATTCCTTGGCATGTTTTTTATTTTCTCATGTAACTATTTTGTAGATTTTGAGGATAATAAAGCTTGACCATTATTCATACACCTTTCTGAGTTTCTATTATCAGTCCTTTCAATTTTCTTCATTTAAGTGTAATGTATTTTGTAACATAGATTTGTGAATTGATCTAATTCCTACTCTAGATTATAGTGTAACCTTTTGCAGAATCTGCAGGTTTGTTGGCAGAATTATCATTGTTTGTTGTATAAACCCTAGTAGTATGAGTTAGGTTAGCCTATGCATTGAATAGTCAATGTCATTGCAGAAATCATTAGGGGGTGTCCTTTGGGTACTTTCTTGAAATTATGAGAAATATGAATCAATTTGTTTTATCACCTTTTAGTTTTGTTTATTCATTTGTAGTTCCCTTTTCCCATTTCCCCCCCAAAAAAATAAAAAATCAGTAATAGGTGATATCCCAAATACAATAGGAACTGACCTAGAATATGGAGACTCCTTCTTAATCAACATCCACCCACAACTTAGGAAGGTTTCCATTGTTACCATGAAATATTTGTATGCCCTAATGTCTGAGTTAGGGTGATATTTTTCTGCCTTAACAAAAGATTAAATTACCTTAGGATCAATTTAGTGAAACTTGGGGTTGGTTATGAATTTGATGATTAATTTAGCATATGTGTGAGGGTTGATATACAAGGTGTATTTGTCTTCCTTTTCATATTTATAGGTGTTTATGATTTTGTGTTCATGGAAAATGGTTATGAATATTCAGAGTGACTCCATGCCCTAGGATAAAATATTGGTCTATTATTCATTTTGAGTGGGTGACTATTACTAGTAAATTGATCTTTGTCATTCTATTTCTAGTCTGTCAAATAAATTTTACAGAGGTTAAAATCTATAATTCTACTATGCTTGTGTTCGAATAATGTTGTGATTTTATTATTCTAAGTAAAAAAGGTAAACCCACCTGAGTTTGTGGAACTCAAAGTGTAGAGGATGTAAGAACCTTTTTTTTTGTTCTTCTATTTCTTGCTTGATCAGTTTATGGGACAATAGAGAAATCTTACTGCATGTATTTTATGTGTGAGCAAGAAAAGTAACTAACAATCTATCCAAAATCATATATTCTTTCCTGAATCTGAAACTTTTCATCTATCCTCACATTGGCACTTTCAATTAACTTCCTCAATCTCAAATTGAAAAATTTATATTCTTTTCTCTTAGTAGAATAACCAAGAAATATTCCTTCATCACTTCTAGCGTCAAACTTCCCTATCTAATCATATCTTTTGATATAACATTTACTTCCAAACATTCTAAAATATTTTATAGTAGGTGTATGATCAAACCATAATTCATAAGGAGTCTTAGTTGTATCTTGTTTGATCTGAATTTTGTTTAATGTGTACAGAGTAGTGGCAACGTCTTCTCTCCAATGAACATGTGACACATTTCCTTCTGGCAACATAGTCCTTGCAACATATAATATAGCTTTTTTTCTTTGCTCTGCTATCCAATTCTGTTGTGTAATTCTAGTAGCTTATGTTTGTCTGTATATTCCATGTTCTTCATAGTAGGTATTAAATAAATTTGATAATAACTCTCCACCTCTGTTTGATCTCAAACTTTTTATCTTCAAACTAGATTCATTCTCAACTTTTTCTTTAAATAACTTGAATTTGTCAAATTCTTTTGATTTATGTCTTAAATATGTAACCCACATCATTCTATAAAATTCATCAACAAAAATTATAAAGTACCTTTCACCATAATAAGATCTTATTCTTGTAGTACCACATAGATCTGTATGCACCATATCCAACTTCCCTTTAGCTGAATAAGATTTTCTTCTAAACTTCTTCTAGTCTGCTTCCCCATAACAAACTCTCTACACATAGTGTTAGATAGCTTTACAATCTTAGGTAGATCTCTCATAGCATTAGTCATACTTGCCTTCACAATGTTATCAAAGTTAACATGACAAAATCTTCTCTGCCATAGCCAACTGTCATCAACCTTCACAATAAAAAAAGAAGCTTCACATGTATTTAATTTAAATACATTACTTCTAAATTTAGTACCAGATGCTATCAAGTCTCCAGATTTACTTTTAATAGAGCATTTCCTATCAATGAATTTCAATTGTTAGTATTAGTCTTTCCTTCCATAGAAATATATCCAACACGAATGATAAGTATAGGAGTATCGTCACCAAATCTAACAACACCACACTTATATATTTTTAGACTCGCTAATTTATTTTTATTTCCAGACATATGATGTGAACAACCACTGTCTATAACCCATTCATATTTCTTTTGAACACGAGATAGTAAGTATTTTTCCTCATGTATAGGTTCATCATCCTTTATGGTAATAAATACAATTTCATTATAGTCATCATCATCATCATCATCATCATCATAAACACCCTCACTAGCATAATAACATTTCTTGTCTTTAGGATACTTAGATTTGTAAAACTTAGGTTTATGCTTAGGAACCCTTGTAGGATATCGAGATGCAAATGACCAATCTTGTTACATGAAAAACATTTCAAAGGTAATTTGCCTTCAAATTTACCCTTACCTATCTTTTCTCTTCTAGCAATCATTTCTACTACTTCATCTAGCTTTCTTTCTTCCTCCTTTATCTACTCGCATTCCTCAACATAGTCTCCAAGCTCTTCTATGAAGTTACTATTGTTGATTATCGCAATTCTATATAAGGTCTTTTTTGTTCTCATGCATAGTTTCCTTGAATGCTAACTCAACTTTAGGTAAAGAATCTCCTAATTTTTTTTCCTCATAATTAGTTATGTTTCCAATCAACATCTCTCTGGTAAAATTTGGTGTCAAAGGTATAATCCCCTCTATAGCTTGTACTTTAGTTCTATATGTAGGTGTCAAAGATTTGATAATCTTCACAATAACTTCTTCCTCACTATAAATTCCTCCAAAGTTTCTAATTCCAGTAACCACTTCATTAATCATTTGTCCATATGCCCTAATATTCTCATCTTCTCTTATTTTTAGTGATTCCATCTTTGTCTTCCAGTTTTTTAAGTTTGCCTATTTTCTACACTTATCTCCTTCATATAGTGCCTCCAATCTTGTCCAAATCACATGTGCAAAGTCCAAGTCTTTTACTTCTATGATTTCACCTTTGGAAAGTGCACTGATCAATGATTCCCTTGTGACCATATTACATTAAAATATCTTCTTATCATCTTTAGTATCTTTCACCAATTCATCCTTACTTGCTACGTTTTCATTCTTCTTTGTGATCATCTAGTAGTCAATTCCCAAACATAGAAAACATGTTCTCATATTGTTCTTCCAACTATCAAAGTTTTTAGGATCAAATTTTAGACTATCCTTCTTGTATTAATTCATCTTTAGGATCACCTCAAGATATTAATATTTCTCTCTAAGGACGAGATGCTCTGATACCAATTGTTAGCTATAATAGTCCAAAGTCATAACTAAGAGGGGAGGGGGGTGAATCAGTTGTGATATAGAATATTAAAATTTAAACTCTATAAAACAAAACTATAATGAAAATAATAACACAGTAAATTCCAACATAATAACAAAATACTTGTTGTCAAGGAAACCTTGTTAAAGGTAAAACCTTGGTGGGAATTAGAACCCACAAATAATGTACTCAGAGTATAGTGTCCCTATTAAAATATTTAGCCCTATTAGGAGCTTATTACAACTTTACAGTACACATTCCTTGTTAGGAGACAAACCCTTTTAGGAGTCAAGGAAAGTAGTAGGCTCACTACCGAGGTACACTGTCCAAAGAAGGTTAAATCCACCCTAAAGGATTCATAATCCAAATGAGTGTACATAGGAAATATACAATACAATGAACTTTCTTTTCTGGGTTAGTTCCAATGAAGTATTCTTATCACAAACTCTTCTCTACATCCAGCAAAAAAACAAGCTTTGCGGCTTACACTTCTATTCCTTTTCAATCTCTACCACATATTTCTGTTGGAATTACTGGAATGATAAGTTGAGAGGGGAGGGGTGAATCAGTACCTCTAAAACTTTGATTTGATTAACCCATTAATCTTTGTGTCATCATATTTGTATATTCACCTATTTATATGTTCATCTTTCTTTATGTATGTGAAATCATAACATAAGTTCTTTACATGTGTAAAAATTCAAGAAACATACATGGAAGTAAATAACACATAACACAAGATATGATATCACAAAAAACTCATGTTAGGAAGTAAAAACTATGGTGGGGATGTCACCCACAAAACTTCACTATCTGTAGATAAGAAGGGAGTCGTTTAAGGCTTACAATTTGATCACTTCTGATAATCTACCCTATTAGGAGTATTAGAGTGGAGACGTGTTAGGATCTACTTCATTTGAAGCCTTAGAAACACCGTTAAGTGTGCACTTTGTTAAGATATTTATCAAGAACTATTAATTCAACCTTCTACTAAAGGATTTCTAATGTGGTGCACTTGTTAGAACGCAACTAAATTAGAGATGTTGACCTGATAGTATATGCAATCTCTAATTTCTGATAAAAGATCCTATAAATCTTACAATGTCTATGTAATGACCTTGAGTGATTGAATGATACCTTGTTTCTTTTCGTCGGTAGCCTTGTCTATGTTCTTGAGAACTAATATGATCTATTTTTGAACTTTGCATGAATTCACTTCTGCTGCTTAGATGCTCTTCATGGGTGTAATCATTTTTTAACTATATGTTTATTACAATGATTGAAAATCTATATATACTAGTTTCTAGGTCCATTCTTGATTCACGCTTTACAAGTTAACTCTAGATCCAAGGTTTACAACTTAACCTTGATCTTTAGTTAGTTATTTTTTAGATCTGTTAGGATGCTTTAAAACAATTACAATATACTTACATGACCCTCAAGTAATTATTAAAAACAAATTATAACTCTATAAATAGAATTACAATGTTTTATCTTATGTGGAAAGTTGGATCCACTATTTGCAGGTTTTGTAACTGAGTGTTGGTTCTTATGCCTGGGCTGCTCTACCAGTTCTATTGGGTTTCTTTCATTCTTTTCTCAGTTGGGCTTCTACTTCATTGATGTCCCTGTATTGAACTATTCATTGGGTTCCATGCCTTTTCTGCTCTGTAAATGATGTACACAAAACTGTACTGTCGGTGATGTCCTTTATTCTTTATCGGTGGTTCAACACATGACAGTGTTCATTGGGAAATTCTATACTGTATTTTCTTGACAAGCATTGTCATCTCGTCGGGTATGCAATGTGTTGTCTGTCGGGTATGCCTATGTCGATGATCTCTGCTATGTTTTTCTTTTGTAATACTAATGGAAAATATTAATATTATCAATCTCCCCCTTTGACATTAGTAACAAAAACTGATATGTGTAACATACTTAATGTATTAGTATGTGCACCTATGTATACTCCTTTGTTTTCTTTCTTTAGTCATTAAATGACTCTCCCTATGCATATGCCGGTAAGTGTATGTGTATATACATATAATTTCCTTCCCCCTTTTTGTTTCTTTCTTTTTTTCTGAGATATATGGTATAATATATAATGTACATATAATATACATGTCCTTTCCTCCTTTTGTTAATGTATTATATTGTACATATGCACATGCATTCATTCCTCCTTTTTTATAAAAATGCAAAGGTACTTACAACTTGTCAAAAATGTGAGAGTGTGAGGCTTTGATTTCCTCCATCATCTTCTCCCATTTCTCCTTTAAATTTTATAAATTTATGTCCTCAAGTGATATCCTCACATGCATATCATAGATGTTGTTTACCACAGACATCTTCAGGCTTGGGATCAGATTCCTTGCATCTATAATGTGTTGTTGCAGAGTAGTGAGGTTTGGCAATATGTGATCCTGCAGCCCGGTAACCTCATTCCTAAATTGTGTCTCTACATCCCATATTTATTGTCTTAACCTATTTACCTCTGTGCTCTTGTCATGATGCAACTTAATTGTATTTGCATCAGATGTTAGGCTCTATGCACTTGCTGTCAGATCAGAATCTAGTTGAGACAAATTTTCACCATTCTCTTTTGTGAAATTGTCAAGTGTGCACATTTTTTAAACTAAGGTAATAGCTTCTATAATAATTGGTTCTAATTGACTTTCTAATTTAGAGAGCTTAACCTTATTTTGTGCCACTTCTTGGCTAATCTTCTCAACTAGTTTGTGTTGATACTTCTTCTTTGCCCATTCTTCCATTGCCTTCTTTGTATCTACACTTTGAGTGGTGATGGCATTGGTAAGAACTACAATTTTATCCATGACTCATATGTCATTTTCAACTTTTACCTTAGGAACAAGTTGATGTAGTATATCCCTAGCTTTTTCAAGTGCTTGGGCTTCCCAATGTGCATTTCTAATTTTCTCCTGTAGGGATTTTCTTTGACACATCACTCCAAACTTTTGAAGTGTTTCAACATCTAAAGTTGATGCATCCCACTTGGGTATTTTGATCACCTAATCAAGTGTTATAGACAAGATATCTTTCTTTATTATTTTCTTCTTCTTCTGTTGGGAGACGGACTGGTGAACTACCAGTTGTAGATCTTGAGATTGGATTGATTTAGTAGGTGAAGGTCGATAAGATGAATCCTCTTGTTGCTTCTATTCAGAGTCCACATGTTGGTTGTGTGAAGATGTCTCTTTAGTGGCCTTGGGTGTATCAACAGATTTTTATTCCTTTTCCTGCATGCTATCATCTTTCTTAACTTCTTCACTCTTTTTTTTTTCTTCATCCTTTCTCAATTCTTCATCCTTGTTAGTATCTTCTCCTTTGTCCTTTTCAATAGACAAATTTTTCTGAGTTTTTGTTGCATCCTTCATTTATGTGTCTATATCCTTTTGTGTATCTTATGTATCTTTAATTTCATCACTACCCATGTCCTTGAGTATGGTATCATCTTTCTTAGATGATCTCTCCTTACTAGAGTTAATATCAATAGCTTCTATCAATATTTGTATGTTGGTTGGAGTATTTACCTCTTCACTGTCAGTAAGAGTATCATGTCCATTGGTATCACCTTGTGCAACAATGACATCTTCATCTTTTTGCACCTCTTCTGTAGGGTCTTTTCCTATAATGTCATTAATGATATTATCCAACCATGTTTCATCATTGAAATCCTCATTTATGTTACCTTTTATTGTCAATTCTTCTTTGGTAACCTCTGCTTCATCATCCAAGTCAATATGAGTTGGGCTTGGTGGAATTTTGCTTTCTTCATTTTGTGTTTTGTCAAGAGTAGTGTAGGGCCATACCTCATCTACAACTTCATTATTCTTTTTGCATGTTGTATCACTCTTTTCTCTTTCCAATTCAACTAATGAATCACTTTGTGCATGTTTAATGATGTTGTATTCTTTCTTTAGGCTAGCTTCCTTAGTGGGATTTTTAAGTAATTTACTCCACTTTTTAATGCTTTCCTGGTCTAGCTCAATTAGCTTTTCTTTAAGAAATTTGTGTTCTCTCATTTTGTCTGAGAACTCCTTTTCATATTTTTTCATTATTTCATCTATCTCTTCCTTCTTTGAATCACAAGGCATAAGAGTAACAAGTACTCTTTCTCTTATCTCTTTTTCATTATGAAGTGCAATTGTCCATCTTGCAGACAATCTGTCCATTATCTCCTTAGGTACTTCATATTCCTTGAATTGAAGTGGAACATACTTGTGTTTGCACATTTTAGCTATTATAGCTTCTTCAATTTTATTTTCATCCTCTGGATCAAGTTTCATCCATTTCCTAATATTAGGATCTGAAATAGATTACGATTCTAAAAATTTTTTAGATATTTTATCAATGGCTTAAGGGATCAAGGGTTCTTTCCCTTTTTTTACTTCTAGGTCAGCTTCATCCATATCTGAGTCATCTAGATCTTATTTTGTTCTAACCAAATTCCTCATTTTGGTTTGTTTCCCCTTTGGTGAGACTGGTTTCCTCTTGTAGGTTCTCACTCTCCCTTTCTTCAATGGTGAAGGAGTTGCTTCCTTTACTATTTGGCTTTTTATCCTTGAAGCAGCTATTGTCCTTGATTTCTTAGGTGGAGGAGGAGGTGGTGAATTTGACTGTGTAGCCTCTTACTCACTCTTTTCTCTATCTTCACCAATGGATGACTAGCCCTTGGTTTCTTCCTCCTTTCCTTCTATTTCCTCTTCACCTTCTTTAGTAACTGCCAATTTCTTTATTAAATTCTTTACCATTTCATTCTTCTTGTTTACAATTTTATTGACAACAAGATTTGACCTGATTTTTAGTTTGGCTTCTTCATAAGTGCCGAATCTTATTTTCTTTCTGTCCAATGGTTCATTCAATAGTGCCTTGATGCATTTTTTATCTTGTCATGTTTGGATTTCATAATCCAGTGGTGATAGCCAAGATTTTCTAGGTACTACTAGTTTGATATAAGTAAAATCAATATCTACCATAAAACATATATCATCCTTGTGTTCTTCTATCAAACTCTCTAGTATCCTTTCTCTTGCTTGCATATTTTTCTTAAATTCTTTAAAATATTCATTCATTAAGTTATCAAAATCTATACCTAATGATTCTATGTGCTCACATATCTGTATGGTGACTAGTTTGGTTATGTCCCATACTACTTAACCTATGGAAGGAAAGTATTCTTCAAAGTAAAAGAATATGCACATAATAAGAGAACCAAACTTACAAGTGTTTGTCCTTGATGACCTTATAGTGTTCATGTTCTCCTCAAGTTGATTTAACAATATTTCTAAAGATCCATCTTCTTTCCTTGTTTGATGATCTTGTAGGCTGTGCTCATAGCAGTGCTTTCTATGCTATTCATTTTGTTGGCCTAAAATATTTTATATCCTACCACACATGCACCAAACTTAAGTTCCTCATCGATGATGGTGTTAACCTTGAGACCTCTATTATCTTATTTTGCACCTGTTAAATCTTCTACTTCTTTTCTGGATGGGTTCTTGTGAGATTTTGGCTTGTCGGTTGTGGAATATCTAGTAATTGCATGAATAACATCTTTTGTTATTCGTTTAGGCTTATTAAGCCACAATGTCTGGTTATGCATTTTTCTAAGAACTACCCGTATCCATTCAGACTTAACAACCCTAGGAAAGTGTAATTCATTTGTCAGACCTTTCACATCCAGATGCTTGTGCTCTTATTTCAGGTTTCCAATGTCATCACATAGTGCCTTATAGGACTTATCTAGGTCTAGATCTCCTATTTCTAAGATCTTTCAATGTAGATAGGACCTTACGTCCTCTACAAGCAAAACCCTAGGTGAGATTCTGGAGAATGCTCTAGAATCATCAGGTTGCAATGCAATTTTTGGGTGTAACTTGTATTTAGGTTCAATACAAGTACTATTTCTGATAAGAATAATCATTTTCTTCTTACCCTCTTTCAATTTTTTTGTTCTTGAAGTAGATGCCATCATATTTTGAAATTTAGGGCTTTCTGTAATTTAAACACAGTGCGATCGGTGATTGTAGGTACTTATTGAATCTCTATGATTGCTCATGAATCTATTGAGACATGTTGAATCTTGTTGAGTTCATACTTCAATATGTTCTTCAATCACTCTGCTTAGCTTTGCTTCATTACTCAAAAATCATGGGTGTGAAATGAGTTCTTCCATCGCGCTATTATAGCCTTTTGTGCCCTAAGTTGTCATTAATGCCCAATAACTCGTCAGTGTACAAAGACTAAGTTTGTCGGTTGAGGCATAAATAACATCGCCTGTGTAGGTGCAATGTTTTAGGGTAGGTAGCAGCTTTGGTGATTTTACTGATGATTATCAGTAAGATGGTGATGACAACCTCTATCAGCTCAAAGATCACCGATGTTTTTCGGTTACACTTAGTGACTTGGCTTTTGTGTAATGACTGATACATTTCGGTAAGTAGTGTCAACTTTGTTGTGTGTGTTCACCGATGCTTATTGGTACCCATTAACCAATGGAATTTTTTCAATAATATTATAAGTAACAATATAGTGCATCTTCAATAATGCTAATTTTGTCAATATGATCAATATGTAATGGAACTGATGCATAATATAACTTGTCATAATGTAGTTCCATACTTACTCATGAAACTTAGATGGGAATAGTGATTCCACCAGATCCATTGGATGGGGTGTCATAATTTTCATTGCTTGTTCCAACACCTTTAGTGTCTATAGATTTTCTCCACATCTTGTTTCTCATCTTCTTGATGTCATCAATGGTGTTTCCATTGGGATAAGTGCTTGTTTCTATCAGTTGGTCTTTGCAATATTTTATCACATGTCCAACCTTATGACAATGTAAACATGCCATACCTAGATTGTTCCATCCTCTTTGTCTTCTAGTCTATTTTCTCATACAATTTGCAATAATATGACCATACCTTCCACATGTTGTATAGTTTAACCATGTGTTATAGTACCAAACATATGCGTTACTGATTCTTGTCAGTTTATAGCCATTATCAGGTTCTCTTTGTGTCCATGCTTTCTTGTTCTTTTTCTAGCACTCCTGATGTGTATATCCATTCACTTTGTAGGTAGGATAGTACTTGTCCATGTAGGTTTCTTTCTTTGGATTTGTCACCTTGCATTTGAATTCATGTGCCTTGTGTCCTTTCTTGTGACATTTGTAACAATTACCAATGAAGGTAGATTGTGATTGAGGAATACTCCTGATGTGTATGTCCATTCATTTTGTTTCTACAAAATTTTGAGGTGTGGCCTGGTTTTCCACAGTGATTTCATGACAGCTTCTTGGTTCTTAGAGTTGTATAATCATTTCTTTGATCTGATTGATTAGATGATTCTCCATTGTTGATGTAGCCTAGACCTATGTAGTTGTTGACTCTTATTTTTCCATCAAGGAAATCATCCATTCTTTTATTTCTATCTTTAGCTTTCTTGATTAATTCATTGTGCTGATTTTGAATTCTGACTTCATACTTTATCTTTTAATTCTCTTTTCTTAGCTCACCGATGATCTATATTATTTCAATGAGTTCGGTATCTAATCTATTTTCCTCTTGACTCATAAGAATAATCTGATTGGTAAGCTCATGGTGATGATCAGTAAGTCTTTGAATCTCTGATTCTTTTTCTTGTAGCTTCTCTGTGATTTTCCTCCTATCATCAATAGCCAATGTTCTCTCTCATTAATCTTTTCTTGTATCATTCATGACATCAATCATTTTTACCATCTGAGTCTCTTGACCAATTTTTAGCATCTTGATTTTCTCTGTCAGATGTAGATTGACCTCTTCTAGACTTGTGATCTCTTCTACTAATGTGTTTGATTCTTTTCTTATTGTTGATTAAGCTTATTTGAAGTAATCTGGGGTCTCCTCTTCTTGATAATATTTTTCATTAAGCCCAGATGCCATAATTTTTCTTTCATAAAGCAACTTTCTCATGCTCACACTTGCCTCTTTGTACTGCTCATAGGAAATCTGAATTTGTAAGTTCTCATTCTCAATAGTCTTGTCTAGTATGTACTTTTCCATTGTCTTGATCTTTTCTCTTAAGTATTTAAGATTTTCAAGAAATAGACTTAGCTCTAATACCAATTTTTGGAATTACTGGAATAATGTACTAAGAGGGGAGGGGTGAATTAGTACCTCTAAAATATTTATGTGATTATCCCATTAACCTTTGTGTCATCATATTTTTTATATTCACCTATCTATCTTTTCATATTTCTTTATGTATGTGAAATCATAACATAAGTTCTTAACATGTGTAAACATTCAAGAAACATACATGGAAGTAAATAACACATAACACAAGATATGATATCACAGAAAACTCCTATCAGGAAGTAAAAACTGTGGTGGGGATGTCACCCAAAAAACTTCACTATCTGCAGATAAGAAGGGAGCTAGTTAAGGCTTACAATTTGATCACTTCTGATGATCTACCCTATTAGGAGTATTAGAATGGAGACCTGTTAGGATCTATGGTTTTTGAAACTTTGGCAACACCGTTAAGTGTGCACTGTGTTAAGAGATTTGTCAAGAACTGTTAAGTCCACCTTCTACTAAAGGATTTCTGATGTGATGCACTTGTTAGAATGAAACTATATTATAAATGTTGATCTGATAGTATATGCAACCTCTAATTGTTGATAATAGATCCTATAAAGCTTACAATTTATATGTAATCACATTGAGTGATTGAATGATACCTTGTTTCTACTCGTCGGTAGCCTTGTCTATGTTCTTGAGAACTTATATGATCTATTTTTGAACTTTGCATGAATTCACTTCTTCTTCTTAGATGCTCTTCATGGCTACAATAATTTTTCAAATATATGTTTATTACAATGATTGAACATCTATATATACTAGTTTTTAGGTCCATTCTTGATTCACTCTTTACAAGTTAACTCTAGATCCAAGGTTTATAACTTAACCTTGATCTTTAGTTAGTTATGTTTTAGATCTTTTAGGATGCTTTAAAATAATTAATATATACTTTCTTGACCCTCAAGTAATTAATTAAAACAAATTAAAACTCTATAAAGAGAATTATAATGTTTTATCTGATGTGGAAAGTCGGATCCACTATTTGCGGGTTCTATAACTGACCATCGGTTCTGATGCTCGGGATGCTCTGTCAGTTTTGTATAGTTTCTTTCATTCTTTGCTCTGTCAAGCTTCTACTCCGTTGGTGTCCCTGTATTGAACTGTTCATCGGGTTCCATGCCTTTTCTGTTGTCTTCAATTTTTACAAAATTGTACCGTCGGTGATGTCCTTTGTGCTTTGTCGGTAGTTCAATACTTAGCATTTTCATGACAAGCATTGTCATCTCATCGGGTATGCAATGTGTTTTCTGGTGGGTATACCTATACCGATGATCTCATATATGTTTTTCATTTTCAATACTAACAACAAAACTTAATGTCATCACTTTCTAAAATAAAAAATCACTCATATATGCCCTATTACAATAATTCATTAGGTCATCCAATTAAGCTTTACAAATACACAAATAATTAATTAGGTCAGCCAATAAGGCTTTCCCAATATACAAATAATTTTTTAACCCCTTCCTAAGATACACACGGTACCTATAACAATTAAACATCCATAAAAATCCATCATTTATACTCCAATATCTACAATCTATGCTCACAATTCATAATATACGACACAGGTCTGAAGTCGGCCATCAAAATAGGTCTCCTCCAGAATACACACCATAGCTGATGTCACTAGTTCTTTCACAACTATCAACTAGTAACAAACATTCTTCAATGTGTCCTTAGTCATCCCATAATATTGCATCCTCTAAAAAATATTCATCTATAAGATATACACAAAATACAAAGACCTGCTCTGTCAAGCCTTACTATCCCAGTCTAGAAATTAGTCTTCACTAAATCATCTATAACATAACATATGTGTAACCTCAATTCTAGTGACCTTATGAATAATTTCATCACACATATATCTCCATATCTCTGTCCTCTTCACAGAAACATATGTTGACATCAGTGAGAAAACATTAATATAAACAACATGAATAGTATCCAAATTAGATATCATCCAACAACTAGTGCATGTCGGTCCTTAAGGATTTGTCATCTATCATCCAACAAATTCAGAAGCTCATCACTAATTTTTTGTGGGGGGGTAATGTCTCAGATGCTAAGAAAATACCACTCATATCTTTAGAGAATATGGCTAAATAAAAACCATATGGCGGAGGTGATCTTCACAATTTAACTCATATAAACAAAGCTTTTGGTGGGAAACTAATTTGGAAGATGTATTCCAACCCTACTGCTAAGTGGTGTCAATAAATGCAATAAAAATATTTGGATGATCAAGATTCCTCATGTATTATGACTGTGGTAGATCCTCCTAAAGGCTCGACGGTTTGGAACTTCATGCTTAACTCAAGACAACTAATTACTAACTACATCTCTCAAGAAGTAAATAATGGGTTAAATATCAAGTTCTAGAAAAACTCATGGAATGGCTTACCACCCCTAGCTAATATGGATCAAAATATAGAAATTATTAACATCACCATCAATATATGGGGCTCTATTCTTTTGGACTATATTTTGGGCATATAGATATACTCAGGGAAAGTAATATGGAAAGATCCAAGTCTGCTTCCCATTAATTACCAGTAATCCTCCCTATTACTATCTATTTTCCAGCATCATACTATGTACATGTCAAAAAAAGAGAACAAAGTAATATGGGTTACATCTAAGGAGGGAAAATTATACCATCAAGGAAGATTATATTGCATTAAAACATCTAGAGAATAAAAAAATAAATAGTATAGCCTATTTCTATTGTTGGAACTCCTATATTCTTCACAAACCAGGGTGCTTTGGATGGTTAGCTCTTCAAAATAAGATTTTAACTAGTGACAAAATTTCCAAATTGTGGATGGCTGAACCATTCAAGTGTGTTCTTTGTGAGAAATAATTTGAATCAATGGACCATATTATCCTAAATTGTGACTTTGCAAATCAATGTTGGATGCATGTTATTAAAAAGATGAACCTATCATTGGCACTACCAAATACACTATGGAATTTATTTGAAACACGACATCTAATATGTAAAAAATAAAATTTCTCTTGTCTATGGAAGTGTGTCCATGTTGTAGTCATTTAGGATATATGGTGGGAAAGAAAGAAAAGAATATTCACAAAAACATCCACTCTAATAAAGATTATAATAGATCAGCTAGAGCACTCAATATCTGAAGTAACAAAGGCCAATCTATCAACTATTAAGTGCAATCACTTTTTTTTGGTGTGGGATGGATAACTTAAAAGAGAATGGTAACATATTCACATTCTATTAGGCATGACTCCCAATTGGAAATCAATCGACACAATAGATATACCATCGGTTAAGTGGCATCCCCATGCAAATATGTTTCCAAGATAAAATTTGATTGGGCTTCAAGAGTAAATCCACGAATGTCTAGAATAGAGATCGACATCCGAAATTGGTTGGGAAATATTATTTTAATAAAGGCATCACCAATTAGCCCAGGGAAAAACAATATGGAAGAAGCTCAAGAACTTCTCATAGGATTGGTTCTAGATAAACCAAAATTATTACATAACATTCATATTGAGAGAGACTCATTAATCATCATCAATTGATGCATAACCAAGTCAATTCAAAATTAGAATTTAGCCTACATCTTGAAATAGGTATGGTCTCTCTTGTATTTCTTCACACTTTACAAAATATCACATACTCTAAGAGAAGGCAATAAAATTGTAGATTGGCTATCAAATTTTGGTTGTGATGGTCATCATATTGAAACTCATAATCCACAACACTTTGTTAATGAAAACCCACAGCTCAAAATCTTAGTCAAGGATGAGGCTATTAAAAATAATGATTAATCTTCACATTTTTCATACCCCTTCAGCAAGTGCCTTAAGAAATTTAAGAGCAGTACAAATGATTTGATGTTCATGTGATAACTAGAAGCCAAAGCACCTCACATACAACTTTGCACAATGTGATAATCAATTTTAATGATGTGGCATCACTCAAATGGGAATGTGAGGTTAGTCACACATAGCTGCATTTAATGATAGAGTGAAGTCACAAGATATGCAATTTTATCACATTCTTGAAAAGACTTATTAAGGAAAATGGACTACCAACCAGCAACATCATACTATGAGTACAATTTAAATATGTGCAGACCGTGGCTTCATTGAGATATTAATGACATGGCTAATATATTAAAAAAAAATTACTCTGTTTCAAATAATGGCTTCATGTTTGACTTCCAGAGATTGCATGAAACTCCACTGGGATTATATACTATGGAATGATAGGATCAAGATAAAAGTTGAAGATAATGAAGCTTCCATGTCCATAAAAATAAATGATGCAATAATAAACAGATTACTCACACTGCATACCATTCAAATTTGCAGGGCAGTTATGGATTCTCTAGGTGAAGAAATTATTTCCCCTCGGGTCATGAGAGTTTTATTTCCATCTCAGGTGATATCAAATTTTTTATCAAATGCTATAGATATGTTGCAAGCTAAGCCGTTGTAAAATATAGTATACCATAAGGTCATTAATAAAGAGTCTCTTAGGTAAGAAAAGTATGAAATGGTAGTTAAGAAATACAACTTGTGGAATGGACATGGTCTCTTAGGGGGTTTGTTTCCCAAGTATTGTATTTAGAGAAACCATCCTTATATTATGATAGAAATAAGTGTGCCCTAGATAGGAAAAATTACCATCATGTTCAAACTATATTACAAGGACATGGCCATGATTTAGATGGAATGGTGATCACAGAATTAGGGCTAAAGTGAATGCAATCCTCAACATTCTTAAACTTGAAAACATACCATATGTGAATCTACTTAAACAATTTATAGTGCCACAACCAAGCCTGGATTTGGATCTAAAAAAATAACTACAAATTGAACCCAATTCTGGTTGGGGTGAGGTTGATGTAGAAGATAAAATTATGCAATAACGAGGGCCTTACTCATACACAAGAACTAGGGAACACACTGATCTGATAGCGAGTTGGCCAAACATATAGCCTAGGTCCTTGAGATGGCCAAACAACATGCCCGACTCTTCTAGATGGATGGAAGAATTGCCTAGGTCTTCTGAATGGAAAGGAGTACTACTAGAGACATCAGTTTTGGGTTCTCATGGATGTGAATGGTAAAAATTTACAGCTGAGCCCGTGATCATGGAAGAATAAAAATGTTTTGAGGTGATGGCTTCTACAGTTTTTGGTGTGTTTTGAGGTGTCAACTTCTACAAATTTTTGGTGTGATCAACGTCATGATAATAACCAAATAATCTATTTTTTGGATGAGACAATGATTGGCTCCTAAAATACAAAAAAATCATGAACACATGTCTCGACACTAGAATTTGTCACTATGAGATTTTAACCGAATGGGAATTGATAAATTGGGGTTTTTTGTAATGTAAAAGGATACCTCATAATAGTTCCAAGTCAAAGATAAGCTAGACATTAAAATTCATGCTTACCATTCGAAATGGATAATTGCTAGATATTTCAATTATTTAAGATAGGATTTATTGATTTTAGTGTCAATTATAGTTATCTTTTTAATGGTCGGATAACATATTTTATTGTAATTGAGCTAGGATATTTGGGTTTTCTTCCTAGTTCTTGCCCAATTGAGCTCTTGAACAAGTTTATCATTATTATTATATTAAAT
Organism: Thuja plicata; assembly: GCA_018584345.1. NCBI lineage: Eukaryota > Viridiplantae > Streptophyta > Pinopsida > Cupressales > Cupressaceae > Thuja > Thuja plicata. Next base: position 1,366,288 of record MU224766.1, read on the forward strand.
ATAGTAGTGGTTCACCCACTTTTGATAAAAAAAAATAAGTATAAGTTCATTTACAGGAACTACATTAGGGAGATAAAATTTCATACATAATATTAGCAACAAAATGCTAGAAAAGGATCCAGAGTCTATATACCACACATTATTTTCACTTGCACTTGTATTGAAGGAAGAAATAATTTTTTTTTTTAATCTTTAATAGTTCTATGAGTGATGAAGGTGATGATGATGGGGATGGGGATTGGGAGCGAAGGTAGTGACACTCCTAGGGTTTCCAATGGCATTGGAAGTTCATAGGGCACCTCGGTGGTGGCTGGCAACAAAGGTGATGATGATGGCGATGGGGATCCTTGGTGGGTCACGCTGCATTCTTCTGTCAGCATGGGGATTTTAGGTTTCAGAAAAGCTGGTGTGGTGATTGCTTGTGCCCTTCATGGCCTTCATGAGGATCATTTTTGTTCCCAGCTCTGTTTTCTCTTTTTTGGGTGGACTGGTGGCCTTCTGGCCAGGATTCATCCTTCACCCTATGTGGATAAGAGAAGGATCTTTGTTGGGAGTTTTGGAGTAGTGGGCTCTTGGGCCATTCCTATTGGTTTAGAATTTCCCCTGCTGAAACCTCTTGGCCCTATTTTTTTGTGTTGCTTGATAGCCAACTTATTTCACTTAGTGGAGCAGAGCTTGCTGGTGGGGAGCATCCCCAAGTTGTTTAATGCCTGTCTCTTTGGGGTTTTGGTGTTTCCTCTTCTCCCTTTCCCCTATGGTCTCTTATAGAGGTGGAGCATGTTCAGATGACTCTGGTTTAGGTCTGCCCTGACTTTATTCCTTCCCTCTTTTCTACTTTACCTTTTAAGGGGACAGCCGCTTCTGTTGAGATGAAGACTAGCCATGAAAAAAAGATGGATGGTTTCTGTTTGGGTTCTTTCCTTTATCTTGGCTACTTGATCTAGGGTGTGGTATAATTTGGCATGTCCTTTCTATTTTTGAGATCTCCATTTACCCTATTGAGGTGGAGAGGGTTTCTCTTGGCGTTGGCTGGATTGTAAGAAGGAAAGTTACTAATGTGGGAAGATTAGAGTTTTTTAAGGCTTATCATTCTTCTATCTCTCACATTGTTACCTCTCTTGGGTTCGCATCTAGTGGGATGTTTTTGGTTTTGGGGACCAAGTAGAAACCCCTGATGTTTTTGTTAGGGATCCTTAACATTGTTTTATCCATTCTGGTTGTCCTTTTAGTGGCTCTTGGTCTTGGTGTGGGGAGACATATTCTCCCCCAATTCTAGATTAGGTTGTAGCCCCTGTGCCTTGATCTCGGCTATGGGGTTGTTTTTTGTTGCAGCTTGGCTGCTATTTTTGTGCTACTAGGTTTCTAGGTTTTATTTCTTGTAGCAGTTGTTTGTCTTAGTGGGGTTTCTGATCCCCTTCAAAATTTGTTTGTAGAGGGTCCCAGGACCCCTTCAAAACCTCGTTAGCGGCCCTATGGTGACTTGTTTTGTGTGATTGGCTCTTTCCTTTATGTATAGGCTTGATTTTTGATCTTTCACTCTATTTTAGGTTCCAGGCACCCTTTAAAACCTATTTTACTTAATCAAAAACAAAATGCCAGAAATGAACTTCAAAGATGATTTTGTTCAAGGTTCAATATTGAGCCAAAAAAGAACTATAAGTTTTTCTTTTTTCTTTTACAATTATTATGGTTATATAATTACAATGCCAATAATCTCAATAATTTATATTTTTAATAATTAGATTATATATTCTTACAATGTAAATAAGATAGATAATATACCCTATTCTTGTGAAAATCTCAAGAGTACAAAGTTCCAACTTTATTTGTCATCAAATCCTTTATTCATTTTAATGATTAAATCTATAAGTAAAAAAATCATTTTATGTTTGTTTACTTTATAAAATTATATAAACTTTATATCAATACTTTCTATAATAAAGATGATTACTAAAAAAATTGAGATTTAAAATAATTATTATTAATAATTTTTTTTATTTTTAAATAATTATAAAAAAAATTGAAAATATATTTTACTTATTGTTATTATATAATTTTAAAATTAATAAAAATATATTTATAATTATAAAAAAAAATATTAAAGGAAAAGTGGGCTAGCCACTAAATATATTAATTATAAAATAAAGCTGGTTCAAGAGCTCATGCGAGAAAGAGCCAGCGAGAAAACCCGGAATCCTTACTCAATACAGATATTATATTGTTTTGAACATTACAAAATTTTTTGAATATGCACATTCGAAGACAAAAAACCAAAATAGTATGTCCTGCAGTGTTTACATCATGATCATTAAAAAATTTTGAACATCTCTAACCCACTAAATCATCAAATGTACAAATCAGAAAATTTTTAACAAAATCGGAAAACAAGCTTCATCAGCCTTATTCTTCCATTGCAACATCTTCTCTAGATTGTTGCTCCAGTCAGGAATGTTGTGTCCAATCCGTGGGCCATGTATTTGCAGCTTCCTTGACTGTAGCCTTCTCCCACCAACTCTACATTTTTCTCTTTCGCAGATGGCATCTTTGATTGATGTGTCCAATCTGTGGACCATGCACTTGCAGATGCTTCCTCTGTAATCTTCTCCCATCTTCTCTCGGTGTTGTGCTTCTTAGAGGACATCATCTCTGACTGTCATGTCCAATCCGTGGACCTTGCATTTGTACCTTTCTCTATTGTGGTCTTCTCCCATCCGCTCTCGACGTAATGTTTCTTCACGGGCATCATCTTTGACCAGGGAAACCAACTCAAATTCCACCCACTTAGGCATGAGGCAGGAGATGTGGTCTCCCAGTCACATTCTTGAGCTTTTTGTATTTTTTTCTTCCATACCCAGAATTGGTACTCCAACCATCTCCCAGTCTCAGCATTGGGCACCTTGTGCATTGCAAGTTTTTGGCATACCGTAACAATCTACCCTTTTTGGCAAGGATGTTTTTTCCCAACTTTTCCCTAGTGTCCATAGATTCTTGTTTTGTTTTTCCTCATGCCACATATAGGTATGAGTGTAGTTAATTTTCCTTGGAATAGCTGGAGAGTTTGGTAACCCCAAAATATTTGTCAATGCAAGAATAGTAGCCATCAATTTTCCGTCAAGCTACAAACCGAGAACATACCCATTCTATTGGAATACAGTTCTCATAATTTTCACATTCTTTTGTTCTATTGACCATTTTTCCCCATTAAACGCAATAATTGATGCCTAGAAAACAAACCCCCAATCAACGCCTGACCATTCCAAAGGTCGTAATGTTGCATTTCTTGCTTGAGTTTGTTGGCTACCTAGAATTTCTTATGAACGAGTTTTAAGGCCAAGATTTCTAGAAAATGTGGGGATTAGAGGCTAGATGTGATGGAAACAAAAACTGCTTAGTTTTTGGGGCAAAGCTGTCGTGACCAGTTACCTGCTTGATTTTTCTTTGAATGGAAAAGGAATGCACTAAAAATACTTCATCCATCACTGAATCATTAATACGCATTGGAAGAACATCTTCATTTACATTGGGCGGCAACCAAATTCTGAAACTTTTTAGAAACAATTCAGTGTGAAAAGTAGCGCACGAAACCCGGCTTACACAAGATTCTGTCGTGTTCTCCATCTTCAATATCTGATATTGTAGTATGCATTATGTAGGGTCTAAAATAGAAATCCAATGTGCTCCGGTGGCATCATCAAAGTACATAATTTGGTGTGCTTTGATAGCAATTAAATCTTATATGATGTGTATTTTACTTGGCTTTTGGGCTGCAATTCTTCTGTCAATAGCCATGTGAATATGGAGGGCCGTATATCCGAGTTGTTTTGTAACCACGCGCAAAAGAGATTATCTTCACTTAATGTTAGGATCCCTCTTTTGAATTGGTGGCATTTGATTTACTATTTCATTAAATACTTGTACTATACAATCTCATCTTATAATCTCTCTGCTTCTATTTAGAGATCGTATTTCCATTCTGAGGGTCCAAATCCCACATGGGAATTTGCAAGTCACTAGGGGTACCACGCTTTTAAATCTTGTCTTAGAGAGTATCTTCATTGATTATCCTATTACCCCATCATACAATTGCCTAGTGTGGTTGCCACTGTCGATCAATTATGTATGTGTATGACATACATGGGCTTTTGGTGATAATGTGAACACCGTATCTTGATGCCAATATATGATGCAACTATGAGTTTTGTACTGAATGTTGATTTTGTCTCATATCAATTTGAGTGGTTATCCCCTAAATCTAGATGAATTTTATCATTGTTAACCACCATTTATAGATCGGGCCATTGTTCTAAGATGTTTATTGTCATTGTATCCATTATATTTGTGCCATCACATCCCATATTTGACAAGAAATCTACTTCTTTGTTTCCTTCCCTAAGGGAATGTGAAATAATAAGATATGGAAAGTTGTTTAGAATGCACCATATTTTTTAAAAATGTATTCCAACTGCCAACCATGTGATTCCCTTTTGACACAAGTGTTAATAATTACTTGCGAGTCTCCTTCCACATGTGTGTTCTTGATCCCACATTATTTTTCCAAAATAAGACCCGCCATCAATGCATGAGCTTATGTTATGTTGTTTTTCCCTGTAGGTAGTGGGGAAGCAGTCCAGGCCAATAAATTCCCCTTATAATCCCTAATTCATGCCCCCAATCCTGATGTTCATGGATTTCCCCGTGAAGCACCATCGAAGTTCATTTTCATAATCTGAGGTGGTGGCGGTTGCCACCAAATTTGTAAGCGGTCTATTTGTCCAGATGGCTTTTTTAAATTTGCCCAACCTATGGGTATATTAAGTTTGCCCCAGTTTTTTAGTAGTGAGCTATCCCATGTTGTCAAGATAGGATTGTAACCACATCTATATATTCTTGCATTTACTACTTCTTATATTGACATCTCTATAACTTCCAACACTGTATCCAAAGTTGTCGTTTCATTTCTAAATATTATTTTATTACGCTCCCACCATATTGACAAAACTACTATCGATGGGGTGCATTTCCAGATATTGGCAAAAAGTGCATCATGATGTAATTCTAGCTAGGATTCAAAAGATCCCACAGATTCTTGGATAATGGAGTATAATAACCAAGTTTGTTGAGGGAAAACAACCACATTACTGTGAAAAGGTGCATTGTAATAGCAAGCGATCTATAGTTTCAATATGGTCTTTGCATAGACGACATTGAAATGCTTGAGAAATATGAAATTTTTCCAGTCGATCACTTGTAAGGATTCTTTTGTTCAGAGCGAGCCATGAAAAACACCCTGCTTTAGGTAGAGTAGCTTAGTTCCAGCAAAAATGATATGCTCAGGAGAGGACCTTTTCAAATTCCACATGCTGGAGAATTTTGTAGCCTTCTTTTATGGAGTAATTACCATCCTTTGTTAGAGCCCAGACCAGCTCATCTTCCTTGTCTGAACAATAAGCTTGTCTTTCTATAAGAATTTTGCAAAGTAGATCAGTATTTTGTCTTAATAGCTATAGTTCTTTGAAATCCTTCCATTGTACTTTCCCTGAAAACAAGTTGATAGCCATTAAATAGTCCTTAAGGTATATCCCCCATTCATTTTCTACTTTACTGATAATTTATTGAGGGATGGTTGGAGCTAGAAGAATAGGCTGTCCATTCCAAGAATCCCTCCAAAATTTGATAGTTCATCCGTTATTGACTTCCCATGTTACATAGTTGTGGACTACATGTCTTTATGCCACCATGAAGTTCCATATTGCTGACCCTTTGGGTGGATCTGAGATGGAAAGGATTTGGGTTGGATTTGGACTATCAAGGTATTTTTTCTCCATGATCTGAGACCATTTATTGTGTGGTTTTTTATACATCTGCCAAACTAGTTTTCCCCCAAATACTTTGTTCCAGGTTGTTGGATCGTGTACACCCGCCCCTCTTATTGTTGGTCCTTTTGCCATATATTTTAGTTAGACTAAAGGAATATTTTTCTCACCATTCATGTTCCCTTTCCATAGGAATCCTCTAATAAGTTTTTGAATTTGTTGTATGACTGATGATGGAGCTTTTAAAACAGCTAAGTAATAATTTGGGATTGCTGATAGGACATATTTGATGAGTAAAATTTTGCCTGATAGTGAGAGCCAAGCCCCTGATATGTATGCCCTTATCCATTTACACCACTAATTAGAAAAGCCAAACTTTAGAAGGACTCAAAATTAAAAAAATCCTAACACACTCTATCATATGCCTTCATCATGTCTAATTTGATGATGAAACTAGGAGACTGATCTTCTTGTATGGAATGGAGTGCTTCATGAGAAACTAAGGCTCCTTCCATAGTTTCTCATCATGGAACAAAACCTCCCTATTCTTGGGAAATGATTGAAGTGATGAGATGGTCTAATGTCATATATAGCTTTGGTGATGATTTTATATATTGTGTTGCAAAGTGATATGGGTCAAAAATTTGCAAAATATTTTGGCTCTTTCACCTTTGGAATAATAGCTATGTTGGTTGTATTGAAATATTTCAACATTGCCTTATTTTTCCTAGATTCTTCCATAGTTGCCAGTAGCTCCCAACCAACAATACCCCAATAGGCCTGAAAAAATAATGGTCTATATCCATCTAGTCCCAGAACTTTGTCAGAGGGAAGCGAAAAAGTCACATGCCTAATTTCTTGGTGAGTGAAAGGTGCCATTAATATATTAGTATCTTGTTGTGTCACTATTATTGAAATTGTATCAAGAATTTCATTTAGCTACTCTTGAGATGGGGATGGAGGATGAGCAGGAGTGAGAAGATTTTTAAAAAAAATGACTCCTTCATGTTGAATATCTTGAGGATTTGTGAGGATCTTTCCTGATGAAACATTTTTTATGGAAAATGTTGTGATGGCTTCTCATTTCTGCATAGCTGAAGCATAGAAGAATTTTGTGTTCTTGTCTCCTTCTCATAGCCACAGCTCCCGTGACTTTTTCCTCCAATACTATTCCTCCCTAGAACATAGTTCTTCCCATTCCTGTTGTAATTCTCTTTGTTTTCTATATGTATCATTATCCATGCTATGTTGTATAGTATGCTGAATGAAGATCTGACAGTTCTTGCTTGACCAAATCTTTTTGCTGAAAGATGTTTTTGAATACCTCTTCATTCCATTTTTTAATGCGAATTTTGACATGTTTTAGCTTCATTGCCAACTGATGCATTCTAGTTCCAGCCACATATGGTGAGCTCACCCACCATTGTTTTATCAAAGGAAAGAAATGAGGATGTCTAAGACACATTTTTTCAAATTTGAATGATGGTTTATGGTTGTTTGGTACTGCTGCATTATCTATGGTCAGTTGTATCCGAAAATGATCTGAAACTGGAAGTGAGAGGATATCTTGTTGGAAGTGGACATTTTTTAGCTTCCATTCTTGGGATACTAGAAATCTATCCAATTGGCTAGAAATTTGTGCAAAATTTTCTCTCTTATTTGTTCATGTAAAGGAGCCAGATGATGGGACCACATCCATTAGATTATTGTCTAATACTAATGTGGATAAATCCTATATGGTTTTTGGTGGAGGACATATTCCAGCATTTTTTTTTGACATGTTTAGGATAGCGTTAAAATATCCTCCAAGCACTACATTTTGATCATTGTGATTCTGAATTTGAAATGTTAACTAGGTCCACAATGCTTTCTTATCTTGTGTAGAGGGAGGACCATATATTGAGAAGAATTAATGAGAAGTCAAAACTGGTCACTTCTACCATTTGCCAATGGTTATCCTGCCCAATTTTTTTAACACTGATGGTCTTGGGGTTCCATAGAATAGACAAACAACCTAATGCCCCAATCCCTTGTTGGCAGACAGATGACTAGGATGCCCATTTGCCTATAGTTTTAACAAAATTTTCTTGCGACAACTTTGTTTCCTATAGGAGAACTATATCATCATGTACAGAATCAATCATTTGTTTGATTCTATTTCTTTTGTCAGAGGCATTAATGCCTCTGTCATTCCATGAGGCAATTTTCATTGTTGACAAGGAGGACCTCTTGCCCTCCTTGTCAATCTCTTGATGAAAATTTTTTCTCATCCAAAGTGGATTGAATCCCTGCTGCTATTTCTTCCTTTTTTTTAGTGCTTTTTGGCTTGTGACCTCTTGATTTTGGAGTCGTTAAGGACTGGGCACATTGTAATAGAGTTGGTTCAATTGAAAGTATGTTGTGTTGATAAGGTCCCTTTGAGATGTCAGAAGCTTCAATATCTTGAGGCTAATTTTGATTCAGCTCTGGCTCTTCAAATGATTCCTCACCAACCTTACTTTCAACCATCAGTTGCATCAGATTTGTTGCCTCTCAGTAAAGGAAAGAGTCATCTATACTTTTGAAGTTTAGTGAACAATGTATCTTAGGGTGTTCCATTTGTTTCTCTGGAGGATCTAATGGGACATTCTCATAGTGCTCAAGTCCCCTTTGTAGTTGCGAGTATTTATTTTCTGGTGGGGAATTCTCCATCCCATAACGGTTATCCCGCAGCTGACTATTTTAAGACATATCAATGGGATTATCACAATCTTCTGTGGAGCCATCATGAGCAACATAAAGTGGCAAATCCATTAAATCTACATAATCAGAGGATTCCATCATTTTGTGTTTTGATCTTGGTGTTTCTTCTACTTCTGCATTTTGATCACTCATATCGCAGCCCCTGTCTAAAATTGTGCATCCTATTAATATCATGTTTTTTTCCTCTGTTTGAATCTCATTGCTGAGGGAAAGGATAATTGGGGATTCACAAAATGTCAATTGGTGGACAATGTCATCAATAGATGATGTATGCATCGAAAGGGGGACATACTCCAGCAATCCTTGAGTACGGGATTTGAAATAGAATTCCAAATTTAGGTAGGAAATGTAGACAAAGATGAGTCCAATTATTGTAGAAATCCTTTCTTGCTGATTATTAACAAGATATACTGCTTGTGTAACTGTGATTTCTTGACTCTCATTTATGGTTTTCTATTTCTCTAGTGTATTGTGTCTCGTAGGCCAAGATTTTAGGATGCATGTCATTGGGTCAGAGTTATGATCCACGCATATAATAATGTTACTAGATTGTCCCTTGTGGAAATCAGTGTTAAAATGCCCAAGTTTGTGCTGATAACAATGAACTGTGACTGGGTCATCAAGAACAATATTCTGAAGCCATTCCCCCCATTTCAATTTAGTAGAAATCTTCTATTTGAATATTTTATGGGTGTCCATTAAAATACATAGTCTAACATCTTGATGTGGAGCCTCGAAAGGAATGAGATCATGTCGGAGGAAGATCCCCACATTGTTAGCTATATACTCTAAAATCTCTAGCTCTCTATATTATAAAGGCAGCAAAGGGAAAGAGATCCAGTGTGGAAAAAATTATGCCACATTAGGCTCTGGTTTAAAATTAGGAACATAGGTCATTATAAAAAGACCCAAACCCTTGCAGAACCAATCTTTATGTTTATTGACCAAGTCTCTAGCAATTTTAGTATGAAAGATAGCGATAAAAATTTGATTTACAACATCAATACAAAACATTTCCTTCAACCCTTGAAAAGATTGTGTTGCCCATCCCTTAACTTCTTAGAATGGAAAAATGTTGGATGAGAGCTTACCTATAAGTGCCAAATGCCGGAGTGTGCCAATAGGAAGTTGTAGCAGTTTTTCTGGTAGGGTGACTGAAGCCATTTCAGGATCTGGGAGCAGCAGATCTTGGGAAATCTTCTTTTGCCAGACTTGCTTAGAATTTTTTGGAATGGAGGGGGCTTGTGTTGTTTGATCTATGACATGCGGTGGGAGATTGATCATTGTAGGCAGATATTGTTTTCTCTTGTTGATGTCCTCAAGTGTGCTTATTGGTGGTTTTGGAGGGGCACCTTCACATATATCAAAAATCGGCTGCTTGTCTTTGAGTAGGGTTCTAGCCTTGTGTTTGAACTTTTGAATAAACATTTTCCTGCTCAAATCCATTTACAAGATTTTGAAAAGGTTTAGCACCTAAATGATTGGGAGGATCGGCCAAGGTGGAGGGCTCCCCAATTTCAAATGTCTGGAAGCCCTCGTGGTGCTTTGTATTGGAAAAATGAAACCGCGGGTTAAAAAAAAAAGGCTTGGTCGGCTGGACTATGGCTTTCCCATAAAAAATATTCCTGACGTTATTACCTGCAACATTTTTCTCTGCAAATGTGGCCTTTGTGAAACATGTGTGCTGTGAGGTTGCAGATGACTGTATTCTCCTAGGGTGTTGTACTATCGATGTAGACAAGAAAATGTTGTTAAACACATTAGGGATGTCAGAATGAGGACGGGAATGTCAAAACTTACCCATTTTGGAATCCTGAGGCCAACTAACGCCTTGTTGCCTTTGGTATTGCTGTTGTCACTGGTGAAACTGCTGATTTTGGCATTGTCATTGCAGGTGTTGCTGCTGCTGCAGAAGTCGCGCTGCCATTTTTTGGTCCCTCATCTTCATAATTATAATAAATTTATTAAAATTAGAATAAGAATTATATTAGAATTAACATTAAAATTCTATATTAATTAAAAGATTAATTCCTAGTCATTATATTACATTTTTTTTAATATGTCATAACATATATGATCTTTCATTCATCTTATTAAGTAAAATTTATTGTTAATTTATATAATAGATCAAAAATTCAATTTCGATAATCTTGTATTCAAACTCGTTTGGAAATAGTTTTGGGTACAAGCAGTGTAATTTCTATATATATAGGGGTTGAGACCACCCCTAGTGAGGAGCCACCAAATCCTCATTCAAAGTGCCATCATGAAATAATTTCCTCATTCTTTCCTAATTGAGCTCTAGAATAAGTTTATGATTATTATATATATAAAATATAGTAGTGGTTGGCTCACTTTTCAAAAAAAAAAGAAATAAGTTCATTTACAAGAACTAGAATAGGGGATAGTTAAATAGATGGGTGAATAGATGGGGAGAAGGAGACCACTACAGCCACAGAGTGATAAGTTCAAAGAGTTTTGCATGTGCAACAGCCCTGACAGAGGGCGTCATCAGCAACAGTTGGAAGGTGGGTTGCATTCTGACATGGAAAAACTATTCAAGGGAACCCCTTTTGTCCAACCCACAAACCCTCGACCTAGTGGTAGTAGACAGCTGCCCAATGATTTTACTCACTGTTATTTTGTGGAAAAGAATGTCCCTAACAAATTAAAGAGCAAGTTACATAACACTATTTTCTCCGAAATAGCCATTGTCCAACCTGCAAAACCCTTTTTTGTAAACCCTAGGTTTCAGATTAAATCACAGAAGGCTCGGCAACATCATGGCAAGGAAACACTAGGAGAGTTTCATGGTTCATCAAGGTTCAAGTATGGAGAATCATGCCACCAAGCACATACCAGCATGATGGCTCCCCTGCATAAAACATTGTCATCTATTCAGAAGTATCATCCCAATGATGGGGGCTTTTACCTTATGCATCCCGTCTGAATAAGGGAAATATTCTTAATCAGCGTGGGAAGGGAAAATATATCAAGGATCAGCCAGTTTTTGACATTTGTGAAGGCACTCCCCCAGGATCTCCCATGCATACTAGCTACGCGCACTCAGGTGAAAACCATTTCTATGCAGCTCTGGATTCTTCTCGCATTAAAGCTCCCTTCAAACCAAACAAAATATGGGTGCCCATTCAAAATCTCAATCCTCATACACATACCCATTTGCCCTTAGATGGTCACGCCCAAGAATCTGGCATGCATTATCATGGAGGCCCGTTTATGAGTAAAGGCAGCAAAGTACCACTTGAGATTACTCTGCCGCAATAGATCTTACAAAAACCAATCAAATATTTTCAAGGTACAACACTCATTGGTAAGTTCTCAGACCAATATCTTGATTTTTCAGTTTTCAGAAATTGGGCCTTTGATAGTTGGAAGGGTTTATCAGACATTTTTTTACTGGATTCAACTATAGGGGTTTTTGTAGCTTCTTTTGAATCAGAAGTTTTTAGAGATGCTATACACCATTATAAAGGGTGGTTTTGTAATGGCCATGGTTTATTCACTCAGGCATGGTCACCAAACTTTAATCCTACTAAAACTGAATGTCGCTTCTATCCATACTGGATCTATCCCCCATTGCTCCCATTAGAATACAGGGAGCTAGAAATTATGGAAATCATCGCTAATAAAATTGGTATTTTTGTCAAGCATGATCTTCTCCCATTTGAACACCCACATCGTGATATTCATATTTGTGTGTTACTTTGCCCTTCAAATCTGATACCAAATCAGATTAAGATCAAGTCAAAATGGGGGATTTGGGATCAGAATATTGTTATAGAGGAAGCAAGGGATTGTCAGGAACATCAAAACTACTTAGGTCATTTTATTACACAATGTAAGAAATCGGAGCACAACAAAACCCTGCTATGTGTGGATCACTGCACAAATCTAGCAGATTGTTCTGTACAGACTTGCATACATTATATGGGAGAGGAAACTATTTTACACAGGGATTTGAGCATTGTCGAGCCAGGACTTAAGAGTAAAACCCCCTCTCCAGCACTCGAAATTAAAATAAATAAAAGATGGACCACAGTTATTGATATTCCTGATCAACAACTATTATCGCAGATCCATAAAATGTATAATTTTTTACCTCTAAGTTCATAAAATTGTCAAATCATTGTCAGCTTACCTAGTATAAGCCAATTCTAGTGTTGTTGCCCTGAACGATTACTCAGAGGGAAAAATTTGTATTGCACTCTTCAATTGTTAACAATATAATACATCAACTGATGTTCCAAAATTTACTAATCAATATTATCAACATACAAGACTCACTTAGTCAACAAGCAATAATTTATCTGAAAGATATGCATCTATCAGACCAAATTATTATAGAACTGGCCACCAAATTGATATTTGAGATAGCGGCAGAAGAGGGAATGTTGGACGAAATAGATCTAATTACCACACAATCAAGTTTGGAAAAATCTGAGGATAGTATTCATGAGAACAATCCATCACCTATTGCTTTTGATCAGATTTATCACCCAATATCAACTTTGAAAAAATAGGAATACCAAGCTCCATATGATAGTTGAAATCTATTGGCCATTCAGGACAACTCAGACAGTGAACCAGAATGTAACCTAGAAGTAATCTTATATAACCAAGCTGGAGAATGGAAGTGAGACAATGCATTTATGGAATCAGACTCTGAGGAGATGGAAAAATTTGGGATTCAGGAACAAGGGTTACTAATTCAAAGGTTAGAATAGGACACAGTGGTCTACAAGGAAGCCCATGAGATAGCAAAGGGAATTACAGATCACTCAGAGCCAAATCATAAACAAAGCCCAACTCAATTGGTATGTAAATATCCATTGCTGACCATCCAAAAAACCCTCTCTCATGCCACTCAAGTTAAACCCACAATGAAAAAAAGAGGTAGAAAGCATAAGAATATGCAGACCAAAGTAGAAATTGCAGTAGGTATCCAATCTACTCTGGATGACAAATTCACACCCTCAAAAAGAATGACAAGGAGAATGATGTGTTCTCCTTGTCAATCATGAAGATAATCTCATGGAATGTCAGAGGTTTAAATGCCTCTGACAAAAGGAGTAGAATTAAGCATGAGCTTGATTCTATGAAAGCAGATGTCATCTTTTTGCAAGAAACTAAATTATCATAGGAGAAATTTGATAAAACAATTGGGAAATGGACAGGATGGAAATCAGCCCATAGACCAAGTTTGGGAGTGTTTGGGGGTTTGGTTGTCCTATGGGATCCCAAATCAATCCAAAGCTAGCTCACAAAACAAGCTGATAACTGGCAAGCAGTAAGCATGAGTTTTTATGATAAAAAATTTCTTTTGATAAATGTCTATGGCCCCATAGCAATGGTGGATAAGCAGAAAGTTTGGAAGGAGTTGACTCATATGATTCAGTCACATTAGCTACATTACGTAATTATAGGGGGTGATTTTAATGCTATCTTAAAATTGTCTAAAAAATGTGGTGGCATTAACCCACCTTTGAAAACAATACAAGATTTCTCCCATTTTGTACAAGATAATAATCTTGTAGACATAGAGCCAAGTAAAGGTGCATACACCTGGACCAATAAAAGATCTAATTTTGCTCAGATTGTAGTGAGACTAGATCAGTTTCTTGTAACACAGAATTGGAATCTCATTAAGACATCTTTTCAATCAGAAATTTTTCCAAAACCAGGCTCAGACCACTTTCCCATTAGCATCCAAGTGAGTTTTAAATCGGGCTCTCAAGATTTACCTCGTAATTCATCCTTCAAATTTGAGAAAATGTGGTTAAGGCATCCATCCTTCCTGCCCCTAATCAGACAATGGTAGAAGAGTGTCCCTCACTTGGATGGTACTAAAATGCATCAATTTGCATCTAAGCTGAAATATACTAAAACCAAGATCAAGAAATGGAATGAATTAGTCTTCAAGAATGTTTTTAAAGAAAAGGAGATTGTAAAACAAAAACTAGAAGAGGTGTTGGATAAGATTACCAGACATGGCATGGACAATGACTCTTTCCTTGCCCAAAAAAGCATATCTTTAGAATGGGAAGAATTATGCAGTAGAGAAGAGATTTATTGCAGACATAAATCTCAGGAGCTGTGGCTCAAAGAGGGGGATAAAAATACAAAATTATTCCATGTCTCAGCTAAACAGAAAACAATAGCTAACTGGATTTTTTCAATCAGCAATGCTGAGACAAGTGGCCCAAGCACAGATCCTTAAAGCATACAATATGAAGGGGTGAGTTTCTTCAAATCATTACTGGTCCCCCAGAATATACCTACCTATTTGGATGCCTGGGAGGCTGAGCTTGTTGCAGCCATACCATCTACTATTTCACAATAAAAAAACATCAAGTTAATGGCGCCATTTACAATCCAGGAATTAAGAAAAGTAGTCTTCTCCCTTCCCCCAGATAAAGTGCCAGGATTAGATGGATTTACGACTCTTTTCTTCCAAGCATTCTGGGATATAGTAGGGTGGGATCTAGTGGGAGTTATTGAAGAATCCAGATCCAGTAAGTCCATGTTAAAATACTTCAATACTACCAATATAACCATTATTCCCAAAACAACAACACCTAAGACTTTTGCAGATTTTAGGCCCATCTCCTTGTGTAATACAGTCTACAAAATCATCACAAAAGCCATATATCTCAGATTGTAGCACCTAATTCCAATTCTAGTATCGCAACCTCAAGGTGGTTTTGTCCCTGGTCTGGAAACAATGGAGGGAGCATTAGTGGCACATGAAACACTTCATTCCATAAATACAGGGAAAACTCCAAATTTTGTCATTAAGTTGGATATGATGAAGGCATATGATAGGTCAGCTGGAATTTCTTATTTAAAGTCTTACATAAATTTGGATTCTCCAAAGCATGGTGTAAATGGATACAAGCCTATGTATCGGGGGCCTGGTTTTTAGTAGTGATTAATGGAGTTCCTGTGGGATTTTTCTCGTCTACACAAGGGATTCAGCAAGGAGACCCTCTATCCCCAGTCCTTTTTATTCTGATGGCTGAATCTTTCAGTAGACATATCCAGCACAAATAGACTATAGGATTCTGGAAAGGTGCACACATTGGTGAAACAAACATCAGCATTACCCATACCTTATTTGCGGATGACACCCTTCTATTTGGAGCCTCCATGGTATCAGAAGAAAAATAGATTAAAGACTCCCTGGATGTATATACCTCAATCTCAAATCAGAAAGTGAATCCACCAAAGTCTAAGATTTATTTGTTCAATACAAATCAGATTATAGCCAACAAGATTGTTAATATTCTAGGCTTCTCAGTAGACTTTCTACTGTCAATTTACTTGGGAATCCCTTTCTCTGTAGGAGCCAACCGAACAAGCTATTGGGAACCGATTATTGATAGAATCAAATCAAGAATGGTTTCCTGGAAAGCAAGATGACTTTCCCTCTCAGGTAGAATTATTCTTATTAAGACAGTGCTTTTTGCAATTCCAAATTATTATTTATCAGTTCTCAAAGCCCCCTCTTCGTTCATCAATTCCATCCAAAAGATCTTGCGAGAATTCCTATGGACAGAAAATATGAATGGAGAATAGAAAATTCCCTTGGTCCCAGGTGATCCCACAAAACTGTGTCCCACTTTTTGGCCAACTTTGACACTGAAATGAACATTCTGAAAAAAAACTTCGCTTTCGAACATCTATTGTCATTAAACCATTAAAATTTTGAAGATCATGTAAACTAGTGAATTTTAGCATTTTGTTTCTAGTTTATAAATTTTTTTATTTTTTTTAAATGGAATTTATTTGTATCCATTTTTCCTTCTCCTTCAAAAATTATTTTTGTGAAAAATCAGGATTTTTCAGGAGTGACACTCACTTTGATCAACATAACTTTTTTTATAAAACTGATAAGAGCATAATTATTTTGAATTTAGATTTGTAACACAAATATCTAGGGAATCCATTTGGTTTCATTCAATTTGGTTGAATATTTAATATTTTATTGAGTTATGAAGTGACATTAATTATAATTTGGACATAGGTTCACTTTGATCGCTCTAACTCTATCTCTATATATCGAAATTCATTTATTCTTTTTTTGATAGAAAGGTAACATAAATACCTATTTCCTAGATATTTTTCACAATATTTTTTCCCAAATTTACCATTCTTCCAAAAGCGTCAAACAGAGAAGTCGCTAAATGGTCAGACAACCTATGTTTAGTAAAACTTAAAAAGAAAAGTCTTAATAAACTCAATATATATAAAACTCATAATCATTGGAAATCTCTCTCAGAGTACTATCATCCTATATTTGGGTTTTTCAAATAAATTTATTTGATCCCACAAAAAGTTAATGTCAAAGTGATTTTTTGTCAGCATTTTGATGCGTTCAAAGGAGACTCAATTATATGTGTGAGTGAGGAGTAGAGGGATTATACCAAGGGGATTTTGATCCAAGAGGCTTTTAACTATAAATTTTGAATTTACTCCTTCAAATGGGACCTCTCAAGGCTTAAATCTTCATATTTTCTTAAAAATGTGCAATTTTAGAAAAAATTAGGATGTTCAAAAAAGTGGGACACACTATTGTGGGACCACCCTCTCACTCGATTGTATGGCACAAACAAAAAACCTTAGGGGTGCGGGGATTCATGATCTCCACAAACGGAATAAAGCATTTGGAGGAAAGCTAGTTGGAAAATGTACTCTAAGCCCAACAATTTTTCGTGTCAAATCATGCAGCAAAAATATTTAGATGATAATAATCCTGCTAGAGTCATGACCATCCTTGACCCCTCAAAAGGATCAGCAATCTTGGACTTCATGATTGCCTCAAGGGAGATTGTAACTAACCATATATCCTAGGAAGTTAACAGTGGTACTCAAGTTAATTTCTGGCATGACTGATGGAACGGGGCTACGCCATTAAGTAAATTGGTAGGTGTGGAAAACATGATAATTGCATCTGAAAATGTATGGGGTTCTTTTCTGATAAACTTTATCTCTGCAATTTTAGTGCATTCAAGTAAGGTGATTTGGAAAGATCCAATAGAATTGAATCTTTCTCCATTGGAATGTTAGCTATTAAAAAAAATCTTCTCGGAAAAAGATGTGTATTTATCAAATTCTGAAGATAAGGTGCTCTGGGTCCCAGGAAATGAGGGTAGTTACAACATTAAGGATGGGTATAACATTATCCAGCAACAGGGATCCATGTATGCCCCTTGCCGGGCATTTACATTTTGCTGGAGTCAACTAACATTACCCAAAGCAGGATGCTTCTCATGGTTGGCATTGAAAAATAGAGTTTCTACCAGTGACATACTTCACAAACTATAGATTGCACAACCCTTTAATTGCATACTCGTTTGCACAACATTGCTGGTCTTTTGTGTTGAGGAAACTTCACTACTCGATGCCTTTGCCAAGTAATATTTGGGATATGTTTCAGTCTTGGCTAGAATTATATACAAACTCCCTTTTCTCTACACTATGGACATGCATCCCAGCTTTGGTTGTATGGGCAATTTGGTGGGAGCGCAATAAAAGAATCTTTCATAAAATTTCCTCTACAATTGAGATAGTATTATCTAATCTGGAAAAGTCAATATCTAAAATGGTAAATTCCAGTCATTCAAAGCTTAAGCGTAATCTTCATATGACAAGTTGGGATAGTGTGATTTCAAGGGAATGGAGCCATATTCATGTACCATTTGGTTGTTGTCAGCGAAATCGTAACATCAAGCCACAAGATCACAAAATGGTCTGATGGATTCCTTGAGATGATGGAATTGTGAAATTAAATTTTGATGGATCCTCGAGAGGTAATCCAGGTGATTCAGGGGCAGGTGTGTGTATCTGAGATCATCATGGTGTTGTTAAAGCATTAAAATATTGCCCTCTTCCCCATGGTACAAATAATATAGCTGAAGCTCATAGGCTATTCATTGGCCTCACATTGGCTAGAGAAGGTGGATTCAAATGACTACAAGTAGAGGGGGATTCCTTTCTCATTATAAATTCTTTCGACAAATCTGGTACCTACTAGATTCCTTTGATGAAATTTACATATCTCATACCCTTCGTGAGGGGAATGTAGTAGTTGATTACCTTGCTAATACAACATGCGATGGTCATGATGTGAAATCACTAGCACCTAATGAAATCATTAAACATGAAAAAAATTGTAGAATTTGATCCATGTGGACATGACAGCATCTTTACCTGAGAGAGATGCGAATATGACATCTTAAATAGTTGGTAGGTGAAGTGGGAAATGGGTGCATTAACATTATATCTCACATGATAGGGGTATGAGACCAATGGTGCATGACAATTTGTGTCCTTAGCCAGTCATAAGTGAAAAATTTAACAACCACAGCTGATATGCCACCAACTCCTCTAGTTTTCTACTTTTAACAATTCGTTCACATGTGTGGGATGTCTATGCACTATGAGGAAGTACAACCCCAGAATATCTCAAGAGAATTCTCATTCCCATGGTACGATTTGATATCATCTAACCTCACCCTTGTGATTTTTTAGGATTCGCCAGACCTGGCCAATTATGGCTCAAGGGATGAGAGTGTATTGATTGTTCTATATATCCTCTCAATCTCACACACAAACTAGTCATTTCATATAACTTCATTGGTAGTTATGGAGTCGAGGAATGGACAGATTCAGAAGTGCAGACAATGCGGTAGATATCACCATGATATCTTGTCGAGGGATTATAGATTGAGGCTACAAGAACTTGGGTTGGATGAGGTGCTGCATGCAATTGTTGGTGAGGGTTCTTTTGATGCCATGTCTGTTTTCCACTCTTCAAGGATTTGGGCTGCCATATGCATTGTTATTGGGGATGAAATTATCACCCCGCATGTGCACTAGTTCCTCTTCCCATCACAACTTGTTGCAATCTTCCTGTCCAATGCTCTGGATCTCATACAATCAGTGACCTTGTTCGTTTCCTTGGCAAAGAAAGTAATTAATCCAAAATATTTGCAGAACAATGTGCTTATGCAAACTTTACAGAAATATGACCTCTGGGATGGGATGGTGCTGGTTGGGGGCTTGTTCTCTCATCATGAACTACTCACAAATCATGATTGTATGCAAGTGTATGTAAACGTAAAATGATCCTTGGAGAAACAAGACGCAAGGTTTGCAGAAAATGCTCTCCATTCTGTGAATCGTCGATTAGGATTTCACATGGTGGAATCAATCAAAAATAAGGTGAATGCATTGTTTGATATTCTCAAATTTCCAAACTTCCCCCCGTCTCAAGATGAGATTTTACTTCACCCAAGCCCTGTCAGTTGCGGCCAATCTTCAAGGATGCTTGATGTGGTGTCGGACCTCAACATTCACCCATCGGGTTCGAGTGGTATGCCTCTACCGAGAGATCAACTTACCCACTCTACTAGCCATGTTGTGCCCTGCTATCTTGACTCGGTGCCCTGCTATTTTGATTCAGCCTGCCCTGGTGGAATACTTCCTGCTTCTACACTGGAAGTAGAAACCGTGCGCATGGACTCAATAGAAGTTGCGATGGCTGCTGCTACAAAACTGTTGGGTTGGTCCCCGTGTGTTACAGAGTTTTTTGATGTGGATTGGGGTTTGGAGGCCATGGCAGAATAAAAGCTCCCATGTTGGTCTCTGTTAAAATTTTGGTGGCTTTTTGATTAGTATGTGGTTAAGTTTACATTGTAATTCCTTTTTTGATTAATTGGCACACTGTTGAGTTTTGATATGTTTGGTCAATTTGTGCATAACAGTTATCCTGATATGCCTAGTTTTTGGGATATGCTTCAACAATGTATAAGTGCCTATATGGCCTTTTATGTATCTCCATATGTAACGAAACTTTACTATTTATATATTTGTATTAAACAATGACCCTGGGGTTTCTTTCTGGTTCTTCCACGGGGGAGTTATTGAACCAGTTTATTAATAAAATATGGTGGATGCTCCACTTTTGCTTAAAAAAAAAAAAAAAAAAGAACTACATTAGGGAGATAAAAATTTCATACATAAGATTAGCAACACAATGCCAAAAGGAAATAAAAAAATGATTCTACTCAAGGTTCAATATTGAGCCAAAAAAACACTAAAAAATATTGTATTTTTTACAATTATTATGGTTATATAATTACAATGCCAATAATCTCAATAATTTATATTTTTAATAATTAGATTATAGCCAATTCTTATGAAAACCTCGAGAGTACAAAGTTCCAACTTTATTTGTCATGGACTCCTTTATTAATTTTGAAGATTAAATCCATAAGTAGAAAAGTCATTTTATGTTTGTTTACTTTATAAAATTATATAAACTTTATATCAATACTTTCTATAATAAAGATGATTACTAGAAATAAAAATAATATTTAAAATAATTGTTATTTATAGTTTGTTTTTTTTTTAAATATTTACAGTAAAACAAAATTGAAAATATATTTTTCTTATTGTTATTATAGAATTTTAAAATTAATAAAAATATATTTTATAATTGTAATAAATTTATTAAAATTAGAACTATGTTAGAATTAACATTACAATTTTATATTAAAATAAAAGAATGAGTCCTAGTCACCACATTACATTTGACTTTTTAATGTCATAACTTATATGATCTTTCATTCATCTTATTCAATAAAATTCATTGTTAAATTATATAATAGATCAAAAATTCAATTCTAATAATCTTATAATCAAACTCCTTTGGGAATAAATTTTGCGACCCACATCTCTCATCATTCGAAAACTATTCGTTATATAATCTTTTTCTTCGGATTTATCTGGTGGGACCAGAGTTTGAGCTCGCGGGCGGGGATACCCCCTTATTCAAAAAAAAAATAAAAATAAAAACATATGGCGTGGACAAATATTTAAAACGTAGTTTCCAGTATGCAAGCACCTACGCCCTAGCAATTTAATATCTAGCAACTCTTTAGTGTTCATATGCGATGTTGATCTACGTAGCAGCCGCTTCTAGTATTTCATCCTCTTTTAATA
>MU224766.1:1388065-1403976 GCA_018584345.1 Thuja plicata
TATATATATAATGCCTTTGTATTGCTTATGTAAAAAGTTTGGTTAAATTCTATCATTTACAAAATGCTAACTTGAATTTATATCGAGCATAAAAAAAAAAATTGATGAGACTATTGACACATTTCATACAATTTTTCTCCCTGTTTATTTATTCAATATAATATATTTCAAGTAATATATATATTGTGCTACTTGCCAATAATCACCAATAGGTAAATCATCCTTCTCATAAAATCATTTCACAGAAATCCACAAAAACAATTCTAAGGGAGGAAAAGCAGAAAGCATTCTCCATTCAATCCAAAATTATGATAGTTTTAGACTTTGTCATACGAATTATAGATTTCTTCACAGATGAAAGACTGATTATCTCAAACCCCTATGGATACAATTTCTTCGCTTCCTCATCAGTTACGGATGGTGGTATTGTCACCCTCTCTCCCTATTTCCAACTAGCAGGTGTACAAACCCTATATTTTGCAGACAACCAGAGCCAATCCAACACCATCAACACTACATCAAAGTTTCTCCCAGTTGTGTCTTTGACACAAGAAAGAAATTACATATAAAACAGAAACAAGAATATAATACCTAAAATAAAATAATATGTAGTAGTTGAACATAGTCTATAAACTTCTCAATTCAACTCTTCTACTTTGTCATGTAGAAAATCAAGGGCTAAATGTGAGTAAACTTTGTTGCGTTCATAAATCAATTTTTACAGTAAATGTTTATGATCTTTCATCATGACATTCTAAATACTCAAAAAAATAGGGTTTAATTTTCAGTGATTGTCAGCAGCAAAACAAGCAATAAGACGAATAACGGCTCAAAAAATAGGGTTTAATTTTGAGTGAATGTCACCAGCAAAAGAAGCAATGAGAAAAATGATGGCTCAAAAGAAGTAATATAAGAAATTAAAATATTCTAAAAAATTAGATTGTATTCCCAGCGGCAACTAAAAAAATTCAGAAGGTCATGACAGGAATAAATATGGAAGCATTTCTACGAAAATCATAAATATTCATGGATTAAAGTGAATATCATGGTTCTTTTTCTTTACATTCTTGAATGAATATCTTGCGGCTTCTTTTGTAACAAGGTCCTATATTTTGATATTGACAAATGACATTCGAAGTTCTACGCAAACATGAAATTTACGTCTCTACAAAAATCAACACTAAAAGGTCCATGACATGCTTCACATAATGAAATACATGAATACAAACTGAACCCAAACTCAGTTTACCAAATATGAAAATGTTATAAAGTACAATAATTTAACTCTCCACCCATCCTCTTACCCTCCATCTAGAGTATCCTGATCAGAACATTTTAGATTGCTTAAGGAATAAAACGTTTTGCAATTCCATTTAAATAAATTTGATCAAGCATCATTAGATCATAAATATATGGTACAAAAATAAAACAAAATACATATAACATTTGAAATACGCTAATAAAAACTTCTGAAATATTTCTGGTGAATGAAATCTTCTATAGATCTTCATTTTGTAGATGGGTTTCTAGATGGTATTGGGTGGCATCAAACTGTGTGTAATTCGTGTTGGCTTTCATAATTGTCTAGTCCATACAGAGGACTGGAATCTAGAGAAAATCTCAGCAGATAAAATGTCACTAACAATTATATTGCACATCAACATGCATAAATTTTCACACATGGCTTACAATAGAAGAGGTAAACCTTTCCAAAGATGCATGCCTTGCCAAAACAATGTCTAGAGATAGTTCTGGATGAAAAATGTGGAATCAACAAGGCTCATGAATTGTTGTCTCATGCATGAATGATAATTTTGGATGAGTATGTGCAGCTATCAAAGCATTTCAATTATTTGCGAGCCCTCCTCAATGAGATACGATCTCAAGGTAGGCAATGATTGTAGGATCTGCACAAACATATGTGCTAAATAGGTAATAGAAACTTTCAAGCAAATGCTTGAAGACGTGTGTGAAATATTGAATTGAAGACCACAAGCCTGAATTGGTTTTTTTGAATGCTTTTAAGAGATGTTTGTATGCATAGACAAGGCATGATAAATCATTCTACGGAAGAGATGTCTTGTCATTAAAGCATGTGGAATAGAAAGCGTTCAAGATAAGGCAATCACAGAGGGTAAGAATAAGACATAAAACACATCCATCTTCAACAAAATATGGTTCCCAATTGGTTACAATCGTAATATATATACATAATAAATTAGAGATAAATTTTTCATAATTTTTCAACTAAGTGTTTTTGGTAGGCATACAGCCAAACTCCACAAGCTTCGTCAGCATCCTCCCAGCCTGTGCGAAAATGGGAGCTTTGGAACTGGGTATGGACATTTGACAATTGCCCTTCTAGACGTCTATGCAAAGAAGTAAACCCAAACATTTAAATGAGAAAATAATTAAAATCTTCATTTAGATTCAGATGAAGCTATTTAAATTCACGATCATGTTTCTTTGATGTCTAAGTTAACCTTCACAATAAATCCACGGTTGGTTTCAAATGGGAAAAGGTGCTAAGTTCATTCAAAAAGAAATTTGCACCATGCCAATATACCACATCTTGTTTTCATTTATATTCTATTTTTTTCATGTTTAGAGCATGTAAATGTAGATTGGTACCTATTTTGGGCTAATATTCTGAAAGTATTATTTTATTATATGACTACCTTCTTTAGTGTTGTAAGTATATTTTTTCTATTGTGGGTTTCTTTGCTATATAGTTAGGCATATTGTCAATTAAGACCTCACATTACAGGTGTATCAAATTTGATCTCATATTCTAAGGTTGGGTTGTGGAGAGATAATGCATCATATAACATTGACTAAAGTGCGCAACTAAGAAATTTCTATCCTCTAAAATTTGAAGATGGATAGACGATAATGTAGATGTCTTTCAATATGTTGGTAATTATGTAGAAGGTGCTTTTAATATAGGAAGAGCATTGACGTAGGAGAAAATAATAAATATCGGAATTATTATCAATAGATGAGGAAGGATTTAAGCACCAAAAAGATTTTTTTTTGAAGAAATAAACACATGAAGAGGATCTTCAAACCTAAACATGATTTATGTTTTATAAATTAGCAATGCTGCTTTGGTGGGTTACTCAAACTTTTAATTTACACATTAATTATTGATATCTTATCGTAGTACCGAATTAGGAAACAATATGAAGGATCTAAGTTAATTCTTTACTATGTGAGATTACAATACACACACGTATAAGAACAATGACATTGCATTAAAGTCTTAACAGATTACAATTCACTTAATTTTTCCACCATAAGATGAGGATTCCCTTCAGTATAGAACTAGCATTATAAAATCCTATTGAAATTATTTAATGTTTTTCAAAACGCTCCAAGGGATGATATAAATTTAAGTAAGTTTCATGTTTTGTACATCGAGTGGGATGCTTATTAAATCTATTCATGAATCAATGTTGAAATACTAGGAACTACTTTAAGGTAAAATAAAACTTAATTGCATATAAGGAATAAGGATGCAAAATCAACATAAAGTCCATATTATTGAGCTATTAGACTTAATAGTGTTACCTTGCAAGTCAATACTATTAAATAATATACAAGAATGTAAAGATCATCCATTTTTCAATTATCCATCAAATGACCATGTGACAATCTATAGCACATGTTAGTATTAGTTTCAATGCTTAGAACTCTATGTGCCTATGATAGTTCAATATGGCCAATCTAGGAATTTACTATGAATAATGGATATTTAGTATATAAGTCATAACCAACCTTTGATATAATGATTTATGTAAAGGATTACAATTCCCTTAATTTTTCCCCCATAAGATCAATGTTGTTGAAATTTTAGAGATTATCCAGTTATATGGTCTAGTATTCCACTTAGATACCCTCACAACAAAGCATATAGTTTAATGGGTTGGTGATTAGGTGGATAGATTTGGCCATATGGAATTCTCTAAACTAATTTATTATCAAGTATTAAACTAGGTATATGCCTTGTTTTTTTCATACATTATAGGATGTTTTCTCTCATACATAGGATCCACTAGACGGAATAGTCAAATTTTTTTTACAAGACCTAATATTGATTAAGGAGACATATATTTACATATATAAAGAACTACAACAACTCTTGTGGGTCCAAGCACAAGTCGATAATTGAAACACTTAAACACGCCTATAGCACCTAGTTATAAACTTATAACTAGCATAACAATCATTATACAAACATAGAATGACCATCATTTAGATCTACAAATCTACTAATCTGGTCAATATTCACCACATGAGTGATCATCTATGTCTAATATCCATTAATGAATAGTTCAAAACATAATGCAGCCTCATAATTAATTATTTCTTTATTTTTCTTCCTACCATGCAAGAACTAGGGTACTAATCACAAACATAGTCCTTTTATTATATAATGTTCTTTAACACAACAAAAAAATTAAGAAAATTGTGGGAATTGATCTATTAGACTCAAAACTATAAGTAATGATTACAACTATTAGCTTTTACTAGATATAACTTCTTGATTTAATGGGATACTTTCAAGGAACATACCTTAGTAGAGCCTTCACTAGATCCTTCATTTTATTTTATGCTTAAATCTTTTAAGTGATCAACACCCTTCATACACAAATTTCATTAAATTAGTAGTCCTTGTTGGCCAACCTATATTAATATTTAAATAATTTCTCAATCCTCTATTCCTCAGATTTTATTCATAAATTTTGGTGGCTTATCATATTATTTGAATTTCATCTAAGATCTCAAGTCATTTGATTTCAAATTTTTACATTCTTTCAAGGCTTCTACCAATTCATATTTTGTGGCTAGTTTTTTTAAAAAATTTTAAAACATGCAATTGGTTAAATACCCTTAAATAAAAAACTAGCTATCACAGCTGAAACTTGACTAATTGCCGAAATAGTAAATTATGACAAAGAACTCCACCACTGAAATAAACCACACCAACTACAACATAAAATGAATATGCTATCACTAGTTGCACACAGTCACATAAACAATGATATTTGAATATCTCCTTCTCAATTTTTCATTACTCGCACACACACATCCAACATAAATCAACCGTTACTTATATAAATCCATGCAACCACATCATTCCATATTGACCAAGCACATTAATAATCATCAATCTACAAATTCAGCCATATACAATTTGAAATAGGTTACACATAGACATTCTTATAGTGGAAGGTATTAAATGTAGTGCACACTAAAACCACCTCACTTAATAAAATAATTACAATTATTTTAGGTTTTTAATGGTTTGAACTAAGATTTTGCAACCACTCATTGGACTCTTAACAAAAATCTTTTTAATTCTAAATCCAATTTCACATTCACTTAATCCTTGTCATGTGTAGCAGTATGAAGAATATCAAGAAATGAACACCTTGCACAAGAGAATTCAAGATTTACGTGGAAAATCCTAGAAGGGAAAAACCATGGTGTGAGTATGATGCACGAGTATCTTGGGATCTTGGCAATCTTATATTAACCAAAAATATGTCCCTTCTTGTTTGTTTTCTATTCCGTTCCAATTGGGAAATTTTGGTGTGTTTGGTGGCGATCACTCTAGTTGGCTCATTATTTGATGTGATCTTATGGGTTTTTTCTAGACATCTTTGGGAACAAATTTCTATGATCGTATCTTATTTCATTCTATATTTTGCAGACAACCAGAGCCAATCCAACACCCTCAACACTACATCAAAGTTTCTCCCAGTTGTATCTTTGACACAAAAGAAAGAAATTACACATAAAACAGAAACAAGAATATAATACCTAAAATAAAATAATATGTAGTAGTTGAACATATTCTATAAACCTCTCAATTCAACTTTTCTACTTTGTCATGGTGTTCTATAAGTTTGAAAATCAAGGGCTAAATGTGAGTAAACTTTTTTGCATTCATAAATCAATTTTTATAGTAAATGTTGATGATATTTCATCATGACATTCTAAATACTCAAAAACTAGGGTTTAATTTTCAGTGATTGTCACCAGCAAAAGAAGCAATAAGACAAATAACTGCTCAAAAAATTGGGTTTAATTTTCAGTGAATGTCACTAGCAAAAGAAGCAATAAGAAAAATGATGGCTCAAAGGATGTAATATAAGAAATTAAAATAGTCTTAAAAATTAGATTGTATTCCCAGCGGAAACTAAAAAAATTAGAAAAAGGTCATGATAGGAATAAAAATGGAAGTATTTCTATGAAAATCATAAATATTCATGGATTAAAGTGAATATCAGGGTTCTTTTTATTTACATTCTTGAATGAATATCTTGTGGCTTCTTTCGTAACAAGGTCCTATACTTTGATATTGAGAAAATGACATTCGAAGTTCTATGCAAACATGAAATTTAGGTCTCTACATAAATCAACACTAAAAGGTCCATCACATGCTTCACATAATGAAATACATGAATACAAACTGAACCCAAACTCAGTTTACCAAATATGAAAATGTTATAAAGTACAATAATTTAACTCTCAACCCATCCTCTTACCCTCCATCTAGAGTATCCTGATCAGAACATTTTAGATTGACTAAGGAACAAAAGGTTTTGCAAATCCATTTAAATAAATTTGATCAAACATCATTAGATCATAAATATATGGTACAAAAATAAAATAAAATACATATAACATTTGAAATACGCTAATAAAAATTTCTGAAATATTTCTGGTGAATGAAGTCTTCTATAGATATTCATTTTGTAGATGGGTTTCTAGATGGTATTGGGTGGTATCAAGCTATGTGTAATTCATGTTGACTTTCTTAATTGTACAGTCCATACAGAGGACTAGAATCTAGAGAAAATCCCAGCTGATAAAATGTCACTAACAATTATATTGCACATCAACATGTATAAATTTTGACACATGGTTTACAATAGAAGAGGTAAACCTTTCCAAAGATGCATTCCTTGCCAAAACAATGTCTAGAGATAGATCTGGATGAAAAATGTGGAATCAACAAGGCTCATGAATTGTTGTCTCATGCATGAATGATAATTTTGGATGAGTATGTGCATCTATCGAAGAATTTCAATTATTTGTGAGCCCTCATAAATGAGATACGATCTCAAGATATGAAATAATTATAGGATTTGCACAAACATATGTGCTAAATAGGTAATAGAAACTTTCAAGCAAATGCTTGAAGACATGTGTATGAAATATTGAATTTAAGACCACAAGCCTGAATTGGATTTTTTTAATGCTTTGAAGAGATGTTTGTATGCATAGACAAGGCATGATAAATCATTCTACGAAAGAGATGTCTTGTCATTAAAGCATGTGGAATAGAAAGCGTTCAAGATAAGGCAACCATAGAGGGTAAGAAAAATACATAAAACACATCCATCTTCAACAAAATATGGTTCCCAATTGGTTACAATCGTAATATATTGTTGGTGAACAGATTTGTCTTCGAAGAAAATGGTTACAAATTGACCCCAAAATGCCCAATTAAGAAGACTCAACCAGCACAAAAAGTTGGGTCACTTTTCTATTGAAAAGCATAAGCACCCTTGGAATTATCTGGGTACAGCTCCCCATGTAGGATTTACAATGAATCAACTAAACTATAAATGATAATGCTTTTAACCTGAAAGCAATAAAGGCTTACAAACATCTATTCATAAACATGAGATAGATGTGAAGGGACTAATTAACTGAAAAGAAATGAATAGTAAATGCTACAAATTTCATTTGCCTAAACAATGCATTACAGAAAGAAACTAAGGGATAAAGACGAATGGTTCTTTCCAAATACACGAAAAACTATAGCACAAAGTCCATAGATGATCTTTCTAATGATCAAACGTAATAGATATGCATTCAAAGGAAACCAATATCATTCAAAAATGAATATTAATCAGAAAATGAGCATCTAAACTCAAAATTTTAGTATGCTAATATTCTCCTTCCTTGAACACAACAAAATAACAAAGATTATGTTGTTCCTGTACACTAATCATTATCTAAAAATAAAATCCCTCTTTCCCTGCATTACAAACAAAACAAATACAAAAATCCCTCCTTCTATAGCACACAGGCTTCCAAAAAGAGAGTATTTTGATTACAATATTCAAATTCTAGAACCCTCCTTCCCAGAGCACAAAGACTTTTTCAGAAAGAGACCCCCCCTTTTAATCTCTTGAAAATCGCCCCTCAAATAATCCTTCACCTCCTTCTCATAACTGAATCTTGAAAATAAATGCTACCCCTTTCTTTTTTCCCACCATCCATGATTATCTCCTCTAATCATTTTTTAACTTTCCTATATGCTTAACATTTTAGCTAAAAATATTATAAAGGCAAGTGACTTTGAAATAATCTAGATTTTCGGTCATTAGTAGCACAAATTTCTAAATTATGATGATTAATGATACCTTGGCAGTTATTTCATTCTGACAACATATATGTTTAAAGTTGAATTCATTTGACATTGGTATCACTCCGCAACCATGTCAATAAATCGGTAAAGGAAAATGATTTAGAGACTGCATCGGGCCTTCAATGTTCTGGAAGAGTATCTCTAAAAGAGTCCACAACCTCTCGAAAGTTGCCTTTGAGTGCCAACATCATTGAGCTCTGGAGAAGTTATTTTATTTTGTTCTTAGAAATGACATCCTTTTGGAGATGTGTTAAGCCCACACCTTTTTTAGGAGTCTAATACTTGACCCATATTATGGAATTAAGTTGTGAAACTTGGCACTGATCCAACAAAAATTACTTCCTACACATGGACAATTATCTAGTTCTACAGTTATAAAACCCTGAGTATAAAGTAGAAATATCATCACACTCTAGAGAACTTATTCCATCTGAAGCCAACATGGTCACTTTGAGGGTAACCATGATATGAGAAATCGATGCCCCGTTCTCTTTAGTTCAACCTGCGACTCCAATTATCTTTAGTGAATGTCACAGTGACAAAACCTGTAACCACTTCCAATGTTGGCTACCATTAACTACATTGAGTGTATTCTATGCTCTATTGAGATTAAGTGATTGTCTTCGAATGAAATTTAGGGTCGATATTGAAGAGTTCATCTAGCATCTGATCCTTCATGTTGTTTCTTTTCATGTCTAAAAACTCTTCATGCTATTTAAGAGAGACATTGGACATCCTGATTCATATTATCCCAATAAAAGAGACATTTGACCTGATGAATGTTGACTAGTAATTATTTTCTTTCATAGATGGGTGACCAGGGTTGAGACCCTGTCAAACATTTTGCATGTGTCGTTCCTATTTTATTAGGCTCGTTGATGACCTATTTTCCATGGGCATTCACATTTGAGACCAATAATTAAGCACTTTTGACATCACCCAACCATCGAGCTGGTGGCTTTCACTGCGGTGCCTGACTGTAGAGGTTTATCTGCACCATCGCTGAATGTTATTGAGATTGTTGATTTTGTAACTTTTGATCTTATTGTGATTGAAACAATTTGTGACTGACCCCGTGCTCATACCTTTTATGACCATTGACATTTCCTTCTTACCATGTCTAGTGATTTTGATATTGATGCATCCAGACACATGTAATTCTATCAACAGCTTCGACACCCTAAAAAATCCTCATCATTGATTGTCCAAAACTTCATGCTATTGGAAGCGCCAATAAAATCCTATCAGTTTTGAGATCTTTCAAATGAGATAATTATGTGAATTAGCAATGTTTGAGAAAAGTCTCTATAGTTCTTTTACATGATGGGCTTGAGGATCACATTAGAGAATCTTACCAGTTTTATGGGAAATCAAAATCTTTCATCGGGCTCGATACTAATGAATTTCAACTCTAATTTGTGTAATTGGTCCCATACAAACATGAAATAGTCAACTTGTTTTGTAAGCTCCAAACAACTCAGTGCCTTCAAATTATCTGTCAAATTGGCTATTTTATGTGCATTATAATAAACAATTACTTCTATCTCACCACTGATGTAAGTTTAAAGGTAGATGTGGTCTCAGAGGGCATTAAGTTTCAATACAAGTATTGAAGTATCCACTCAAATCCTTGGACCATACTAGTGGATCTTATCTCTATGAACTTGAAATTTGATGTTGAAACTATGGGCCTGTAAACTGATGAATCCTGATGAATCTGAGTTACGTGGATTTTGAACTTCAAACTTGTAGCTTTAAACCGCTGAATTTGGAATGAACTTTGAAATTCAAACTACTATACCTAGCCTTGAAATATTTGATCTTCTGCACTGATAGACTTATATATTTGAACTAACAACTCATTTTCTTGGAACTAAACTTTTGAAATGAAATCACCAGTCTTCTCACAATACTGAATTCATCGAACCATATTGAAGTAAGATGAATTAGAATAAACCATTTAAACCTACTTTAGCAAATTGAACCACTTGGAAATGCTATGAGCTTAGTTCAACAAGGTTCAAGACCCTAAACTGAAATTTTTAATACCATGGTCTATATGGGTACCAACATGGGCTCTAACTGTGGGACAATTTTTGACACAAAAATAGAGAACTCCAGCAATCTCTTGGAAAAAGATAAGTGCCTTATCCATTGGGCGAATAGAGTCACTAAGAAGAGGAAAACTGAGACTTGCTTGCAGGGAGAGGACGGAGAGGGACAAGGAAAATACCAAAACAAAACCACCAACCACCAAAACAAACCAGAAACAAGAAATCTAAACTAAGCACGACCAAAACTTGCAAATCAAGAACATATTTACAAACATATACATAGACAGGAAGCTCCTACCACAACAGCCAGAAGCAAGAAAAACTTACACAAAGCCATCCACTAGCTGGGAGAAATAAGATCCTTGTCAGAGTAGCAGATTGTGCATTAGTGGAGCAGCTCCAGACCACTGCCTGATGGCGATCTCTTCAATGCTGAGACTCAAGTTGATAGCATGCAGAAATTTGGCAACACAATATTCTTTATCGAAAAACCAAAGCTCATCATAGCATTCCTCATCTTTGAATGGTTTTTGTGTATCATTCTTCAAATCAAGAAAGATCTCAAATTGGAGAGAAAAATATTCAGAAAAACTCTCATTGGCCTCCCAACTACGGTCCATAATGGCACACCTCTTTCCATGATCATGAGAGTCATTCTTCACATTATCAAAAAGATAGAATCAATCCAACATGGGCTCAAATTTATCATAAAAATTAACTTCAACTCCATCAAAACTCAGGGTATCATCAAATATGTAGAAAATTTGATCTTTTGTTTCTTCTAGTGCATCTTTAGACTTCACAATATATTCACACCCAAGGGGAAGAAATAATGAATCACCAAACAACTTTTTACGGTCTATTTGTTTTAAGTTCATACCTGAGCTATTCAAAAAGGGATCTCCTTGCCCAATAGATGATAAAAATATGCATATGATTTCTTCTTCTTCGTTGTAGAGGAGAGCATCATTCAATATCTCAACTGAGTCATCCATAGGCTGGGAACTCACTCCAACCTTTCCTCCTTCTATCAGATTTTTAGTATCTTCTAATATGAAAGAAGAGAATGGATTTTCATTACCTAATGATGAATCATAAGGCTCAAATAGAAGATTTTCTCTAATAATAATATCCTCACAAAACTCCATTGGTAAGTACATTGGGTTGGGCTTACTCCAAATAAGCTTATCTCCCAACTTTATAGAATTTTCTTCAATCTTGCTTGTTGCTACTATGTCTTGTTGGAACTGGATTGCTTCCATTAGATGTGCAAGATGGTCCTCTTCTTGAAATTATCCAAACTATAAGTAGTCACATTTATCTTTGTTTCAACAGCTATGCCATTACCAAAGCTTCAATTTTAGACTGATCATATTCTTCTATGGATTGATTTTGACATTTTAAACATAAAGAATCACATTTATTTATATCTTCAACGGAAACCCAAAATTCAACCTTTGGTTGTACATCATCTTGAAATTTGTTACTAACAACATGGCTAACATCATTCTTAGATTCAGAATTCTTAATATCAGAAAAGAGCAGAGATTTAGGTATACCCTTTTCATTACCACTATTGGGATCCTCACTTTCAGCCAGGATGTTTTTTTTTACCCATGCCTAATTTTCTTGTGGCTGGGCTGTGACCGTTTGGATTTCTTGCACACTCTGGACTGAGTAATTTCACAAGATGAAATGTGTAGAGATAACTGGGGCTTCATCATCATCCACCTCTAACTCTTTCTTGAGGTGTTGTACCTTTCTCTTGTATGCTTCCAACTCTTTCAGCTTGTGAAATCTATAACACAAACAACTCCACAGCAGGATGGAATTATGGTCATCTTCAATGCTCAAATTTGTTGTCACGGCATGAGAGACACTTTCTTTATAATGATTCAGGAACTCTTGCAGCACCTTGTCCTCCATCTGATAGAGTTCCATGAAGGTAGGATTAGGCCTCATCTTTCATGCATCCTTTCCATTAGGAATTGTCATTTTATAGAGTTGCCAATCCTGCACACACAAGATATTTCAAAAATAACTGAGGGAATAAAACATGACACTAATCTTTAATTCCTCTCCCCAGTAGAGTCGCCAAAACTCTATTGGTGAATAGATTTGTCTTCAAATAAAATGATTACAAATTGACCCCAAAATGCCCAAATAAGAAGACTCAACCAGCACCAACAGTTGGGTCACTTTTCTACTGAAAAGCATAAGCACCCTCTAAATTATCTGGGTATAGTTCCCCGTGTAGGATTTATAACGAATCAACTAAACTATAAATGATAATGCTTTTAACCTAAAAGAAATAAAGGATTACAAACATCTATTCATAAACATGAGATAGATGTGAAGGGACTAATTAACTGAAAAGAAATGAACAGTAAGTGCTACAAATTTCATTTTCCTAAACAATGCATTACAGAAAGAAACTAAGAGAGAAAGATGAATGGTTATTTCCAAATACATGAAAAACTATAGCACAAAGTCCACAGATGATCGTTCTGATGATCAGATGTAATAGATACACATTCAAAGGAAATCAATATCATTCAAAGATGAATATTAATCAGAAAATGAGCATCTAAACTCAAAATTTTAGTATGCTAACATTCTCCTTCTTTGAACACAACAAAATAACAAAGATTCTATTGTTCCCGTACACTAATCATTATCTGAAAATACAATCCCTCTTTCCCTGCATTACAAATAGAAAAAATACAAAACTCCCCCCTTCTGTAGCACACAGGCTTCCAAAAAGAGAGTATTTTGATTACAATATTCAAATTCTAGAACCCTCCTTACCAGAGCACAAAGACTTTCTTGGAAAGAGACACCCCATTTCCATCTCTTGAAAATCGTCCCTCAAATAATCCTTCGTCTCCTTCTCGTAACTGAATCTTGAAAATAAATGCTACCCCTTTCTTTTTTCCCACCATCCATGATTATCTCCTCTAATCATTTTTTAACTTTCCTATATTCTTAACATTTTAACTGAAAATATTATAAAGGCAAGTGACTTTGCAATAATATATATTTTTGGTCATTAGTAGTGCAAATTTATGAAGTATGACGATTAATGATACCTTGGCAGTTACTTCATTCTGACAGCATATAGGTTGAAGGTCGGATGCATTTGACATTGGTATCACTCCGCAACCATGTCAGTAAATCGGTAAAGGAAAATGATTTAGAGACTGCATCGGGCCTTCAATGTTCTTGAAGAGTATCTCTAAAAGAGTCCACAACCTCTTGAAAGTTGGCTTTGAGTGCCAACATCATTGAGTTCTAGAGAAGTTATTTTATTTTTTTCTTGGAAATGACATCCTTTTCGAGACGTCGTAAGCCCACACCTTTTTCAGTAGTCTAATTCTTGGCCCATATTATGGAATCAAGTTGTGAAACTGGGCATTGCTCCAACAAAAATTACTTCCTACACATGGATAATTATTTGGTTCTGCAATTATAAAACCCTGAGTATTAAGTAGAAATATCATCACAATATAGAGAGCTTATTCCACCTGAAGCCGATATGGTCACTTTGAGGGTAACCATGATATGAGAAATCAATGCCCCATTCTCTTTTGTGTAACTTTTTCGCTCTGAGCTTTCCCGCCCAAGCCGTTTTCAAATTGAGGACCCCATGCCTGCCTCCCCGGGGGGAGATGCTGCCCTCTTGGCAGGCGCAACTGCTGGTCCGGATCGACCCCAGATCACATGCAATGTGACAGAGTCAACGGAGGACTCCCAAAAGGAGTTGTCTTCTTCTGCTGAGTCCCCTAAACCGAACTTGAAGGGGGCCCTTGTTGGTGAGGCTCAGCAATCTCTGCAGGCCCTTTTGGTGGACTTTGTGCAGACAGAAGAAGGTGCAGAACTATCCCTCCTGGACTCTGTTGTCAATCGCACAATGGCTGATTTCCAGTTGGCTCTGGTGGGTAGATTTTTTGATTTTCGGCCTTCCATTGAGATGGTTCGAAAATGGATTGCTAATCAGTGGAAAATCAAGGGTTCAGCCCTGGTATCAGCTATGTCGGGTGGACTCTTTGTGTTTAGATTCACCACTATGGAGGACATGACAAGAGTACTTTCTGGCTCATGGGTCTATGGTAAGCACTTCCTTGCTCTGGCGAAGTGGAAACCAGGCTTTAATCTAGCAACAGACCTTGCTAGGTCAACCCCTGTTTAGGTCTGCCTCCCTGGCCTCCCACTTGAGTATTGGGACGAACAGGTGTTTTGATGGATTGGAGATTCATTCGGTGCTTTCATAACCACGGACCAGGTAACAAGATCTAAATCCAGGCTTGTGTTTGCTCATTTC
This sequence comes from Thuja plicata, assembly GCA_018584345.1. Classification (NCBI taxonomy): domain Eukaryota; kingdom Viridiplantae; phylum Streptophyta; class Pinopsida; order Cupressales; family Cupressaceae; genus Thuja; species Thuja plicata. The sequence continues at coordinate 1,402,890 of MU224766.1, forward strand.
TGTGTGAATGTCAATGTGAAAAAAGTTCTGCCCAACTTTGTTATATTGAAATCAAAACTGGGTAGATGGACCCAAGCTCTAGTATATGAGAATGCCACCCTATTCTGCGGAAAGTGTGAAAGGAGAGGTCACGCTAGTGACTCCTGCAAGGCATATCCCTCGGAAAAAAAATAGAAGAACAAAGACAAGGGCCTTGCTGTGACCCCCCAGAACGAAGTGTTGGAAGAGCAGGCAGCAAATATACCTCTGTTGGATGCTGGGAAGACACCGTTGGATGTTGAGAAGATGGCTCTAGACGGGCTGACCCCGGTTGTTCAGAATACTATTGTGGGTGTTCTGAATCCAGAAGATGGTGAGATTGTCTCCCCCCGGATACTCGCTCATGGGATTTCAGAGGAGCCCCTTGCAGTTGCTGCCCAGGAGACCCACTCTACCTCAGAGATGGCGTCGGATCCGGACCAATCCAGGACCCCACCCCAGGTGGGGAACCAGTCCTTGCTGGTTAAGAAAGAACAGCCTGATATTGTGGTAGCTCTTGAACTGGCTAGCCCATTAAGAATAACCAAAAATACCCCCATAGGGGATGTAAGAAGCAACCTCAGCTCATCTGATAGATCAGAGGATGAGACAGGGGAATGGAAAACCCAGAAAAGAAAAACCAAGAACAAAAAGGTAGATGTGGGAGTGGATACTCCAAGAGGAAGACCCTCAGAAAGAGTAAGGAGATCGAAGGGATCCACAAGGGAGGTTGCGGCAGGAAGGCAACAGACCCTGGAAACTAGCTTCAAAAGTAAGAGATGAACAATCTCTCATGGAATGTAAGAGGTCTGAACAGCGGCCTCAAACAAATGGCTGTTAAACACTACATTTTTTATTAAATTTAGAGATTATTCTTCTACAAGAGGTTAAAATGTCTGCTAGGTCCTTTACTAATCTGGTTCCTCTCCTCTGGCCGGGAGTGGAATTCTATTATTCTGAGGCGGCGGGAGCGTCAGGTGGTATAGCCACGCTCTGGAACCCGCATAAATTAACGGGGCAGTTGGTTAATTCCTCCCCAAACTACTTAGAGGTCACTTTCAGAAAGTCT
>MU224766.1:1409659-1443400 GCA_018584345.1 Thuja plicata
CAGAGATAAAGAATGGAATGCAGGACCTATGGGATCTCCATAGGAGGTCTACCAAATTCGCACTGAAGGTGATGCATGCTTCCGCCCTAACCCTCTGTAATGTGTAGGAGAAGCTGTCGGATGGAAAGATGGAGGCCAATGCGGATAATAGAGACCTCTTCCTGTTCCTGCAGGAAGAATGGGCGAGATCACTGCTATCCAAGCAGTTGGGAGGAAAAAATTAACTTGTTGATGTGCTATCTTTTTGTTAGACAGATTCCTCTGTTCCCCTGTTTTGTTTGGAGGGGCTTCGTTAAGTTTAATTACTGCTTTTGGACTAGCCTTGCGTGTCTCTGGAATAGTATTTTGATGGTGGTTATGACTTTTAGATACTGTAGTTTTTTACTTTTATGCAGTACTGTGATCTTTGTTTTTGATAGAGGTAAAAGCTTAGAAGCTGGTGTTAACAGTAAAATATTTCTACTCACTTTGACTGTGCCATTAACCTGCTGTTAATGTGCCTCCAGTCCCCTGTTTTATGGGCCAGCACCCTCTTGCTGCTTTAATCTATCAAAAACCTATGACTCCAAATATCTTTAGCATATGTCACGGGGATAGAACCTGTAACCACTTCCAATGTTGATTACCATTAACTACATTGGGCATCTTCTATGCTCTATTGAGATTAAGTGATTGTCTTCAAATGAAATTTAAGGGTGATAATGAAGAGTTCATCCATCATCTGATCCTTCATGTTGTTGCTTTTCATGTCTAAAATCTCTTCATGCTATTTCAGAGAGACATTGGACATTTTGATTCATATTATCACAATAAAAGAGACATTTGACCCGATGAATGCTGACCGGTAATTATTTTCTTTCACAGATGGGTGACTAGGTTTGAGACCCTGTCAAACATTTTGCATGCACCATTCATGTTTGATTAGGCTCATTGATGATCCATTTTCCATGGGTGTTCACATTTGAGACCAATAATTAAGCACTTTTGACATCACCCAACCATCGAACTGGTGGCTTTGACTACGGTCCCTGACTATAGAGGTTAAGCTGCACCGTCACCGAATGTTATTGAGATTGTAGATTGTGTAACTTTTGATCTTATTGTGATTGAAACAATTTGTGACTGACCCCGTGCTCATGCCTTTTATGACCATCGACATTTCCTTCATATCATGTCTAGTGATTTTGATATTGACGGTTCCAGACACATGTAATTCTGTCAACAGCTTCGACACCCTCTAAAATCCTCATCATTGATTGGCCAAAATTTCATGCTATTGGAGGCGGCAATAAAATCCTATCGCTTTTTAGATATTTTGAATGAGATAATTATGTGAATCAGAAATGTTTGAGTAAAGTCTCTACAGTGCTTTCACATGGTGGTCTCGAGGATCAGATTAGAGAATCTTACCAGTTTTATGGGAAATCAAAATCTTCCATCGGGCTCGATACTAATGAATTTCAACTCTAATTTGTGTAATCAGTCCCATACAAACATGAAATAGTCAACTTTTTTTGTAAGCTCCAAACAACTCAGGGCCTTCAAATTATCTGTCAAATTGGCTATTTTATGTGCATTGTAATAAACAATTACTTCTATCTCACCACTGATGTAAGTTTAAAGGTAGATGTGGTCTCAGCAGGCATTAATTTTCAATACAAGTACTAAAGTATCCACCCAAATCCTTGGACCATACTACTAGATCTTATCTCTATGAACTTGAAATTTGATGTGGAAACTGTGGGCCTTTAAACTGATGAAGCCTGTTGAATCTGAGTTACGTGGATTCTGAACTTCGAACATGTAGCTTTAAACTGCTGAATTTTGAATGAACTTTGAAATTCAAACTACTGAACCTGGCCTTGAAATATTTTATCTTCTGTACTGATGGACTTATATATTTGAACTGACAACTCATTTTCTTGGAACCAAAGTTTTGAAATGAAATCACTAGACATCTCACAACACTAAATTCATCAAACCGTATTGAACTAAGATGAATTAGAATAAACCATTTTAACCTTCTTTAGCAAATTGAACCACTTGTAAATTCTATGAGCTTAGTTCAAAGAGGTTCAAGACCCTAAACTGAAAGTTTTATTACTGAGCTCTATATGGGTACCAACATGGGCTCTAACTGTGGGACTATTTTTGACACAAAAATAGAGAACTCCAACAGTCTCTAGAAAAAAGATAAGTGCCTTATCCATTGGGTGAATAGAGTCACTAAGAAGAGGAAAACTAGGAGTTTCTTGCAGGGAGAGGACAGAGAGGGACAAGGAAAACACCAAAACAAAACCCCTAACCACCAAAACAAACCAGAAACAAGCAGGCTAAACTAAGGACAACCAAAACTTGCAAAGCAAGAACATATTTACAAACATATACATAGACAGGAAGCTCCTACCACAACAACCAAAAGCAAGAAAAACTTACACAAATCCATCCACTAGCTGGGAGAAATAAGATCCTTTTCAGAGCAACAGATTGTGCATTAGTGCAGCAGCTCCAGACCACTAGTTTATGGCGATCTCTTCAATGCTGAGACTCAAGTTGATAGCATGCAGAAATTTGGCAATCCAATATTCTTTCCCTAACAACCAAAGATCATCATGGCCTTCCTCATCTTTGAATGGTTTTTGTGTATCATTCTTCTAATCAAGAAAGATCTCCAATTGGAGAGAACAATATTCAGAAAAACTCTCATTGCCCTCCCAACTATAGTCCATAATGGCACACCTCTTTCCATGATCATGAGAGTCATTCTTCACATTATCAAAGAGATAGAATCCATCCAACATGGGCTCAAATTTATCATAAAAATTAACTTCAACTCCATCAAAACTCAGGGTATCATCAAATATGTAGAAAACTTGATCTTTTGTTTCTTCTAGTGCATCTTTAGACTTCACAATATATTCACACCCAAGGGGAAGAAATAATGAATCACCAAACAACTTTTTATGGTCTATTTGTTTTAAGTTCATACCTAGGCTATTCAAAAAGGGATCTCCTTGCCCAATAGATGATAAAAATCTGCATATGATGTCTTCTTCTTCCTTATAGAGGAGAGCATCATTCAATATCTCAACTAAGTCATCCATAGGCTGGGAACTCACTCCAACCTTTCCTCCTTCTATCATATTTTTAGTATCTTCTAATATGAAAGAAGAGAACAGATTTTCATTACCTAATGATGAATCATAAGGCTGAAATAGAGGATTTTCTCTGATAATAATATCCTAACAAAACTCCATTGGTAAGTATAGTGGGTTGGGCTTACTCTAGATAAGATTATCTCCCAGCTTTAGAGAATTTTCTTCAATCTCGCTTGTTGCTATTGTGTCTTGTTCGAACCGGATTGCTTCCATTAGATGTGCAAGACGATCCACTTCTTGAAAATCATCCAGACTATAAGTAGTCACATTTATCTTTGTTTCAGAAGCTATGCCATTACCAAAAGCTTCAATTTTAGACTGATTTGATTCTTCTATGGATTGAATTTGACATTTTAAACATGAAGAATCACATTTATTTATCTCTTCAACGGAAACCCAAGATTCTATTTTTTGTTGCACATCATCTTGAAATTTTTTACTAACAGATGGCTAACATCATTCTTAGATTCAGAATTCTCAATATCAGAAAAGAGCAGAGATTTAGGTATACCCTTGTCATTACCGCTGTTGGGATCCTCACTTTCAGCTAGGATGTTTTTTTTTACCCATGCATGATTTTCTTGTGGCTGGGCTATGACCATTTGGATTTCTTGCTCACTCTGGACTGAGTAATTGCACAAGATGAAATGTGTAGAGATAACTTGGGCTTTATCATCATCCACCTCTAACTCTTTATTGAGGTGTTGTACCTTTCTCTTGTATGCTTCCAACTCTTTCAACTTGTGAAATCTATAACACAAACTCCTCCATAGCAGGATGGAATTATGGTCATCTTCAATGCTCAATTTTTTTCTCACGGCATGAGAGACACTTTATTTATAATCATTCAGGAACTCTTGTAGCACCTTGTCGTCCATCTGATAGAGTTCCATGAAGGTGGGATTAGGCCTCATCTTTCTTGCAGTCTTTCCATTAGGCATGTTCATTTTATAGAGTCACCAATCCTGCACACACAGGATATTTTGAATAAAACATGACACTAATCTTCAATTCCTCTCCCCAGTAGAGTCACCAAAAATCTATTGGTGAATAGATTTGTCTTTGAAGAAAATGATTACAAATTGACCCAAAAATGCCCAAATAAGAAGACTCAACCAACACCAATAGTTGGTTCACTTTGCTATTGAAAAGCATAAGCGCCCTCTGAATTATCCACGTACAGTTCCCCGTGTAGGATTTACAATGAATCAACTAAACTGTAAATGATAATGCTTTTAACCTGAAATAAATAAAGGCTTACAAACATCTATTCATAAACACGAGATAGATGTGAAGGAACTAATTAATTGAAAAGAAATGAACAGTAAATGCTACAAATTTCATTTGCCTAAACAATGTATTACAGAAAGAAACTAAGAGAGAAAGACGAATGGTTCTTTCCAAATACACGAAGAACTATAGCACAAAGTCCACAGATGATCATGCTGATGATTAGACGTAACAGATACGCATTCAAAGAAAACCAATATCATTCAAAGATGAATATTAATCAGAAAATGAACATCTAAACTCAAAATTTTAGTATGCTAATATTCTCCTTCTTTGAACACAACAAAATAACAAATATTCTGCTGTTCCTATACACTAATCATTATCTAAAAATAAAATCCCTCTTTCCCTGCATTACAAATAGAACAAATACAAAAATCCCTCCCTCTGTAGCACACAGGCTTCCAAAAAGAGAGTATTTTGATTACAATATTCAAATTCTAGAACCCTCCTTCCCAGAGAACAAAGACTTTTTCAGAAAGAGAGCCCCCCTTTCAATCTCTTGAAAATCGTCCCTCAAATAATCCTCCACCTCCTTCTCGTAAATGAATCTTGAAAATAAATGCTACCCCTTTATTTTTTCCCACCATCCATGATTATCTCCTCTAATCATTTTTTACTTTCCTATATGCTTAAACTTTTAACTGAAAATATTATAAAGGCAAGTGACTTTGCAATAATCTGGATTTTCGGTCATTAGTAGCACAAATTTATGAAGTATGATGATTAATGATACCTTGGCAGTTACTTCATTTTGATGACATATAGGTTGAAGGTTGAATGCATTTGACATTGGTATCACTCCGCAACCATGTCAATAAATCGGTAAAGGAAAATGATTTAGAGACTGCATCGGGCCTTTAATGTTCTTGAAGAGTATCTCTAAAAGAGTCCACAACCTCTCGAAAGTTTCCTTTGAGTGCCGACATCATTGAGCTCTCGAGAAGTTATTTTATTTTTTTCTTTGAAATGACATCCTTTTGGAGACGTCTTAAGCCCACACCTTTTTTAGTAGTCTAATTCTTGGCCCATATTATGGAATCGAGTTGTGAAACTTGGCACTGCTCGAACAAAAATTACTTCCTACACATGGACAATTATCTGGTTCTGTAATTATAAAACCCTGAGTATTAAGTACAAATATCAACACACTGTAGAGAGCTTATTCCATCTGAAGCCGACATGGTCACTTTGAGGGTAACCATGATATGAGAAATCGATGCCCCATTCTCTTTTTTTCAACCTGTGACTCCAATTATCTTTAGCAGATGTCACGGGGATAGAACCTATAACCACTTCTAATGTCAGTTACCATTAACTACATTGGGTGTCTTCTATGCTCTGTTGAGATTAAGTGATTGTCTTCGAATGAAATTCAGGGGCGATAATGAAGAGTTCGTCCAACATCTCATCCTTCATTTGTTGCTTTTCATGTCTAAAATCTCTTCATGCTATTTCAGAGAGACATTGGACATCCTGATTCATATTATCCCAATAAAAGAGACATTTGACCCGATGAATGCTGACCGGTAATTATTTGCTTTCACAGATGGGTGACTGGGGTTGAGACCCTGTCAAACATTTTGCATGCATCGTTCATGTTTGATTAGGCTCGTTGATGATCTGTTTTCCATGGGCATTCACATTTGAGACCAATAATTAAGCACTTTTGACATCACCCAACCATCGAACTGGTGGCTTTGACTGTGGTGCCTGACTGTAGAGGTTGAGCTGCATCATCGCCGAATGTTATAGAGATTGTAGATTGTGTAACTTTTGATCTTATTGTGATTGAAACAAGGATGGGTGACCTCTCGGGAAGTCCCGGTGCTTCACCTCTGTGAGCATCACCTAGATCCAATGAGTGCTAAGTGTTCCATTCATTCTCATGAGATATGGGTTCATGTTGAACCACTACTCATGAATTATGGGTCAATGAGTTTGACTCAAAAAACTACACAATTAAATCCTGATAGAAATATCACAATTTGACTTGCTGTGGAAAAATATCTCCTACTTATCAATGTGATTGAAACAATTTGTGAGTGACCCCGTGCTCATGCCTTTTATGACCATTGACATTTCCTTCTTACCATGTCTAGTTATTTTGATATTGACGGTTCCAGACACATATAATTCTGTCAACAACTTCAAAACCCTCAAAAATCATCATCATTGATTGCTTGAAACTTCATGCTATTGGAGGCGCCAATAAAATCCTATCGGTTTTGAGATCTTTTGAATGAGATAATTATGTGAATCAGCAATGTTTGAGCAAAGTCTCTGTAGTGCTTTTACATGGTGGGCTCGAGGATCACATTAGAGAATCTTACCAGCTTTATGGGAAATCAAAATCTTCCATCAGGCTCGATACTAATGAATTTCAAATCTAATTTGTGTAATCGGTCCCATACAAACATGAAATAGTCCATTTGTTTTATAATCTCCAAACAACTCAGTGCCTTCCAATTATCTGTCAAATTGGCTATTTTATGTGCATTGTAATAAACAATTACTTCTATCTCACCACTGATGTAAGTTTAAAGGTAGATGTGGTCTCAGCAGGCATTAAGTTTCAATACAAGAACTGAAGTATCCACTCAAATCCTTGGACCATACTACTAGATCTTATCTCAATGAACTTGAAATTTGATGTTGAAATTGTGGGCCTTTAAACCGATGAAGCTTGTTGAATCTGAGTTACGTGGATTCTAAACTTTGAACTTGTAGTTTTAAACTGCTAAATTTGGAATGAAATTTGAAATTCAAACTACTGAACTTGGCCTTGAAATATTTGATCTTCTGTACTGATGAACTTATATATTTGAACTGACAACTCATTTTCTTGGAACCAAACTTTTGAAATGAAATCACCAGACATCTCACAACATTGAATTCATCGAACCATATTGAACTAAGATGAATTAGAATAAACCATTTAAACCTGCTTTAGCAAATTGAACCACTTGGAAATGCTATGAGCTTAGTTCAAAGAGGTTCAAGACCCTAAACTGAAAGTTTTATTACCGAGGTCTATATGGGTACCAACATATAGATACATAATAAATTAGAGATAAATGCTACATAAACTTTGAGACATTCAATCACTTATCAATGCATATTAACATTTCAGCCCTTCGACTCACACACACATGGGTAGGAATTACATGCATCATTCAATGTAAAATAAAGAGGAATTAAGGTGTTGAATACTATATCAGAGAGATGCTAATGTGTGTTTTATGACCCACCAAACTGTAGAATAAATACCAAGGTACCTTATCCTCACTTTATCAAAGTTTCATAAATTGTAAGATTGTGAAAAGATCATATAGGTCACTCCAAGGTTTCTTTTATGTCAGGTCTTCACCATGGATAATCTTGGTGGTAAATGTGATTTGTTGATAATCATGAGGGGCCTTATGTTTGAAAGGTGTAAATGGATCTAAAATCATACTAGATGAAAGTTATCAAAATATTTTGCAATGGAACACTTTTTTTAGTTTTTTCGTCCTATAGTGGTTGATGTCACAACAACTTATATGTTCAATCTTCCTTTAGTAATTTCATTCTGTCAAATATACATTCAACCCACTACTTTGTAAAGTTCAAGACTGGCTTCGACAATGTATCGAGATCCTAAATATCCTTCCTTTGTAAGTCATAGGGATGAGTAACTTTTTCCTTTTCTAGATTATATCCTTTCTAGAGAACATTTGAATCTTCCCCCATCTGATCAGGTACATGAAATATTTTGCAAGCTCTGATAATGCTTAGGGGTGATCTTGAGCAATCAATAGTTTATGGGGAAGGTTGTGTTTTGGGTGAGTATGGGAAAGGCTAGTTTAAGGAAAAGTGGCAATTGATTGAACAAGCATGGGAATGAGGAAGAGCAACCTGAGGAAGCTGATGCTACAGATTAGAAGATGGATCTCAAGCGAATCTCAAATAATTTGGAGGATTATTCTAGCATTAAATGATTCTCCTTATATTTATGTTATGTTATAGTTGGTTTATTGTTAATATTGGTCTTCTTATGGTTAAAATTTTTGATGCTATTAGTTTTCATAGTGATATTTTTAACTGGGATAATTCATTATCGCTCCTCTACAATGGTGTTCTTTTTTATTATTGTAAAATATTTATAGCTATTAATATGGACATAAATAGCACTTTAAATAGAGTAATGTTAGATGGTATAACTTCTCAAGTGGGTTTTGATTACTATTCTTTCTGATTACTTTGGTCGCTTCTAGCTGTAATGGCCCAAAGTCTTCTTATTTGATTTTTTTTCTAATTTTGTGATGTTGTTATTGTTGGAATCATTTTATGTTGAAACCAAAAGCTCAAACTCTAAATGCCCAATACAAATACCAGATTTAATCCAGCCATAGGAGGTGGTTAATCCATATCACAAATCTCCAAAGACGTGTTGACCACCAAGTCAACAATCTCACCCTCAGCACCAAATGATCCTTCAAAAACTATTGAAGGCAAACTCAGACCATGACCCAAGGCTCTAATACCAATTGTTAGAATCATTTTTCATTGTACTAAAAGCTCTATCTATCAATGCCCAATACAAATGATAGATTTACTTTTACCCACTGGAGATGGTTAAGCCATGTTAAGAATCTCCAAGGAGGTGTTGACCACTACGTCAACAGTTATCTTGGTTCAGGGTCATTTCCCTTCAATCAATCAAATACATTAATATATTTATTATTAATGCAAAAAAAAGTTTTGAAGGGACCCAAAAACCCTTAAAAACAATTCTTAACCAAATATAGCATTAAGCATTACAAAAAAATTTGAATAGCTTCCCATAAATAAGGAACAAATGAATATGATAGAAAAGAGATAGCAAAAAAACATAACAATAAAAGAACCAAAACAAAACACAAGATAGTATGCCAAAATCTTTAAGGTATCTGTCGCTTCTACTTCCTAGTAAGGTCATGTATTGCGATTCTTTCTTAAGATACTAGAAATCCTAGGAGGATTTCTCAACCTTCCTTTTTCAAGTTAACCCTCATCCTCTTTCTCATCCTTGCAGAATCTTACTTAACCTTATCGTTGTCCATATCTAGATTCACAATTATTTTTTCCTGATAACCATTCTCAAAACTTCCCACCATGGTATTCATGGTCTCCATAGTATATTCAATAGCTTTATGAATGGTATCCATAATATTTTATAGGGAATCCTTAATCTTGATCAATTTATCAATAAAACCAATATAATTTCTCTTGTAATCCTTCTTGATTTTTTTATAGCATCTGCAGTCTTCATCAAGCAATCAACATCTTATTTATTTTCCTCCTCTATGAAAAGGCTTCTCTTTGCTTCCCTATTTGACACAACTCATTTCTATAACCCATATTAACCCTCAAAGACCTTTGTTTCAACTAAAATTCATTAATCTCATGGAAAATCCACTTAATTATCCTAAAGATGTCAACTACACCATTCCATGCAATATATAAAATGTCATCAGGGTACTCCTGAATTGGTTTAAAATTAAATCCAAAGAAAATCTAGATTTATAGTCCCTGTTAGTTATGGTATATGAAGTATAAGAGTCATTTAAAAATAGTAATCGACTAAGAGCTCCTTGCCCAAACTAGAAAGGGGGGTTTCAAAAACCGGAGCTTCTCCTTTCTCAAAAAGCCAAGGCATCATCTTTCCCTTAGACTTTCCTTTACAAGTCTCAGAATTAAGGGTTTTATCCATGGTCTTAAGTTTACCATTACTATTAGAGGAAGGAATAAACATAGCATTTCTCTTAAGTTTCTTAAGAGGAACATACTCCTCTTCTTCTAATTCTCTTTCCTGATCATGCTGCTCATCAGTAAAACTAATCTTAGTATCTTTGGCATTAGAAACACTAATAGCAGATGAAAAATAAGGCATAGATTTATAGTTTTCATAAATTATATGTAAAATGCGCTCACACAAAACCATATTTTTGAAAGGATTTTTCATATTCTATTATATGCTATTTTTTAGGGAAGAAGATACATAGAAAGGGATAAGAACTTGAACCTGGTGCCTAAAATGGTTCAGGAGAGAAAAGTGATGAATGAAGGCTCTAGTAAATCTTCAATCTAGATTAATACACTCCATAATGACCTTCAAAAACTCCATCTAGACTAGCTTTATATTGTTAGTGTCATAACTACTTTTAGAAACCTTCATAATTTTTTCCCTCTCCTCCCCCATCTTGAGAATTGTTATCACCACAACATCAAAGAACTTTAAATCACTATAAAATTTGATTTCATCCATCAATAGCCTTATGATTTCTATAATTAGGGTGTCATCAATAACCACTTTCCTACTAAAAGAACAATTCTTACATCTTTCCTTGTCTTGATAAATATGTCATTCCCTTTTGTGTATGATCAGTGTAGTTTGTATATATAGGGATTGAGACGACCCCTGGTGAGGAGCCACCAAATTACAACATTTTCTTTTAGATGATCATATTTAATTATGTCCACATGTCATCTTTTACCTCCCATCTCTAAATTTCTAGAGCAATAGGGTATAAGATACAAAGTGAATAACCAAAGAAGTAAGAAACACCCATAAAGTATGTGAGAACCTTTTTGTAAAATCCTCATTCAAAGTGCCAGCATGAAATAATTTTATGGTAATGATGACATGATGCTCAATAGTATTCATACGAAACCATTAATACATATATATATATTTACTCTATATATAGGGATGAAGACCACCCATGGGTAGGAGCCTCCACATTATTTCATTTCCTTTACACTAATCATAGTTAATAAACTTTGTATGTCATCTTTCACCTCCCATCTTTGAATTTGTAGAATAGTAGGCCATAAGATGCAAAGTGAATAACTAGAGAAGAAAAATAACACGCATAATGTATGTGAGAATTTTTTTTGAAACCCTCATTCAAATCACCAACATGAAAGGGTTTCATGGTAATGATGACAAGGTGCTTAGTAATATTCATAAGAAATCATTAATGCATAGGGATATCTACTCCCTTTTTATATATTTTATCATAAACTAAGAAGCCTCTAATGTTAGCCTCCAACTTGGCTTCTCCTTACCACATGACTTTTTCCTCCCCCAACATGCTTTGGAGAGAAAAATAATTGGCCACCAAGTTAGCTTCCATATAGGCATGTGATATATGAAAATATTTAAATAAAGAAATAATCTCCTTAGAATAATAAATCCAAATTTGAATGGTTTACAATGGTATATTGTTCCTTCTAAGACATTGTATTATATTGTTTGAATTTACCTCTATATAAATTTTTTTGTAATTAAACTGATGAGCAAGTGCAATCACCTAATATGCTACAATGACTTCAACCATATGCTTAGCATGGATACCCAAGGAGAGTTCCACTGTTTAAATAAAATTTCTATTCTTATCCCTTATCACACCCCCACACTCTGCTAGCACTAGGATTCTTAATATGTCTAAAAGATTTATTGTTGTCTCTCCTGAACTGCTTAGCTCTATCCACTCTAAAATCATAATCGAGACAAATTTATTTCCGTCTACTTAGCATTAAGAATAATTTAGATAGTAATATAGTTACTTGTTTTTGATTGATTTAGCAGGGAGAGAGCCTTGATCTCAAAAAGCATAAATCATTACAGTACGACCCATCTTCTGACAATTATAGCTTAAAGACACAAGACACCTGCAACTTCAAAATTTAATAAAAAAAGTATCTACAATATATTCATGTCAACTATGTCTATTTTTCTATTACTAGATCTATTACATTTATTAAGAATATCTAAAACCATGTAATTACAAGAGCTTTTAATCATAAAATTAACTAAATATACCATCTTATCCAATAGGCTGTAAGTTTCAAAAAATAAACTAAAAGTCTTAACAACTAAAAACATAAATATGACCAATTAAGAATACCCTACATATCATGAACATAGGGTCATCGACCCTAGCTAGTGATTTCCTTAGGATAATTTTCCATTGAGACAATCTACCAATTTCTTGGAAGAGTGTCTTCAGGTTAGAAACCCAATCCTTTTCCTCCTCATTCTCTTTGTCTTGGTCCTTCTTTAAATTGTGGTTGCAATTCCTCTCTCTTTTTGTCTAGAAATCACACCCATTATATCTCTATTCATGAGGTCATCTGTAATCATGTACACGGAAGAAATAAAATGACCAAATATATATTTGGTATTCATTAAGCAAGCAACATTATCTTTGAGGGAAGCTACTCTATTCTGCAAGTCCTCAATTTGTTCATTAAAATTGTTAAGGTTATCTATTTTCTTAAGATAGGTTGGGAGAAAGGGGAGCATCATTTCTAGTAGAATCCTTTCTAGGAAACGATGAGGCACAATCGTTGTCCATAACCTCATCATTGTAATCTAGGTTAATTGTGATATCCAAAAATTTCTCTTTCTTTTCCTTGTCCAACTCTTTCACTTCACCTTAATAATCTTCATCTTCTGAATTATACAGAGATTCCTCCTCCTCATGCTTGCATTCAAAATTATTTTCTAGTACAATGTCATCTATAATATTCTTTCTTCTTTTCTCCATATTTAATAAACAATATTATCTTCTCTCTCCAAAGCTCAGATCATGTTTGGTATCCTTCTCTACCCCATTTCCTCTACCTTCGCTTTCATGTCTTCAATTTGTACCCACACAGTTAGACTTTTGATACCATTCCCTATTTTTATCAACTTAGCTGAGCTAGGTTTACCTCTATGACCTTTAAAATTTTCAAGATTTGTTTGTAAGAGCTCGACTTCAACATGATTTTTCTTTAATCTTCATTTTAGCATTTTTCAGCAAATGATTACTTTCAATGAGCTCAATACAATGAGAGTTATGGCGAGGGTCATCCTCCTGATTAATTTTAGTCCAAGGGTAGCTAATAAGTCAACTCCTAAAAGACAATTTATCAAATACATACTAGTAAATAACATATATTGAGCGCAGGGAAGAAGTTATTATGCTACTACTCATAGACATAAGAACGAAAACAAACGTATTAGTCTTTTGTCCATGCCTAATATGGTTCACTATTTGAAAAATGGTAGCCATAAAAAGTCGTATACCTACCTTCTAATATAACGTATTTCATTACTTGCCAGACAAGAGAATTAGAAAGGGCCCGTCTTAAACATCACACACTAAGCGTTGACGCCTTAGTATGTGGTTGTTCTAGGCCCGTTCCATCCGTTTTCATTTCCATTTCCGTGAGCGTTCAGTGGAAGGTATGTCGGGCCTGATGATGTCGTCAGTGTCTGTTCATGTTACCAGCGCTCTGCGTTCAAACTGTACTCGTCGTTAAGTTTGAATTCAGACTATTTCCGCTCGACATCAAGTAGATTGTGTGTGATGGAATAAAACATTGATGCTTCACAATCTGACCCCATAATAGCAGCGTCAAAATAGAGTATGGGCATTCATCAAACTATAATCGATCTAGGGAGTTATCGTCAGATATTACAGTTAGAAATGCTTGAATACACATTCCTCCAAAATTTGGAAGCATAGACAAGGCATGCGAAATGTTTGAGCGGAGCCTCAAAAAAGTATAGTTTTGTGGAACGCTTTGACTGTAGGATATGCATAAAATGTATTTGTTAAAAAAAATTCATAATTTTTCAACCAAGTGTTTTTTCAGGTATACAGCCAAACTCCACAAGCTTTGTCAGCATCCTCCTAGCCTGTGCGAAAATGGGAGCTTTGGAACTGGGTATGGACATTTGACAATTTCCCTTCTAGACGTCTATGCAAAGAAGTAAACCCAAACATTTAAATGAGAAAATAATTAAAATCTTCATTTAGATTCAGATGAGGCTATTTAAATTCACGATAATGTTTCTTTGATGTCTAAGTTAACCTTCACAATAAATCCACGGTTGGTTTCAAATGGGAAAAGATGCTAAGTTCATTCAAAAAAAATTTGCACCATGCCAATATACCACATCTTGTATCATCTATATTCTATTTTTTTCATGTTTTGAGCATGTAAATGTAGATTGGTACCTATTTTGGGCTAACATTCTGAATGTGTTATTTTATTATATGACTACCTTCTTTCCTATTGTAAGTATATTTTTTCTATTGTGGGTTTATTTGCTATATAGTTAGGCATATTGTTAATTAAGACCTCACATTACAGGTGTATCAAATTTGATCTCATATTCTAAGGTTGGGTTGTGGAGAGATGAATGCATCATATAACATTGACTAAAGTGCGTAACTAAGAAATTTCTATCCTCTATAAAATTCGAGGATGGATAGACAACAATATGTTGGTAATTATGTAGAAGGTGCTTTTAATATAGGAAGAGCATTGATGTAGGAGATAATAATAAATATCAGAGTTATTGTCAATAGATGAAGAAGGATTTAAGCACCAAAAAGATTTTTTTTGAAGAAATAAACACATGAAGAGGATCTTCAAACCTAAACATGATTTATGTTTCATAAATTAGCAATATTGCTTTGGTGGGTTACTTAAACTTTTAATTTACACATTAACCATTGATATCTTATCTTAGTACCGAATTAGGAAACAATGTGAAGGATCTAAGTTAATTCTTTACTATGTGAGATTACAATACACACACACGTATAAGAACAATGACATTGAATTAAAGTCTTAACAAATTACAATTCACTTAATTTTTCCACCATAAGATGAGGATTCCCTTCAGTATAGAACTAGCATTATAAAATCCTATTGAAATTATATAAATTTTTTCAAAACTCTCCAAGGGATGATATAAATTTAAGTAAGTTTCATGTTTTGTACATGGAGTGGGATGCTTATTAAATCTATTCATGAATCAATGTTGAAATAATATGAACTACTTTGAAGGTCAAATGAAACTTAATTACATGTAAGGAATAAAGATCCAAAATCAACATAAACTCCATATTATTGAGCTACTACACTTAATAGTGTTACCTTGCAAGTCAATACTATCAAATTATATGCAAGAATGTAAAGATCATCCATTTTCCAATTATCCATCAAATGACCATGTGACAATCTATAGTACATGTTAGTATTAGTTTCAATCCTTAGAAATCTATGTGCCTATGATTGCTGAATATGGCCAATCTAGGAATTTACTGTGAATAATGGATATTTAGAATATAATTTATAGCCAACCTTTGATATAATTATTTATGTAAAGGATTACAATTCACTTAATTTTTCCTCCATAAGATCAATGTTGTTGATTTTTCAGAGATTATGCTGTTATATGGTCTAGTATTCCACTTAGATACCCTCACAACAAAGCATATAGTTTCATGGGTTGGTGATTAGGTTCATAGATTTGGCCATATGGAGTTCTCTAGACTAAGTTATTATCAAGTATTAAACTAGGTATATGCCTTGTTTTTTTCATACATTATAGGATGTTTTCTCTCATACATAGGATCCACTAGATGGAATAGTAAAATTTCTTCTATAAGACTTTATATATTGATTAAGGAGACATATATTTACATATATAAAGAACTACAACAACTCTAAAGAATTAGCACAAGTTGATAATTGAATCACTTAAACAAGCCAATAGCACCTAGTTATAAACTTATAACTAGCATAGCAATCATTATACAAACATAGAATGACCATCATTTGGATCTACAAATCTACTAATCTGATCAATATTCACCAAATGAGTGATCATGTATGTCTAATATCCATTAATGAATGGTTCAAAATATAATGCGGCCTCATGATTAATTATTTCTTTATTTTTCTTCCTACCATGCAAGAACTAGGGTACTAATCACAAACACAGTCCTTTTATTATATAATGTTCTTTAGCACAATAAAAAATAAAGAGACTTGTGGAAATTGATCTATTAGACTCAAAACTGTAAGTAATGATTACAACTATTAGCTTTGATTAGATATAACTTCTTTATTTAATGGGATACTTCCAAGGAACATACCTTAGTAGAGCCTTCACTAGATCCTTTATTTTATTTTATGCTTAAATCTTTTAAGTGATCAACACCCTTCATACACAAATTTCATTAAATTAGTAGTCCTTGTTGGCCAACCTATATTAATATTTCAATAATTTCTCAATCCTTTATTCCTCATATTTTATTCATAAAGTTTGATGGCTTATCAAATTATTTGAATTTCATCTAAGATCTCAAGTCATTTGATTTCAAATTTTTACATTCTTTCAAGGCTTCTACCAATTCATATTTTGTGGCTAGTTATTTATTAATTTATTTGAAACATGCAATTGGTTAAATACCCTTAAATTAAAAAACTAGCTATCACAGCTGAAACTTGACTAATTGCCAAAATAGTAAATTATGAGAAAGAATTCCACCACTGAAATAAACCACACCAACTACAACATAAAATGAATATGCTATCACTAGTTGCATACAGTCACATAAACAATGATATTTGAATGTCTCCTTCTCAATTTTTCATTACTCGAACACACACATCCAACATAAATTAACCTTTACTTATATCAATCCATGCAACCACATCAATCCATGTCAACCAAGCACATTAATAATCATCAATATACAAATTCATCCATACACAATTTGAAATAGGTTACACCTAGACATTCTTACAGTGGAAGCAATTAAATGTGGAGCACACTAAAATCTCTTCACTTAATAAAATAATTACAATTATTTTAGGTTTTTAATGGTTTGAACTAAGATTTTTCAACCACTCATTGGACTCTTAACAAAAACTCTTTAATTCTTAATCCAATTTCACATTCACTTAATCCTTGTCATGTGTAGCAGTATGAAGAAGATCAAGAAATAAACACCTTGCACAAGAGAATGCAAGATTTACGTAGAAAATCCAAGAAGGGAAAAACCATGGTGTGAGTATGATGTAGGAGCATCTTGGGATCTTGGCAATGTTATATCAACCAAAAATATTTCCCTTCTTCTTTATTTTCTATTTTGTTCCAGTTGGGTAATTTTGGTGTTTTAGGTGGCGGTCACTCTAGTTGGCTCATTATTAGATGCAATCTTATGGGTTTGTTCTAGACATCTTTGGGAACATTTTTCTATGATCGCATATTATTTCATTCTATCTTGGAGAAGATACCTTAATATTGGTCCAGTCTTATTTTACATTGCCCGGTTGGTCTTGGTGTTTTCCTATCATTTGTTGATCTTCCGGTGGGAATCTTCACGCATGATTATGCCAACTCTTTATTATGTTTGGGGCTGCAATTATTGTATGATCGCATCACTTTTCTCTTGCATTGGAGGTTATACCTAATGACTTGGGTCCTGACCTATTTTTTGTAACAAATTTTCTTCTTCTTGGAGGATGTGATCTTTTATGGCCGCCTTGTGGCTTGTAAGCTTGTATATATTTGTAGTCTTAGGGTCTTTAGACAGAGATATTTCAAGTAGGTAGCTTTATGAGGTTAGCATCCAGTATGGATCTGGTTTTCTAGATTTAATCTGGCATGTGTTATTTAGAATATAACATGGCATGTTTTTGGGCATGTATGGTGTAAATCTCGAAGATTATAATATGAAGGCCTGAGAAGCATGTTTTTTGTTCATTTCTGAGTTATTTATGAACTATTGTGCATTATTTCTATTGTGTTGACTCTTTTTGCATTATTGGATTGTCTCCATTGGAGAAACTCTTTCCATGAATGCATCAAGTCGTATCAGAGAGATTTTCAGTCTTTTGGTGGCAGTGATTTGAAATCTAGGACTTGCAAAGTTCCTTGGGCGTTGCTTTTTAGGTGGCAGAGACTAGATCTGGCTCACATCAACGAAGGACTTGCGTAAGGGTGGTTGGAGGGGATTGTTACAGAAGTATTTTCTGGTTGTAATCTGACTTGTGTACTTTAGAATGTAACCTAGCATGTGGTTTGGCATGTATGTTGTAAATATCAAGGATGATAATATGGAGGCCTACGAGGCATTTTTTTGTTCATTTCTGAGTTATTTATGAACTGTTGTGGATTGTTTCGATTGTGTTGACTCTTGCTAAATGGTTGGACTATCTCTATTGTTGGGGCTCTTTCCATGAATGCATCAGAGTTGTACCATAATTTATGAAACAAGTATTACAATATTTGTGTTAGTCTCACTACTAAGGAAGCCCACTTCTCCTTGAACTTGAAAACTAAGACACACTACCCTAGGGAAAGATACAAAAGGACTAGCTATGAAACATCAATGTGAAGAAATGTGGAGCATTTTTTAGACCAATTTTGACAGACACCAAAACTATCAACCAATTGCAAACTAGCACCTTTAAAATAGATGGGGATGAGATAGTTGAAAGTTTGTATCTTATTCTTGTTTGTAGTATAATGAGGATATTATCCTAAAGTTGGTACTTATAAAGGAATGCAATTATGTTAAGAAAGCTCTGATCAAATTCACAATCGTTAAGATTAATGTAAAATTAATAAATTTATTTAAATGTCTTCTTCTCTAAAATAGTATACCTTACAACTCAATTGTATTCAACAATTTTAATGGCCATAGAAATTCTCTTGAATGCTTGTGATTACCTTGTAAAAAATCTACATTTTTTGTTCGAAAAATTATTATTTTTTTCTTACACAAGTGAATGTAGACCGATAGAAACACAAATAACTAAGTTTAAAAAAAATTAAAAACATGTACAAATTTATAAACTATAGGACCTAAACATATATGTCTAAAAAAATCTCTAGTAGTTGTTCGGATTAATAAACATGATAAAGCTAACATTTTAAATTATCTAAAAATTAAACCACAATTAATATTCTCATGGATGGAAAATTTAAAGTAGACAAAAGCTTTTTACTTGCAATCTACATGCCTTCAATTCATATATCTTTCACTAGAAAATAAAAATGAACTAAAATGCATTTAATGATGTCGATGCTCCTAAAGATATTTTCAACCCTTAAGCTCCTATAAACTATCAGGTGAGGACCATGTGGCGAAGTGGATACTACATAATCAAAGTTGACTACAACATCAGTCAAAATGTGCATTGTACAATGCATTTAATATAATTACAGACATTTTTCTCCACTCTATCAACTTTACCTACCCTCCTTCCCATTCAAGCACTTCCAATGTAAATAACACTAAAGATAAAAACTCGACGCTTTGCGTCTTGTTTATGAAGTGACTTGACTATAAAATGTAATCATAATCATTTTCATCATGTCAAATATCTTAGAAATATTTCAATCACCACGAGAATGAATATATTAGTAACATGACATGATAAATAAATACTACGTTAAATCATTGCAATTGCAATCATATAAAAAAGTATTGAATTTTGTTATCAAAATAGTAGGATAATGAAAAATGGCAAAAGAGGCACCTAACAATTGGGAGACTGTAAAAATGTATTATAAAGTATATATACATGCATGTAGAGTACCAAAACTTTGGAAATCTATAATCTTAGATGGATTTCCACCTAATAGATTGTTCTATTCTTATTTGTGTGGTTTACAACTACCTTTGATGTTTTGAATTTTAGCATGATATAATGCCAGTAAATCTACTTGATATATGTAGAATAGGAGAAGTACCCTTTGTAATATTGTTTTGTACATGTGTGGAGTCAGATTCACTTTTTCTTTCAAAACATTCTAATTCTTTCTTTAGAAACCATATATAAGTAACACCTTTGAAATAGATGGCAATGGGATTCTTGAAAGTTTCTTTCATATTCTTCTTTGGATCATAATGAGGATATCATACTTGCTTTGGTACATATGAAGGAATGAAACTATGTTATTCTTTATTTATTGGTGGATAAAAAAAGTTATAGGTTGGTTTTGATGCTAGAGGAGTATTAGGAGGCAATAAAGAGGGCTCCATTTTCTCCGTATTTTCCTTGTTATTTTTTCTTTCTTTATTGTACATGCATTCATTATAATTATTGAATTTCATCTTTGGTTTCATAAATAGGCTCTATTTGACATTCCTTACTTTCTGTTTGAAGAACATTATCCTATGGTTTGCATTTTGAATTTCCTAGGCCCTTAATGTTTGAATAATATAAAATTATATGTGATAAACATTTGATTGGAAATAGATTTAGAGAATTTCTCATAATTCCCTTTTTAAAATTTATTATTTTGTTTGAAATTTTGAAGTGTTGGAGGAAATGGGGGAGGTCCCATAATTCCAACCATTAGATTCAAATAGTTGAAGTTCAGGGGTTTTTGCATGTAGACAACAAATTTAACAATGTTAATATTGAAAGTTCATTCTATAGTCATTGTTAGAGTTATTATGTCTTTGAGAATATTTAGTTAAATTAGTTAGTTGTTTCTAATCCCATATTAAAGCATAAGTGTTGTAAGAGAATGGTGGTTAGCTGATCAAAATAATGGATAGAAATAGGAGCCACAAATTAGAAGTATTGAAGGGCACATTCCTTAAGAATCATAGAAATAGTTTAGGTAACACTTTATCTTCATATTTGACATCTCGACATGTATTGTACATGAATATTGTGACCATCTTTTCCATACTATAACTCAAACTTAGCTACACTAAAGTCAATGGGAAATGGGTGTGCAACAATCTCATGCAAAAAAAATATGCAATGTGGTGGATTAAAAGTAATAGAGTTGGAGTAACAATTTTCTTCTTAAGTTGATCAAACTATTTGACTAGTGTATTGATAGCAGGTAGTAGTCATATGGATAAAATAATATTTTAGAAGAGTGAAAATTAAGAGGGAAAAAAATTGTAGTGAAAGGAAAAATCATTATATAAATTTAGAGTTGTCATAGAATAACACTCAAGAACGATACAAGAAATAGTGGTAGTATTTATATGAACATAAATACACACTATCCAAGTTTAAATTAAGAACTCTAACTTTAACATTCACACAAACATTATACACATCGACAAAATAATTATTTTACTAATTTCAACCTAAATATATACCTCATTTAATCCTTCCTTTAACTCCCTTGAACTCAAACATTCTTTATGTTGAATTGCACCTACAATTATCTACGATATAAAAAATACAGAGGAATATGTAGCTACAATTTGTATAATTGTCTACTACAGTAGTTGCAACTAGCTCTGAGAAAATTCCACATCCTTTACGCTTTCATGGTTGCCATACCTTGTTTTAACTGTCACATTTGGGATAGCCTGGGAAAATGCTGGCAAAGGTTGTACTGTCTAGCTTTAAACCTGCCAATTGCATTTTATTGCAGTCTCTAATGCCATTTCATCAAATCCATTTTGTCAGTATCATGTAGCCGCGACGTTCCACGAGATCATATTTCTTTGAGGCATTCTGTCGAACAGTTCACGTGGCTTGTGGATTATACCACATCTTGCATATCCTACATTCCTAACATTTGGTCAAACAATTTTTAGAGGCATTTGGTCAAGCAGTTCGCGTGCCTCGTTTATGCATAAACTTTCTACATACACGTCTAGTAGGGCAGTTGCAGTTAGAAAATCGGAGAAAATTCATCTATCATTTATGCTCTAGCTATTGCATGTCCATACCCAGTTCCAAAGCTCCAATTCTTGCATGGGCTGGGAGGATGCTGACAAAGCTTGCGGAGTTTGGCTGTATACCTGCCAAACACACTTGGTTGAAAGTTTATGAATTTTTTTTAACAAATACGTTTTATGAATATCCTACAATCAAAGCGTTCCACAAAACAACACTTTTTTGAGGCTCCGCTTAAACAGTTCGCATACCTTGTCTATGCTTCCACATTTTCGAGGAATGTGTAGTCAAGCATTTCCAACTGTAATGACGATAACTCCCTCTCGATTATAGTTTGATGAATGCACATACTCTGTTTTGACGCTGCTGTTATGGTGCTATTATATGAAGCAGCAGTGTTTTATGCCATCACACACAATCCACTTGATGTCGAGCGGGAAGAGGCCGAATTCAAACTTAACGGCGAGTACCGTTTGAATGCAAATAGACGCTGGCGCTGGTAACCGGAACAGACGCTGACGACATCATCGAGCCCAGAGCTTCCACTGAACGCTCACGGAAATGGAAACGACAACAGATGGAACGGGCCCAGAACAGCCACACACTAAGCCGTCAACGCTTAGTGTGTGATGTTTAAGCCGGGCCATTAGGAGGAGGGATAAGAGACCTTTCATAGCCATTTCCATCTGAGGAGACCACCACCTTCTCTCCTTTTTTGAAAAAAAAATCTCCATCTATGCCTTGTAATCACCAAAGTTTATTTTTTCAACTCACCCCCTTCATATTTTAGAGTTGTTATTTTAGTAATCAGCTCCAACATAACTTGGAATTTAAACAATGACTCGACAAGTCAAAAACCCTTTCTTACTTTTTCTTAAAAACAAAACACGTTGATTCTTTAAAAAATTATAAAAAGCGATTGCACTAAAATCTGTTATTTTCTCTCTTCAAAATTCGACATTTTAAAACGTTAATATGTTAACATGATGATCAATAATCTAAGATTAATGTTATTATATTGCTATTGCAATACTGCGTTGGACCCAGCGAATAGAAACTTTATTTACAGAGGCGATGACATAGTAATGGAAATACTTTCAATCCGGTTAATATTAAATAATATCAATTTGTGCAATACTGTTCATTCCCGCATTTATCATGCGCCTGTCTGGACACGTTTTCGTTTAGGTATTCAAGGATATTGTATTTTACTGTTCTCGTACTTGAGAAACGACCTGCCTCTTCCTATCAGTGGTTGTGGTCATCCTTAATGTATTTTACTGTTCTCTTACCATTTTAATTCGCCACAATTCTCACGCGGTACAAACCCTTGACTTTCTTTCTGTCCTCCAGTTATTGTTTCTGCACCAACAGTGCTTTGTCTGAGCCGAATCATTAAAATAGGAGAATCCCTCGATTCTCCTTCAATTCCATTCTCTTGAAGGTCTCAAAGAAATAGCGTTTCTTTCAAGGCACTCCTCTGCTTGAAAGTTTGAGTTATTTTACTAGTCTTTGATAATTAGCACTTAACGGAGATAATACAATATTTAACTAAATAGAAGATGTCTATTGTGTACTAAATTGGGAAAATATGGCCGTAGAACTAAGGTAGGCATCATTAAATATTGATCTAATTCGGTCTTGAACAAAGTTGATATAGATATAATTCGGTCTTGAACAAAGTTGATATAGTGAACAATCAAAATGGTTTCCTATCTTTATATAAATAGAATTACTGATTTCAAATTTAATATGAACTCTTGTCTTGGATTACCTAAATTAAATTGTGCTCCTTAATTGGACAGAAATGTGATATTCCTTTATTCCAAAAGTTTACTATCCTAATGTTAATTTTGTTAAGACCTAATGATTCAACGTTTCCTCATTCTCCAAGCATTGTTGTCTATTCATTTGCAATTCTTAATTTTTATCTATGATGTATATATATAGGTGAGCGTGAGATCAATATCAACCATTATTACTCAACTATTTAAAGTCAATAAATCAGTTAACAAAATGGCACAAGATAGCGAAAGTTATAATAGGAGAGATGTTCTCAGGCGCTATTTTGCCCACATAACCAATCGCTCTTGTGAATTGAGATGTAAAATGATTAGACAACAAGCCGATAAGTATGCATATCTACGTGACATGTTTCACCGTGTTTTCGATTCTTTACGGCAGGATTATAACTACTACGGACACAGAGTTGACGTCTGTATGTGCGACATTCCCAGAGCTGTAAGCGGAAGAAATTACTCTGATCCTGTGCAAAGGGTCAATCCTATTTTCGGTGAACTACTACATTTGATGTCGGAAATCTGCTTCAGGCGATTGAGAAAAAATCCGGAGAGACAGATGGAGAGAGAGATAACACAAGTCGTTGAAGGCCTACCAAACATACAAATTTGAGAGATTCAAGTGAATGAAAATGTTAGCTGTGTGATTTGTTTATCTGATTTTGAAGCCACAGAAGAGGCGTGCCAGTTGCGTTGCAAGGAACGCCACATATTTCACAAGCATTGCATTAAGGAATGGTTCAAGAGACAAAATCATTGCCCCATGTGCAGGAAACCAGCATATTTGCCGACGTATTCTTATTGTCCTCCAGTGATGGAAAGAGGAGATATTGGGGAGACCAGTTGACCTAGATTTCATGATATAGTATAGTTTTTCAGATAAAAATGTTTGTTTGTCAAAAATTATTTTAGAATATAGAAATTGAATATCTAAGAAAAAAATTATTTAATAATTCTAACTATTTGTCTAATAGAGTGTGTATATGCATTAATCAACATAAATAAATATAATTTCTTTTTGTAAGCTATTTCTGGATTAGATTGCATAAGTATTTTTGTATCAACATTTTGGATGACACTATGATCCATCACAAAGAAATTTTAAAAACTATTCCATTCAAGATTCAATATTGAACCTAAAAAGAACTAAAAAAAACTTTTATACAATAATTTAGGTTATAGAATTACAATGCCAACAATCTCAATAATCTATATTATTAATCATGAGATTAGAATTACTTACAATGTCAATAATATAGATTATATAGCCAATCTTATGAAAATCTCAAGAGTACAAAGTACCATCTTAATTTGCCATCCACTCCTTTATTCATTTTGTAGATTAAACCCATAGGTAGAAAAGACATTTTATGTTTGCTTTATAAAATTATATAAACTTTATATCAATACTTTATTTAAAAATTTTCAACAATTACGAAAAAAAAATTAAAATATATTTACCTATTGTTAAAATTATTATTATATAATTTTAAAATTAATAGAAATATATTTTATGATTATAATAAATTTATTAAAATTAGAACTAGAATTATGTTAGAATTAACATTACAATTACAGAGTGTGTAACTATAGATTGGGCAACTCTTGGGTGGATATGTCCTCTATTTCCCAGGAGTTGTCTCCATTACTCACCGCTCTCAATGCCACGCCCCTCTCTCAAAATCAGGATGCTTTGATTTGGGAAGCATCCCCAAGTTGTTCTTTCCATGTTTCTTTGGCCTACTCTGTTCAGATGCGTCTGGAGGTTTCCCCTCCTTGGGCGCAAGCCTAGCTTCCGGGCCTTACCCCTAAAATTAATGTTTTTACTCGCTTTTCTTCAAAACCACATCCTAACTGTTGATAACCTCATCAAGAGGGGTATTCCCATCCCTAACAGGTGTGTTTTATGTCATATTGAAGCTGAGATGGTGGACCACATCTTTATTCACTGCTCTTATGTGCGGGCGGTATGGCATTTCTTCCTGTCTCTTTTTGGGCTGCAGTGGTGCTTTCCATCCACTATTATGTATCTCTTCGCCCAAGGGACCCTACCCTTCAAAAGTATTGCTTTTCACAAATTATTGTCTTGGGTGCTTCCTCACCTTTGTTCGGGTGTTTGGAAGGAACGTAATAACCGAATCTTAAGGGATTGTAGTGTTATTCCCAAAATTCCTTTTGAAAAAATTCACCATGCTCTCTTGGAAAACTTTATTATTTGTAGGAATCCCAACCCTTTTTGCAGGTGTTGTTGATGCTACTAATCCCTCTATTACCATTGATAAAAGAAAGCTCTGTACCTGGCTTCATCCTCCGGATGGTTGGGCTAAAGCCAAATTTGATGGTGTGGCCAAGGGAAATCCTGGGAAGGTAGGAAATGGTGGTATTATTCGTAATAGCCATGGCCAAGGAATTTTTGTTGTTAAACTTCCTTTGGGCACACAAACCAACTATTATGTGGAAGCAAGTGTCACTCTTCATGTGACCAAACTGGCTCATTACTTGGCAATTAGAAATTTATGGTTTGAAGGGGATTCCCAAAACATTATAAACTATCTCAATTTGAATTGCCCACCGTCGTGGACCATTGCTAACATGATTGAGGAAACTTGCTCACTTTTGAATACCTTTGATAAGGTCCATTTATCCCACGTATTTAGAGAAGGCAACCAAGCAGCTGACTGCTTTGCTAATTGGGTAGTAAGAAATGAAAAGAAGACACGCTGGCTTTGTGGTGGTGACCTCCCATGTGAAGTGTTGGATTTAGTTGCTTATGACTGAATCCATGGAAAGGAGGGCTTCATAAATATCGATTATGATTGTTAGCGCTTTGAATGCAAATAAATTTTCCATTATTGGAAAGTATGATACATGATGGAATGGTAATCACATTATATCACACCCATACACTTACAAAGTACTCAAACGCTTCATCAAAACTTGCCGCTGAAGCCAAAAAAATAGAACCATCTGGAACACTTTGGAGATTTCTGGTTTGAGCCTCTGTGTTCCTTCCTATCCTACATTTCTTGTGATGGGTGGGGAAAGGCATAGGAGGGAACCTGCTAAAGATTTGGAAAAATGGAGATGGCGCACCAAAATCTAGAAGTATCTTCAAAGCAGTGGCATTTCCACCTTCATTGAGAGGCTTCACTGTGGGAAGCCGACTATGACAAATATGTTCGTAAAAAACTGGAATGAGGGAAGAATAGAGATAAATAGAAAAATGTTTATGGTGATAGAGGAGGTTATCTCGGCAGTTGCGTGGATTCCTATTGTTAGAAAGAAATTCTACAGAGATAGGAAAATTTAAGACTCGGCTATAAGAAACTTTGTCAGAAATGATGAGGAAAAGATAGGGCTTACCAAGGTCGGCACCCACTACCTTCCAGAAGGGTTAAAGAGACTGTGGTAGTTCGTGATATGAGCCATCATTTTCTACATAACGTTGGATACCATGTTTGACAAAATCCACACCTATCACTTTGTCATATTGAACCATTTTCGTCATGATATGAAAGTGTCTATTCCCTTTTACCTGTATGCTTCAATTAATGACAATATAAATGGTTATAGAGAGGAGGCCATAGCTAACCCTTCCCTACACAAGGGCCTTCTATTATTAATCTATGAATACTTCAAGGCCCAAACCCTAGGAAAGGAGGTGGTTAAGAAAGACGAGGTGGATGTCTCTAGTTCAGATTACATCTCCTCAGAGATAGAAGATAATGAGGGTCTGCATTTTGACGATGAAGATGAGTATGAAATGAAAAAGAAAAAACTGGGTTCATCCTCTAAAAAGCAAAGAGTGATACTGAAAAGCACCAAAAAGGAGAAACTGGTTACCCCCAAAAAACAAAGCACCATGATTATCTCTTCTGAGGAGTACATAGAAGAGGATATGGATACAAAGGATGAGAATGGCATTACCAGTAGCAAAGGAACACATAGGAAAAATTCTACCATGGGTAAAAGCAACAAGGACAGGATGAGGGATTTGAGAGAGGACAAAAAAAGCCCCTGAGGACAACACCCATAGTCTTTCCCCTATTTTGGGTCACAATCTGAAGAGGAAGCTCCAGGACAACTACCAAGACACTAATCAGACTCCCCACTCCCCACAGCTCTCTCAACCTCACAATACTAACAAGGATGACATGAAGGATAATGAATTTTGTTGCTACATGGCTGAACATGGGAAGATTATTGGGTGGCGTGATTTCAATATGAAAATGGAAAAGATGGGGATTTCAAGAGAAATCATAAACCTTATGGTTATTGAGAGGGAGGGAGGCCAAATCAAGTTGGATGAGCTCATCAACCCTTCTTTAGTGGTGCTAAGTGATAATGCCAGGGAGTTCAAAATGGACATTCTTAATTACTCATGTAACATCATGGTTGACAATTACAGAACCATCAAATGGTTATTCTATGAGGTGGAGGAACTCAAAAAAGGGCTAATAGCAAGGAGAAGGATAATAAGGAGAAGACTATGGAGGATTCATACATAAATAATAGAGTGAAAAGGTTGGAGGAGAATATGACTAGGGTAGAATCTACCCTTAAGAATATTGCAGAGTAGAGCTATAATATCCTTAAGGCCTCTAAAGAGAACACTAACACTATCATTGAGAAGTTGGAGGATAAATTAGATGGGATGGAAGTGGATAATATGGAGGTGGAGATATATTAGAACACTGAACAGGGTCACGGTAAGCGCACCAGAGCCATAACCAAGAATATTAAGGACAAGGAAATGGCATTAGATTTCCAAAAGATTAAGGAGTCGGTGACCAAAATGGAAATGCTCGAAGCCAAGGTGGCTACTCTGATGGTGTATTTGTCATGAGGGGCCCTGGTTTTTTGTGCCGACCCTATTTTTCTGCTCTCGTAGAAGCTGTTTGTTTTTGCTCTAGCCTTTTCCTAGCCTGCTCTATCTTTTCTATTTTGCTTCATTTTTAACTCTGCTTCATGATACTTCTTTCGTGTTTTGGGTTTCAAGAACCCTGTAAAACCTATTTTACTTAATCAAAAACTTATATGATCTCTCATTCATCTTATTCAATAAATTTGTATAAATAGAACAAAAATACAATGTTGATAATCTTATAATCAAACCCCTTTTAAAATAATATTTCCACCCACATGTCTCATTATTAAAAAACTAAAGATAAATAGATGTCTTTAGATTTATTGATTTATTTCTATAATCTTTCTCTTGTTATTTGAAACATATTTGATAACAAAAATAGATCACATGTACAAATATTTATCTATTTGTTGTAATGTAGTTTTCTGTATGCAAGCAGTACAACCTAGTTATTAAATATCTAGCAAATTTTTAGTGTTTATATCCAATGTTGATCTACGTAGCAACCATTTATAGTATTTCATCCTCTTTTAATAATGTTACACAGATTTAACCATTATTTTGTATACACTATTGTAACCTTGAGTGGCTTATATGTAGCTCATAGAGACATGAATGATAAATTGTTCATGCTGAGATATGAACTTTTGGATTATTGACAAAGTAAACCTGGTATTTGCACCCTTCTACTTTTGAAGGGTGAAATGGTTAAGCTGATAGTATTATATATATTAAATGACTCCCTTTGGTAAAAAATAGAGAAAAGAGGAAACACATAGACGAGAAACTAATGGAAGACTCTCTATTGATCACAATGATTAGATAACAATCTATTTTTAGAGGGCTTTTAACATTCTCAAATTCTATAGACAAAATCATATGAGAAATAAATTACAGTCATATCAATTAACATACAATGTGAAAAAAATTAATGGAGGTTGGTAGAAAAAAGTCTAGATGGATGGTGAAGTTTGGAACCTTCATGTGCCGACAATGGTAGTTGGACAATGATTAATTTAAAATTGTTCCAATATCCCCAAATAAATTAATCATCTAATTGTGTTAGATATCCCTCCATAATCTAGAAATGATGTATCCTGACTTCGAGCCTTCTTAGGTACTCATTTATAATCAGTTATCAAATGCTTCACATTATTGTTGGCAAGTTGAATACCTAAGGATGCATGACTCATTTTGTGTTGTCATCATGGCAACAAAGTCATACTTAGTCTCTATCTTAAAAGACAAAATGACTAAGTAAGGAAAACATGGAAGACAAAGATACTCAGTGATCAGCACATCAGCGCACGTGCGATAGATTTATTTAGCTTATGCGCATTCAGTTATAAGTTGTATGACACGTGTACATGCTACATCCAGACATGCATAATACAAACTTACAGTATGGAAAATTTACAAGCAGATCAATAAACCAGCAGTCCAAGAGACAGAGCATGGAAGCCGACTAAGTGTTTTGTTCAGCGTGTGTTATTTTGTGATGTAATGGCTAAGTGCCTTTTGTTATATGTTTGTAAAGATGTAATCAACATTTTAGTAAATACGCTTGAATTCGACTTGTTTGGAAGCATTGTATATTTTGTTTTAGGGCCGAATAGTGTTCTATTTTGGGTCGCGCCTATTCGGATTTGAATATATAAGTATGTAATGTAAAGATATGATAGAAGTATCAATTATTATGCAAGAGGAAGATATAGAGGGACAGTACTATGAAGTCGGTATATGATATTTATCTTTGAGAGAGTAAGAGCATTTGCGCATACACAAAACTGATTAGACAAACAATGTCATCACAACAATTCATTTTGATATAGTGCATATCATCTTTCAGAAGGTTGTAGCCTTCATCTTATTGGGTAGTGAGCCTAGGAAGTGCGCCATATACCTTTAACAAGGTTTTTTAAAAGACTCCTAACAGGGTCCGACCTTTAACCAGGTCATTGTACTCATATTGTAATGACTGCTTCTAACAGGGCAAAGGAACTCTCACAAGTTCATTATACTTAGTACAATATTTGTTGGTACTAATTCCCACCGGGGTTTTCCTTTGATCAAGGTTTCCCCATAATCATATCATGTGTTATGAGTTGTTATGTTAAGCTTCATTCTATGTATGATTGATTTAGGTTTAACTTGCTGAATAAGTAATTAATAGATAAACACTAATTCACCCCCCCTCTCAGTGTTTCTAACAATTGGTATCAGAGCTCTGGTCCTCAGCAAATAAGTTTAACCACTTGAGGAGATCATGGACTCAACAGAAGCAAAACATTTGAAAGAATCTTGAAGCAGCTCTTGAAATCTTTATAGGTCTGAAAAAGAAAATGAAGAACTTAGACTGAAAGTTAATGGCTCACAAATGCTTATCAAGAAACTAAGAAATTATTTGAAATATTGTTCTACAAGTGAGTTAGGGAAAATGATTGAAAAGCTCAATGAAGAGAATATGTCTCTGAAAGATAAAGTTGAAAATCTAGATGAACAGCTCACAGACATCCAAATTGCTATTGAAGAAAAGATCAAAGAAAGCAAACAACTAGATGATGAACTCTTAAAAGAAAACATGAAAGTTCTCGAATTAGAAAACATAAAAAATAAGTTGGAATCTGAATTAACAGAAGCAAAGGATAAGATTGATAAACTCCACACAAGTTCTGATTCACTTCAATCTCAGCTCAATGCACTGATGACATGTAACTGATTAAATGGTTGACTATATTAAGTTGAAGATGATGCAAGACATTAAATCAGTTAATGGTTTGTATTTTCATTAATGTCAACTTGATATCATCTGTATGGTCATGCCAAAGACTTCAGAGAATCAATGGTATAAAGGTTATGCTTTCAACAATGCATAAAAGTCTAGTATTCACTAAGTGATAGGCTACACTGACGGAGTGCACACCATCGGTAAAGACATAGAAAAATTCACAGTGATGGCCCATGAGTAGAAGACAGTATTGCCCGACGAAGCAGAATCACATGATGTCCAACGAGCTAAAAATAGTGTTTCCCAATGAGCAAGATCCAATGATGCCCAACGGACGAAGATCCAAAAGCTAACTGAAGAGACACCAATGGAACTGGCAGTTGTCACCGGCGACAAACTACAGAATTGACTGACAGAACAGAGAGATTAGAAAATGACAAAATATCTAGCTGGCAAAGCTAAAGGATAGACTTAACTGGTTGTTTTACCTATTTTATTTGACCAAAGTTAAGTAAGTGATTTGTATAGTTGGCAAGAAGATAACTACGAGATAAATCAGGAGTTAAAGCCATAAATCAATTTGGCTGGATTATTTTTCACGCCAAGAATCAAGAATCAAGAATCAAGAACCTATAATTAAGGAAAAACATGTCTATTTAAGAGACAAGCATAATTCATTCCAAGTGTGGTCTGGAAGCAATCAGATACATGGGGGAGTGAACTAATAGAAGATGCTGAAGAGAAACTAATGAAGGAATAACTTCATGCAGTCCTGATCAATCAAGCTGAGGGAGAGCTAAAGAATTTTGTAGACACCGATAGACAGAAGAGCATAGAATCACAAAGCAGAAAGAGTTGAGTACAAAGGAATTGTATTGATACATTGATCAAAAAGATATTGTAAGTAAATAGATCTGAAAATATGCATTTAAGTTGCATTAGAAACAGGTCATTTTGTTTCATTTTAACCATTGAAGCATTAAGTCTCTTAACAGAGTAGGACTTAATAGTCTTTTGTAACTGAGGTATATCCTAACACATTACCAGAAGGTTGACTCATGATAGTAGCACCGGTCTTACCTAAAGCCTATTGAAATTCTAAGAAGGAGGCTCATTCAAGGATGGTAGTAAGATTTGCATAAAGCCTATTGACAGTCATGAGACTGATTCAAGGATGGTAGCGTAGATTCCAGATACTTAGTGACAACCTATGTATTGAAAATCCTCTAACAAGGTTGCACTTAACAGTGTGTTTGTGACCTTTAACAGGGTTGGCTCCTAACAGGGCTCACTTTAGAAGAGTGAAAATTTGGGGTACCGGTCCCAGTGGTTTTTTCCTTAATAGGGTTTCCACGTTAAAATCCTTGTGTTATATGTGTATAGTTTATTACTTTTGTGTTTTACATTCTGCATATGCATTTGTGGATTGACTTGTATACTCTGCACATTTACTCAGTATCGGCAAATACTGTTTACTACTTATCAGTTATCAAGGAGAATAAGGACAGACAAGGTAAACCGACAAATAGTTATTTATTTTAAGTATTTCAAAGGCATGCATCTTGTTGGGACTTAATAATTTGAGAATTATTGATTGGTGGATTAAAATTTAAATTGGATAAATTTCTTGAGGCCACTGATTCACCTTCCCCCCCCTCTCAATTATTACTAACAATTGGTATTAGAGCTTGTGTGCTTAGAAGGAAGGTTTCAAGACCTAAGTGACAAATCACAAGATGAATAGACGAGATGTGCCCAAGTTGAACAAGGACAACTTTGCTTCATGGCAAATCAGGATAAAGCTTCACTTATCAGGTATTGGCAATGATATTACTCAATACTTAGAAAATGAATACATGTTGCCTATATGACCATTGATAGTGGATCAACTAAGAGTAAAGCATGAACATAACTACATGGTTATAGAACTTTCAGCCTCACTCTCTGATGCTGAATTTGAGGATGTCAAAGATTGCAAAAATGCAAAGACGATGTGGGACAAGTTGAAACTTGTACATGGAGGTGATGCCAATGTTCTGAGAGCCAAGGCAGAAAGCCTTAGAGGAAATTTTAATGATCTCAGAATGAAATAAGGTGAAAACATCACATAGTATAGCACAAGAATAAAAGAAGTAGTCAATGCTATACAAGGTGTTGGAGGTACACTTGAAGAGGAGACAGTGGTAAGTAAAATCTTAAGAAACCTATTGCCCATATATGCTATTAGAGTCTTTTCCATTCAATAAATGAGAGAAGTACCAAATAATATAGTCACTCTTGATAGCCTAATTGGTAGACTAATTTCATTTGAGATGAACAATTTTGATAATAGTGTCTTACCAAGCTTAGAGTCTGCATTCAAGTCTTCTATG
Source organism: Thuja plicata (assembly GCA_018584345.1). Taxonomy (NCBI): domain Eukaryota; kingdom Viridiplantae; phylum Streptophyta; class Pinopsida; order Cupressales; family Cupressaceae; genus Thuja; species Thuja plicata. Next base: position 1,443,358 of record MU224766.1, read on the forward strand.
AGAATAAGCAAATCTAGTCAGAGACATTCATCTAGAAGAGACA
>MU224766.1:1449202-1464524 GCA_018584345.1 Thuja plicata
TGTATTGAAAATCCTCTAACAAGGTCATACTTAACAGTGTGTTTGTAACCTTTAACAGGGTTGGCTCCTAACAGGGCTCACTTCAGAAGAGTGAAAATTTGGGGTACCGGTCCCAGTGGTTTTTCCCCTAACAGGGTTTCCATGTTAAAATCCCTGTGTTATATGTGTATGTTTATTACTTTAGTGTTTTAAATTCTGCATATACATTTGTGGATTGACTGGTATACTCTACACATTTACTGAGTATCGGTAAATGCTATTAACTGCTTATCGGTTATCAAGGAGAATAAGGACAGACAAGGTAAACCGACAGACAGTTATTTATTTTAAGTATTTCAAAGACATGCATCTTTTTGGGACTTAATAATTTGAGAAGTATTGATTTGTGGATTAAAGTTTAAATTGTATAAATTTCTTGAGGCCACTGATTCACCCTCCCCTCTCAATTATTACTAACATGCACAAAAGAAAAAAGGTGACACTACTGGTCTTGGATTCAATATAACACAAACTGAAATCAATTCATTATAGGAAGGAGAGAAACCTCATGAAGCACCTTCAGAAGAAAGGAAAGTTGAAAATATTGAAGAGATTAAAGCTGATCTACCAAAAAGGGAAATCAAGCAAGTTAACAAAACTTGTTATGCATGTAAAAAACATGGTCATTTGGCAAGAGATTGCAAAAAGGTAAGACCCTTCAATGGTTATTGTTTCTCTTGTAATAAATTTGGTCATAGGGCTATACATTGTAGAACTCAATCACAGAAGAATCAAAGAAGAATTAATCAAAACAATTAGAGAAATCAACCTCAAAGGAATTTGTAGAACACTACATGTCAGATATGTAACTACAATGGACACACAACAAAGCAATACAAGATGATGAACAAAAGCATCAGACCTCCTATCATTTTTCACACATGTGGAAAGGCAGGACACATCTCAAAGTTTTGTAGATCCAAAACTCAGAAGCAAGATGAACCTAAGAAATAACTATTTGAAGAGAAAGGAGAAGTTAAGTTTGTTCAAGAAAATGAAGATTCAAGAAAAATTTGGGTTGAATTAAAGAAGAACAATGATGTTGACAAAGTAGTTGATGCATCGACAGTGGACGCGCCCTCTACTTCTGCCTAAATAGACCTTCTTGGTCTTAGGGGGGCTATTCTAGGTCAGGACCCTTGCATGGTTGGTATACTCACCTCTGAGTATGTGCCTATGATATCATGGTTACAAGAACATAATATTGCTATGTGCATTCACGCATTTTCTAAAAGGCATCAGGATCAAAGTTTCAGAATTTCTGGGTAATTTGCATACAGTTGCAAACATTAAATGTGGTATATTGTATAAAGGAAAGAAAGTATTCAATCATCTTCACACTTTCATTCAAAGAGAAGAAAATTTGGAGAGAATTGGAGCAATAGACATCAAGGCACAAAGACATAACAAATTTGGCACTTGAGAAAATAGACAAAAAGATTGAAATGAAACCCTAGCAGTCACGCCATTTTGGAATTTCATGAAACCCTACTTAAGAAAATTCCAAGTAAGTATGGCGACTCTAGTTGTGTTTGATATAGCAGAGAGGAGAAGGTTTGTATTCAAGAAGCATCCATTCAAATCCATACTGGATGATGTGGAAGGGGCTTTCTCCAAAAACCCCGCTAGGTGTTGTTCACGTGGAAGATATCCGCGCGTACATATACTGTAAGAAGGAAACAATAGGAGATGTCAAAATAGCTACTCATATGGCATCCATGATTCGTACACTTGATTGATAACCCTATCTTCAAGTATTCTAATGCGCATGAGTTTGATGAGTCTGAATGGGTAAAGATTTTGTTGAGCAGAATACATGATGATCTTTACTAGATTGGTGAGGTCCCTGTGCATATCACCATAAACCTAATTCATGAATTAAACAAACTTCCCAAGATGGGACCACTCTTTCCCACTGGCAAGGATGTCAAAAACAAGATTGAACAAGTTTGTTTGTCCAAAAGTGACAAGCGCGGAATGATAGTTGACCCTATCAAAGAAGATGATATAAATTTTTTGACATTGTTACTAGGGTATAAGTTTCAGCAAGCCAACAGATTGAATAGTGTCTCTGCAGCAACAATCCTAGCAGCTATCAGAATGGTGAAGGATAACACTCAATACAACTTATGTGAGATCTTGCACGGTGAATTGACTGACGACATCCTAATCATCAAACATGACAGAAGCAAGACATTGAGGGTTGGATCTCTAATCATCTACTTGTATTTCCACATAGTTGGAAAGGTTGCAAACCTCTACCTAGACAGGAGAAAACCTACAATGTCTTAGATATCACTCAAGGTCACATTAGAAAGCAGTGCAAGGGATGCCATGGATATGGATATAAAGACATTTAGAATCAAAATGTAGAACAGGTACAGATTATCTGAGAAGATAGTTGAAAAATACAAAGATACCATATGCTTCATGGTAGAAATAGATTTCACATGCATGGAGGTAGTTGAACCTAGAACCAAATGGATTCATCCTCTTGGTTATGAAGTGGAAGAGCATGTGCTAGAAGGATATGCATAAGTTCTATTGTCAGCCCCCAAAGATCCTAATGAGCCTAGGTGGGGCACATGCAGAGAGAAGACCAATGAAGTGGATACTGTCTTACATAGTGCTGATAATAAAAGGTTAGCATATAGAATTACATCCAACATACTGAAAGTTCATGGAGTCACCCAAGAAGATCTTGACAAAGCCAGAGATGCCAAGATAGAAAAAGAACTTGAGAAAGCTGAACAAATCCAGAAAAAGAAGAAAGTAGAGAGCACCTTTGTGCCCTTTACCACCATTGACTTAGATTCATCTCCACGGTCTACACCAAGAAAGAAAACTAGAGGAAGAAAATAGGTGCCTACAAACCACCCATCCTCAAGGAACACTCAGAGAAAAGCTAAGATTACTCAAGCTCCTCCTGAGGTAGGATTTAGACCTAGTCTTAATATTCTGAGGAACATGATTGTTAATGAAGGGAGATTAGATACACTATCTAAAGTCTATGACAAATATCAATAAATTGATAAAACTGAGATACACTCTATGATCATATCTCATATGATCAAGTTCAAGAAGACAGTTCTTGAACTCAAGATAATAATACCGGATCACTTATGGAACTTGTTGGAGATAATGAAAAGACATGCAATAGAGGAAGACACAAGGATAAGAGAAGAAACACTGGATACTCTTCTTCCTGTATGCTCGCATGATGAGAAGGCTATATTGTTGGATCTAGTGAAGCCTCATCTCAAAACTAAAACAAGGACCCTACAAATTATGAACAAGGAGTATGAAAAGATAGGTAAGGAGACTAAAAAGGCATTTACACAAGTCTTTATGGATAGACACATGTATCCACCAATGACACCTACAACAAAAGTTACTCCAACTCCTCCCAAACAAGCTACAGAACCAGTAATTTAGATTGTGCCTATAACAGGTCCACATGTTTCAATGCCCATAGTGACAATAAATTCTGATAGAGATAAAGACTCTTAAGACACTATAGTAGTTGACAATGTCAAGATATCCATGACTACATCTAAAAAAGATATGGACAAAGTTGATAAGGCATTTGTAATCACTAATGAAATGTGCACTGATGATACCTCTACACAACAAGATGAAGTTCCCATCAATGATCAAGTTGACATAAATGTAGATACTCAAGATGATACTGAAGGTGACAAGATGCCAATAAAAGAGAAACCAGTAAAGGTTGAATGCATGGATACTAGTCAGAACACTATATTCTCACCATCCACTCAACCATCTACCTCATTGTTGTCAAGGTTAACTCCTAATTCAGCAAGTTTGGATGCATGGGGAGAAGAAGACGTAATCAAAATAAGCATTCTTGCTATGGAAAAAGAAAAGGAAAAAAAAGTGATGAGGAACCCTCACTTTTTGGAAATGGTGAACATTTTGAATGACTTAGTGTCGGCTAACCAGAAAGTAGCCAAAGTCCAATCAGTTGATGATGTGGACAATATTTTGTCAAACTTCAAATCACACTTCATAAGCTTAGTAGACTTTGCTACTAAGATTGCAGAAGATGAATATAAGAAGGAGAGACTGAACGATTTGGTAAAGAACTTTACCTTAGATTTGAACTCCTTAAAGACTGGACAATCTATATTGAAGGAATTGGCAGATAAAGGAAAGACAATCATAGCAAACTGTATGGATAGAGTGAAGCTCACCTCTAAGAACACCAAAAATGTAGAAGAGGTAGAGTTAATGATAGATAGAATAATAAAATCAGTTGAAACTTTGATGCAAGACATTGCATGAACATATGCAACAATATCCGCCAAGGGAAGTTAGATAAAATTGAGAAAGTAAAGTTAGAAATCAGCAAGATAAGAGTAAGGAAAACATAGTTAAGAAATGCACTTACGCCATCTTTATCAGTCCTCAATGAGAACATCAAATAGATTGATGCAACTATTGTGATATATGATCAAGGTCCCTGCATAGATCTGATGAAAATGGAGAAGTTGACATATGCATTGTGTGCGCATTTACAAACAGTTGATGCTATGAAGGTATTTTGGCAGAAAGAGATCCAATCTCAAAAAATTGTGTACCCTGAAGTGTATATGGAGTAAGTATGTAGTAGACTTACAAGTTTTTGCACACCTTTGTCATTAATGTCAAAGGGGGAGTATATATAATGTGTATAAGCGGAGAAATATATGTATATAAGATGTTATACAGTCACTTTTTGTGTTAAGTCATTTTGAGTAACTTGACCACATTCCTTTGTTGCCATAAATGACAAAGGGGGAGATTGTTAGAAAGTTGACTACTTGAGGATGCATGACTCATTTTGTGTTGTCATCATGGAAACAAAGTCATACTTAGTCTCTATCTTAAAAGACAAAATGACTAAGTAAGGAAAATAGGGCAGACAAAGATACTTAGTGATCAGCACATCAGCGCATGTGTGAGAGATCGATTCAGCTTATGCACATTTAGATGTAAGTTATATGAAACATGTACATGCTACATCCAGACATGCATAGTAAAAAACTAAAGTACAAAAAAGTTACAAGAAGATCAATAGACCAGTAGTCCAGGAGACAGAGCATGGAAGCCGAATAAGTGTTTTGATCAGCGTGTGTTATTTTGTGATGTAATCGCTAAGTGCCTTTTGTTATATGTTTGTAATTCTATAATCAACATTTTAGTAAACACACTTGAAGCTGACTTGTTGTGAAGTGTTGTATATTTTGTTTTAGGGCTGACTAGTGTTCTGTTTTGGGTCGCACCTATTCGGATTTGAATATATAAGTATGTAATGTAAAGATATGATAGAAGTGTCAATTATTATGTAAAAGGAAGATATAGAGGGACAGTACTATGAAGTCATTATATGATATTTCTCTTTGAGAGAGTAAGAGAATTTGTGCATACATGGAATTGATCAGACAAATAGTGTCATCATAGCAGTTCATTCTGATATAGTGCATATCATCTTTCAGAAGGTTTTAGCCTTCATCTTATTAGGTAGTGAGCCTAGACAGTGAGCCATATACCTTTAATAGGGTTTTGTAAAAGACTCCTAATAGGGTCCAAACTTTAACCAGGTCATTGTACTCATATTGTAAAGATTGCTTCTAACAGGGTAAAGGAACTCTCACAAGTTCATTATACTTAGTACAATATTTGTGGGTACTAATTCCCACCAGGGTTTTCCTCTGATCAAGGTTTCCCCGTAATCATATTATGTGTTATGAGTTGTTATGTTAAGCTTCATTCTATGTATGATTGATTTATGTTTAAATTGCTGAATAATTAATTAATATATAAACACTGATTCACCCCCCCTCTCAGTGTTTCTAACAATTATTTCCCCTCATCACAATCACTGTTGGGTTTTCACAGATTACCCCTACCCGATGCAAGTTTGAAGTACTTCTTAAGTTAGCACAAACTTTGAACTCGAGTAGTTTTTATCACAAAAAAACTCACACAAGAAAAAAGAAAATGGTTTAAGGATGACCAAAAAACTCTCAACAAATAGTTTCAGGACTACCACAAAATAGACATGCATTGGTTCTAATGATCAAAACCTATCAATACGAGGAAATCATCATCACTTTGGGATTTTCTCAAATTGTACCTACATGAAAAGTGATTATTGAGTCCATATGAAAATAAATCCTTCTACCAACATACATGGGTTTTCCTGGATAGTTCTATAGGACTCCTTTTTGGATACATGGTTCATCAATATGTTAAACCAAAAACTTATGGGCTATTAAATCAATATGTTAACAACATGTTAAACCAAAAAATATATATTCTTAAGTTTTTCTATATCACTACTAAGAAAGGAGAGTCCTCTAATCAAGCTGATAGTCAAGACACTTTTTCCCCACAAAAGTTAAAGAATACTAGTTTCTATTACTGCGGGAAACTTGGACATACTCAAAATTTGTGTAGAAGCAAAAGGAGTAAGTCGTCGAGTTCACCTAAGTTTCATGGATAATATTATAACTGAAATAAGTATGGGCATCGATAATTTGAATGTAGATTAATAATTGTAAATAATACAAGAAAGCCAAAGTTTGATGTATATTGCAATGCTTGCAACAAGTATGGTCACAAATTTGAAGAGTACATATCACAAAGGAGAAATAACAAATGGGTACCGAACTGATAGAATATACTAAGTTACAAACACAGTACATCTATACCATGAGACTAAAATACAATGATATCATGTTTTGTCTCTGGAAGATATGGACATATTTTTGTAAACTACATGTTACTACATGGTAGGAACAATAGATGATCTTGGAGAAACCCTGGCATGGCATGATTTCATTATCAAAAACTAGGTCACCTTGCCAAAGATTGTAGGAACCGAGGAAAAGATCCTAACAAGGAAGAGATATTTGAGAAATCAAAACTGACCATTAGAGAGATGTGATAATAGATGAATAAGACATGGGGAAGAAATACTATGTATGATGGAACATGATTCAAGACAGTTGAAGGCACCACATGCTCCAGATCGGGTGCAACTGACTCTACCTAATTAGTTATAATATATGAGTAGGAACTACAAATTAATTTTTAAATATTAATCGGTTCCTAAATATATGGGTAAAGATACATATGAGCATATTTATATGCATTTGGATATGTCTTGTAAATTTGGTATTTCCTGTTAAAGCGATAGAAGAAAATGATATACTATTTCATTTTGGTAATGGAAAGTAAATTTTAGTAATCGGTAAAAGAAAGTCTGTGCTAGCATTTATTACTAGTATGCGAGATGTTGGAAACCCTAATAAATGAAAAATGTATAAATAAATGTTCATTTCTATGATTATGCACCTAAAGTTTTGATGAGAATTTTAAGTGAATTGTAGAGACGAGTCTTCTAAGAGCATACAAACGATTGTTAAGGTAATTCTAAACTTATCTGAGTAAATTTGAGTTTGTACAAGATATTTGTGGTGTCTCCCTAGATTTGTTGGTGCAACTGAGTCATTGAGGCAAACCGCAGTTTGAGTATCTATGTTAGACAAGAATATATGGCTCCAAAAGCTCAAAACCCAGTTGTTGTGGAGAATTTTGAGCCTGTGAATCGTAATTATAAACTACGGCCTACTAAGGTAGCTGAGCCAAACATGATAGGTGCACTTTCATCCATTCCTATTAAATTTATTAACTGAGGATATCCGCACTTTCATCGACTGTAAAGTTGAGGAGATATGTGAAGAAAAAAATTATTCATCCTTTTAGAAGCTATATGCAAATAGAAATATTAATAATGACCATGTTCATCAGGAATTGAAGGGTTTGACACATGCCCTGCATATTCTGAGAGTATACAAAACCGACTGGATAAGGATGGTGAAAATCCAAAATCTATGAGACAAATTGAGAAGAACAAGTTGAGTGAATTAACAAAAGCTAAATGGGATGGAAGAGGTCTAAATATTTCTACTGTAGAAGACCCTGAGTTGAAATTTTCATGCAACATCTTGTCTTACCGAGTATTTCAATCATCCCAAGTGGATAGCATACTTTGTGGAGCTATTGATTTGTCCTACAAGGTTGTGAAGAAAGATATGCAGATTGATATACGTGATATTTTGTTGAAGCAACTTGAAGATAATAAGAATACCATAAGAAAAGATAAGAAAAACATATTAAATTTTGGCTCAGTGTTGGTATGCATATATTCTTATTTTGAGATCTTATTTCCATCTCTAGGAAATGTGACATGGAATGTTATAAACTAATCATATATCAAATCAGTGAGTATATTTAAAATCTCGGAGAGAATCTTGAAATTTTAATGAATGACTACTTCTCTAAGTTTCAAACTAGAATGGATCATAAATTTAGAATTCCACCTCAATTAGTTGAGAAATATCATGATTTTTTTTCTTTTGAGGTAGACACTGACTCATGCATTGTCATGGTAGTTGATCCTAGGAGCACCTGGCTACAACCTATGAATTATTAGATGGACATAGACATTTCATCTCAACAATTTGAAACTCTTTTAGCTAAGCCCGCTAACAAAAGAACCAAGAGATGCACGGAGCCTATGAAGAAGTTAAGGCTAAGATTAAGCAAGGTATCTTGATTCCTAAAATTTAAAGAAAATCAGGCAAGATGATTACTAATCTATCCAAGAATTTGGGAGTTGATAATGAAGAAGATGAGATAGGATCCTCTAAAGTAGAAGGCAAGAAACCACAAGTGTTGAAGCCTTCACCAAGCCCCAAATATACTAGACCATCAACAAGGTCTACAAATACACCTAAAGAAAAGAATAATTTTGTTGAACTAAAGGGTAGGACATATGTAATAAGAAAGAAATAAAATGCTAAACCGAGGAGAAGGCTAAAGATGACACCAGATAGTGAGACAAAAAATGAATATTTAAGCAAATACAAAGTTGTGAAAAAAATCCCCAGTCTGAAAGAGTCTAGATGAAATGATAAATACAATGAAGAAGTATGGAATATTCAAAAGAATGAAGTATGAAAAGTATAATTCATAGAGTGAGAAGAACAAGGTAAAAATTGAAGATGCAATAGTTTTCAACTTACATAAATTCAAATACACACATCTTAAAGTTTCCAAATTGCTACCTATTGAATTGTATAAGAAGATTGATTCAAGAAGGAAATATGTAATGAATTTTGAGAAACAAATGAGAGAAATATCTCTTATACTATTTGTAATAGAACTATCTATAGAAGAAATTGAAGAGACATTGAAGAAATAGTCCAAATGATTTCTTATAAAAGGGAGATCCTTAAGGATTAGAATAGGATAATTGGAGTTAGTGTAGTTAGAAATTGAAGCTAAATGGAGAGAAAATTTCAATATTAAAGCAATTGAATCAGAAATTGAATAAGGAAAGGATAACAACACTAATGAAGTTGTAAGAGGAAATAAAGGTAACAATGATCCTATTTATTTGAAAATTGACACCCATGAAGTTATTATTGAAGATATTACTGATAAAGATCCAGGGGATGATATATCACAAGATAAAGATGTGATGGCCACCAAGGACACCGATACAGAACTAATGAATTTACATGATAAGGATACTATTGATCCCTTTCTGCAGCCTTTATTGGGACAAGTACAAGATTATCACACATATAAAGGTGATAGTATTACAAATATTGATACAGAGGAGGTGGCCACTGAGACTCAAAAAGAAACATAACAAGAAACAAATGATCAACCAGAGAAAGAGAAGGAACAAGAAGCAAGGAATGAAAAGGAAAAGGAAGCATAGAAAGAAAAATAAAATGAAGCAGAAAAAGAAAAGGAAAAGTAAGTAGAGAAGGAAAATGAAACTGAGAAAAAAATAACACAGATAAGGATATGACAACCAAGAACCCATAAGCATAGTGTACTGAACCGATTCCCCCAACTGAGTCTATTGCATAGGAAAAAGATCCTGATAAAGGAACACCAATAGAGAAAAGTAAAGAGAAGGAAGCCAAGATACAACAAGATGACCAGAAAGAGAACACAATACAAGAGAACAAAATATAGGAGAAATAGGAGGAGAAGAAGGAAGAGCACAAAAAATAGGAGCAGAGAGATGAAAATATTCCAACTGAGACAACATCTGATGCACTAAAGGCATCATGTTCCCCAAAGAATTTTCCAACTAGAAGTATGTTAGCAAAGAAGAGGAAAAATGTAGATATGATCCAATTGATCATATTACCCAATGTAGACCTATCTACTATGAGCCCTAATGGAATGACTTAGTATGTAGAATTGGAGAAACTTAAGGAAATGCAAAAGAAATTATTTCAAAAGAGGAAGAAGGCTGATGTATTGGAAAGTGTTAAGGATGTATGACAAGAGATTGTTCCCAATTTCACTGTTGATGAAAAAGAAAGTCACATTAGTCAAGTATAAGAGGTAGTGGAACAAGTCCAAAATCCAAATCAAGTCACTACTGACTATGTTATGAAGGTTCATTTGAGGAAAATGGAACTGCAAATGATTGAAACCATTCTAAACCTCATTGCAGTAGATAGGGTATCACTTTTCTAAGACCTTTACCGATATTGAGGCTAAATTTTATCATATTATTTCAATATTTTTAAAATTTTTGTTCCATTTACCACTTCACCAAGGATATAAGAAAGAAAGATGAGTCTATTGAGACTGCGATGACTGAGCAACTGAAAAAGTGTCACTACTAAGCTTGGTTCTTTAAAGGTTTATTAATTGAGTTTGAAACACCTCATGGGTATGCAACATGAACTTCCACGAGAAGATAATAAGAGAAGGATGAAACTTCTTGAGCTGCAAGCACTTTTGATTCCCCAAATAGAATAAATAAAAAAGGGACTTGCAGAAGGCCAAGCGTTTGGTCAGTACTGAAGATGGTAATTAACTTGACACCATAATTGGAATGGAAGCTAATGTTTTTACAAAATTATTGTACTTCAAACACTTAAAGATGCATGGGAGTCATCCCTAGCTGATATATAGAAGAAGTGCACACACATTTTTAGTCAGGTATAGGTATACTCTCACACACCAAGCTATTTTATTTTTGGCATATTTGTCAAAAAAATGGGATAGATATAATAAGTACACAAGGAGGATTGATATGGATACATAAGGGAGATATCAGTATAAAAATTTTGACGAGTATTATCCTATGGGGAGTTTTTGAAAATTTTGAGGACTTTGAATTTTTTTGTCAAAATGCCCAACTAATATCAAAGGGAGAGATTATTACTCCTACCTAAGATATTATGTTGTCATTAGTTTTTGTGAAAATCATGATAGTCAAAGTAGCTAGTCGGTAAAAGATAAAGTACACTAAGGAAAATAGTTGATAAAGAAAACCATCATATATATCAAGCACCAAATAATAAAAAGCACTGAGTTGAGAAAAGAACAATTAATCATCGAGTAGTGCAAATTACCGATCAGTGTTAGTCATTGAGTCACTGAGAAATGTTAGTAACCGAGTAGATGTAATGTCACTGAGAAAGATCAGAGTATATTACTGAGTAATATCAGAGCTAACATAACAATTTAAATTCGATACATTTAATCTTGACGTTGAGCCGAAGAATATTTTATAGTATTCAAGGTATAGTTAGGTACAACATTAGGATTGTACAAGAAATATTGTCCATGACCGCGAGGAAACTCAACCAATGAAATTCAAGTATAATAAATGCGTTGGGAATGAAACCAATGTTGCACCGCTTCACCTCCACCATAGAAGGAGAAGGGTCTAGAATAGGTTAACTTCCTTAAGATCATATAAAAAGAATAGAATGTGAAGATGACCGATGGTGGTGAAAATTACAAAGAGAGAAGAAATTACAAAGAGATATCTAAAGGAGTTAGAATGCATAAGTTTCAAGGCGTAAAATAGATAAGTTACTGAGTGTAGAATGATGTATTTCACATGCTGAGAATAAATAGTCTGAACAAAATTATGTTTGATGCATACTCATATACATTTTTGTAATAGGTTTTATAATTATTAGAAGTATATAAATCTCATTTAGTGGGTAGGCCCTAACAAGTCTTATTTTTAAAATCCTCTAATCGTGACCATCTCTTAGATAAGAGATTGTAAAAATACGTCAACAAGTTAGACTACATAAGTCTTTTTCTACTCCTAAGAGGGTAATCTATCATAAGTATCTAACATTGTAGCTCTAATGGAGAAACATTTATACTGCACTAGTGATGGATTGTGGGTGCCATTCCTACCACATTTTTTTCCTCTAACAAAGGAGGCCAAAAATCATGGATTTATATGTAATGTTTTACTGATTTACATTACATGTTTTATACTGTCTTTATGGATGATAGTCAGATTGGTGAATGGTAAAGTTTAATAGGTAAAAGTTTTGATGTACCTAGTCACCCCTCTCCTCTCAAAACTTACGTTTCCATAGATAATTGAATAGTGTTGTGTATTATGATAGGGTTATGTATACAAACTTGAATTACTTGATCATGAATAATTATTGTAACTGTTTGCAGAAGTTATGTGTTACAGTTATGATTGCAGGTGTAGAACATTAATAGTGATAGAAAAAATATATGGTAGATTATGTATGTAGTCATATTTGCGAGATGGTAACTCATCATGCTTTTAATTTACTCATGCAGGTGTAAGGAAGAGTATTATTATTGTTGATAAGATCTCTATTGTGTTGATGTGTTTCAACTATTATGTATTTTAATTGAGTGTCCCTCTGATTTAAACTTCTTCTTTTTATATAAATAGAAGTGGGTACTTATTGATCATAAGGGATTAGTGTTCCTTTAAGTGGGTACTTCTAAAGTCAATAAGGTGTTGGTGCTCCTTGTAATGGGTCTTCCTAAAATAAGTAATGTGTTGATGCTCCTTGGAAGGGTTGTTCCTAAAATTATAAGGTGTTAGTGCTCCTAGAGTTGATGCTCTAAACATTTGATTCAATAAATGATGTTTTAAGTGTTGTTTTTTCCCTTAGGACTTTCCCACTATAAAACATTATTTCAAGTAGTGAAATGTGTGCATAAGATTTATTGTTTATGATAACCTATGTTTGATGTATATACATTTAATGTTGTTGATGTTATCATGTGATCTACTACATGTCCAAATATTTTAAAATTAAATTTTTAAATGGTTGATAAATTCTTGTTTTATAGATCATGGATTTACCCCCCTCTTAGTGATCCTAGTATTCCGATACCATTTTTTTCATTTCAAGATCCAATGGTAATCATGATTTATCTTGGTGAATTGATTCCTCTTTTCTCACACCTTTTCACTCTTGCTAACCTCCAGTTCAAATTGTGGCCCATTTCTCATGGGAAATGTTGCCAGTTGTGACATGTACCTAGATTTTGGGGCCTAAATTTATCGAGAGCCCAATTCTAGGATTTTATTGGTAGATTTTATTCTCTGGTTGGCTTGGATAAATTTGTAATCACTGAAAGATGGAGAAAGTATAAAACCCCATATTTCTCCTCATTTTAATATACATGATCAATACCATTCTCAATCATTTGCAATTAAGTTATAAATATTTCCAAGCAAAAAAGAGTAATTGGATTCAAGATTTTAAAGCCAAGAACCTAAGATCAAGATCTCCAAGTTTGAAATTATTCAAGATCATTTAATATAAAGGAAATATTTTCCATTTGATGTGATTTTCTCTCTCATTATGGCCCAGTAGATGAATTCTTAATCAAGGAAGAAGATCTATTCTTCTATCATTCTTCTCTCTCTTTCTTTACAAGTGACTATTGACCAAGCATATCTGCATTGAAGATGCAGGAGTGGTATTTAGACATTTATGTATATGTGAGGGAATCATTGATTCTACATCATATTCCAAAATAACAAAAATTGCAGTTCAAGTACATTCAAGCATCTTCATTGGTATGAGTGATTTCTACATTAGTCCATAAGGGTTAATGCAAGGCAAATATATTATTTACCTTTCTATTAAATTTAATTTATGCAATTTAATTTCAGTTATAAGGTTAATTTCTAAACTATGGTTTTACGAAGGAAAAACCCTTTAGACAACATTTACCTTGGTTTTTTGTGTGTGAGAATAGGTTACATTATTTTCAAGAAAGATATAGGTAGATCGTAAATAGTTAAATGATCTCAAAAAAAATGTAGACAAAAACATCATTGACAAGTTGCCATTCCCTTCATATTCTAGGATTATATCACAATTTTAATTATGTATCCTATATTTTAAGCTCACATTTCAACCACAAGTTAGATCAGTCTTCTAGTTTACATTTATATTTTTTTTCTCACTATCTGTCTATTATAGTTAGATTTTACAAGTTTTTAAGAAGCTTTCCTAATTAATAATTTACATTTCTATATTTCCTCATTATCATTATATCTAAGAAATGTTTTAGTGCAGGATCACTACCCCACTTAGTGTTTGAGCCTCCTCTTGAACCTAGCAGGGCGTCCTCGTTCTAAAATATGTAATTAATAAAAAGGAGAAATGATTTTTCATATCTATACATTATGGAAAACAACTCTTTGCATCCTTCTCATGATGAATATTTGTTGTAGAATGTTTAAGGAAGAAAATTCATAATGTTGAGAATGGTGTTAATATATTTTCTAGTATCTATTATCTCATTGATAATAATGTCAAGCCTATTAGATATTGTTCTAAAGATCTAGGTGTTGGAATAGTTTATGTTGGAGGTGTTGACTTTCATGTTTTGTCATCGATGTCAACCAGTTCAATATAGTAGAAGTCTTAGAAAAACTAGTTATCATAGGTATAAACAAGTTTGATATGCGTGCTGGACATTGTATGACATATCAACATATGCAAGCATGAATTTGTGTAAAGGGCTGATTTTTGACCTTATGTCTAAGGTCGTTGGATATTATATTGATATTTGTATGAGTTATAGTTGTTTTGGTAAAGAATGGTTATAGTGCAGTGATAGAGGATTATGACACTGATGGTCTCTAAGTTTTTCAAATAACTTAAATGCAAGAATAAGTTATGATATGTGAGATTAAGGTATGATAGAAGATACATGAAAGAAAATTATTTGTGATTCTTGGTTTGCTAGATTCTTAGTGACATCATTTGTGGTGTATAATTGTTAGAAATCAATCTTTACTTGCATTATGTAGGTGATTCATTTTATGTAATTTGTAATCCCTTGGTTGTATTATTGGGATAAACCAAGGTATCCCTTAGATTCCTCCCTAAGAGGAAATATCACAAGTGGCACACAC
>MU224766.1:1464661-1483461 GCA_018584345.1 Thuja plicata
CTCTCTCTCTCTCTCTCTCTTTCTCTCTCTCTCTCTCTCTCTCTCTCTCTCTCTCTTGGCAATTTTCCCATTCATACTTATTCACGAGGGTTTTTTCATGCTTTTCCCCCTTCCAAAATCTTGTCTCCTTTTTGTTTTTCCTTTGGTGAATGCTCCTTGTTTTGTGCTAATTCATGGTAAATCTCCTATCTCCTGCTCATTGAATTAAACATTTCCTGTTTCTCTCTATATTTCTATTATTATTTTAACATGGTATCAGAGTAGGTTGGTTTAATCTTCTATTGAGTTTTTTTAGGTGAAGGAGCTACCATATCTTGGAGCACTCCAATATCGGAGACTCTTGAGAGAGTATTGAAAAAAATGGAAATTTTTTTTGGGTTTGGCTGGTTTACCGCCAAACCCAGTTTATCTTTTGGATTCATTATTGGTTTGGATACAGTATTGACTGGTTTTTTGCAGGTTTGGAGACCTTCATTCTTGGATCTACTTGCATGATATTTCTCTCCGACATCTGCAATTTTTTATTAAT
The DNA here is from genome assembly GCA_018584345.1 of Thuja plicata. Taxonomy (NCBI): domain Eukaryota; kingdom Viridiplantae; phylum Streptophyta; class Pinopsida; order Cupressales; family Cupressaceae; genus Thuja; species Thuja plicata. Next base: position 1,465,191 of record MU224766.1, read on the forward strand.
CTATCTTATTTGATCTACAGGTTTAGCGAAAGCTTATCTCTGTTTTTATTTTCCATATCTCTAATCTCTAGGATTCAACTCAGCTTTTCTTTTCATCTTTTTCTATGTTTGACATTATTTTCTTTACCTCAGCACGTTTCAATACTTCAAGTTTCAAGTTTGGTGCAAAAATAGAACTATATTTATTTCATTGCTTTTGTTGTCCTCCTACCCTTTCTCTGTACATTTGACTTGTTTTGTGCAACGTTCTTTATATTCCCTGGGCTAGTGATATTCTGTAGCGGCATAGTGCTTGAGAATCTGAATTGCTGTGGGTGTCAGTAACACATATTATCTGGATTTAGTTTTGAAAACTAAGTGTTCACTTGCTCCTAGCGACTAGACTGGTAACCAGATTCCTGTTGCCTTGAACTTAATCCATACGAATCCTCAGATTTGCGAGAAGAATATTCTTTGCTTTCACAAAGTGTGTCCCACGACCTTTCCTTTGGACCAGGAGTTGGTGGTGGTGCCAATCACAGTTATCAGGCTCTTCATATCATATATTGGATTGTGCTAGTACATTAACATCGTAGCAGCCCCAGCCTTTTCCCTCCTCGCTGCTACAACTGTTGGGATTCAATACCTTTTTGTGCTATTTCTTTGGGTGGAAGCTCCAATCTTAGGGCTTTAATCTTGGACTCATGTGAGCTATAGACTTGGGACGTGCTCATTTCTCCTTGCGTAGATTGCCATTTCTATTACAAGCGATGCCCGTGGCATCCCCAATAAGGGGACCATTCATGACAGAAGCCGCAACGATTTGCGCCATGCCTATATTGCTGCAGTTCCGCCTGGCCTTTATACTCAGCTGCCTCACAAAGTTAGGCTTTCCAGATATTTCATCTGACAACTCTTGGACAATTCTAGAAGATTTCTCACGCAGATATCTAAACACTATTAGAAGCAGATATGAATAAAACAAAGCTCTAATATAAAGTTTTAAAGACCTCCAAAAGAAAGTGAATGTTCCTTCGCCGCTGCTCTCTTGTATATGTTTACCATTTGTTGCTTCTTCAAACCTTTTTTTTTTTCTGTGTCTTTTCATCATTCCAAGAACCATACAGAGTCATAAAGCATATCCCAATCCCCAAAATATAAGAAATGTCACCCACTAAATCTCTGCATGCTCGACGTTGAGGTGACGCTGAAGGAGGCCTATTTGTTGGGTGGTTGAGCTGCATATTGGCGCCTCTGACCATTTTTAGTGACAGTTACCTTCCTTCTCACGCTCAAAATAGGAGTATATTCTCTGCAATTTTCCTATATTATTAATGTTGCCATCCTTCATTTATCTGTAGGCTATTTCTCTTTCTAACGTTCTCTGAATTCTGCAGGGTTCTCATTATTAGATTCTTGATTTATTATTAGTTTTTATTCATTACATTCTTTTGTATTTCATTTAAGTTTTTTTCTTATTATTATCATTGTCGATTACTTCTAACATTTGTTTATCTTTGCAGGCTGCAGATTTTTTTTAATAATTTTCTTCTGATTCTTGCAGTATTTTTTCATCTTTTCATTCTTTTAAATTTAATTTCTTGTCCCATTCATTATTCTAACTCTTTTTACAAGAATTATCTATTTTTTAAATCTGGTTTATGCAAGGTTCCTTGAGTTTAATCATTTCATTCTTTTAACTCATATTAGTATATTATTTTAATTCTCAAAGTTATTTTTTCACAAATTTGAGTTTAATCATTAAATTTAATTTTAAAATATTTTAATCAAAAATTTTAATCATTTATACATTTGCTCTCTCTTATTTTTTTTCTCAATATCGTTTTAAAATCATTTCCACTTTATCAATTTATTCCTATTTAATTATTTTTAACCAAATTTGTTAAATTGCTTATCTTAAAAAATAATTTAAATTGTAATACTTTTCTTCTGCTCAATATCTTTCTATATCGTTTTAAACCCACTTCTAGTTTATCTATATAAAGTTAATTCAATTGTTAATTTATTATTTAATTGTCATTAAAAAAAATTTCATCACTTTAACAAAAATTTAAATTTATTTGTATATTTAATATTTCTGGCATACTGATATTTACTAATCTCGTTAAATTAGCTTTTTAGATTCTTCATTACATCTTGCAACTTGTATTTAATGTTATTTCAGTTAATTTATAATGACAACACTAATGTTGGATCTTAAACTTACAAGTTCAAATTATTCTACATGGAGGCCGCACATGTCTGATTTTTTAAACTTTCGACACCTTTTGGATATTGTGTCTTCACCTAATTTGAAACCAACTTCCACTGCTCCTCAGGCTGACCAAGATTCCTGGCAGTTCAAAGATGAGGAAGCATTTGGTCTAATTGGCTTCTCTTTAAATCCTGACTTATATCACCTTATCTCCGATTGTACTGAGGCTCATCAAGCTTAGCATATCTTGGAAAATACATTTAAAACTCACCAAACCTCTACTCCACCCTGTGACATTATGTATCCTTTGAATAACTTTCCTATTTGGGATGACCCTTGTACTGATGTTTGCCTTGGGGATGATCCCCTCGCTTCCTATTTTTCTCATCAAGCTAACATATTGCAGGTTGATGATGTTTCCTATACTTATTCTACTTTGGATAATATTTTAGAACATGAAGATGAAATTATTAATACGTTTATTAATGTCACTTTGCCTTTATGCAGTTCAGGAGATTATGTTCCTATTTTCTCCAAAGTAGACTATGAATCTCGTGACACTCAAATGGTTACTATGGAGGACCAACCTCCTTCTCTAAACACTAACCTTCTTGATGATATTATTGATGGTGATATTTCTTAGAGAAGAAACTATGTAGTTGAACATTTGGGCCTATCTCAACAAGCACCTAAACCCGTGTATTACAACACTCAAAGGACTCCTATCTCAAGATCAAAGCATTTATCATTGCACCATCACATAATATCAGCTCAAAGTAAAGAAAATCAAGTTCTCCTCCTCTACTACACGAAGGATAATCCAGTTGCAATTTTTTGTAAAAACCCAAGTAAAGATTAAAGGGGGGTGTTAGAAATTAATCTTTACTTGCATTGTGTAGGTGATTCATTTTATGTAATTTGTAATCCCTTGGTTGTATTATTGGGATAAACCAAGGTGTCCCTTAGATTCCTCCCTAAGAGGAAATATCACAAGTGGCACACACTTCATGAATGTGGCTCACATGCACATGGGAGTTACACTTCAACTCCTTCTTCCATCTCTACTTAAGAGATGTTTTCTTCTCATTTCTTTAGTTTTAAGCACTAGTTTTAGCACTTCGTCACTTCAAGTGACTCATTTTATATGAGCTTGGCTCTCTCTCTCTCTCTCTCTCTCTCTCTCTCTCTCTCTCTCTCTAGGCAATTTTCCCATTCATACTTATTCACGAGGGTTTTTTCATGCTTTTCCCCCTTCCAAAATCTTGTCTCCTTGTTGTTTTTCCTTTGGTGAATGCTCCTTGTTTTGTACGAATTCATGGTAAATCTCCTATCTCCTGCTCATTGAATTAAACATTTCCTGTTTCTCTCTGTATTTCTGTTATTATTTTAACAATAATCTTGCAAAGAACTATTTATGGTAGAATAGAAGGGTGTAATATTTTTAGAGGATAGTGATCATGGATTATGGATCTGGAAGTGTAATTGCTGACTTATATTTGATTTTTACTTGTTTAAGGCATAGTTCGTATCTTAGCAAGAGTCTATGTAATTATTTATGCATTGGGAAGTCTTAACTAGATGACCTAATTACTTATTGTAACTTGTATAACATAGAGTTCTTTCATGATGAATAGCGTGTGAGTATGATGGGGATCCCGCGAGCTTGTAATTGTGAATTTTGGTGGGTGTCGAGAAGAGAAAATGATTGCGATGAACTTCGTTGGAAGTATTTAGGCAAATAAATTTTCTACCAGTGAGTTCACTGGTTATTATAGACTACTATATCTCTACTTTGGACAGTGAGTCCAGAAGGAGGATTGAACCTTTTTGTTTGGCCAGTGAGCCTCTTATTTCTCTTGAATCCTAAAATGGTTTTTCCTTCAATAGGGAATATCTATTATATGCAATAACCAAATCCTAATAAGGATACAATATTTTCAGTGCATTTTTTGTGTGTGCTAATTCCCATCAATATTTTTCCCTTAATTGGGTTATCCTTGTCAACAAAGTGCTTGTGTTATGATGTTGCTTTTAATATGTTCATATTTTAATTGATTAATTGGTTTATAAATTTAAAAAGTAATTATTTAGCACATAATTCAATCACCCCCTCTCAGTTGTGGTTGTGGACTATTATTTCTAACAATTGGTATCAGACCTTATGGTCCTTTGAGAGAAAGCTTAAAAACTTGAGGTCATCTAGAAGATGGTCTTCTATAGGAAGGGGAGTCCAAAATTTGATGCTAAAAATTTGGACAATTTGAAGAACAAAATGAGAACTCACTTGCTCTACTTTGGAATTGATAACTGGATGATCACAAAGAAGGATGAGCGGATCAAGCCTGAAGATTAATTAGGAAATTATATTGAAGATGAAAATGAGCTATATTATTATAATATGGATTCTAAAAAAAGAATTGATCAATGTGCTATCTAAGGCTACATTTACAAAGCTTAAAGACTTGGATTCTGCACATAAAATCTGGACAAGGCTAGATGCGCTATATGAAGGAGATTAGTATACTAAGAAGGAAAAGTTGTAGAATTGGAAGACTAAAATTGAGAGTTTGAGAATGCAAGATGATGAAATTGTCACATCATATGTACATAGGGTTACATAGGTTGTTAACATACCAGAGAGTCAAGAGACACATTTAATGAAAAACAAGTGATCACAAAAATTATTAGATCTTTGATATCTTCCTACAAGATAAAGTGTAAGCGATACAAGGGATCATACATTAGAAAAAGAACCTCAATAGAGAGATGTTGATTGCTAAGTTGACCAGCTTTGAGGATATAGAGCTAGAGGATGCATTACCTAAGGTGAAACCTACATTCAAGGTGACTGTACACAATGAAAAAATACTTTATCAAGTCTTGCAAGTATCAATAGAGGTAATATGTGTGAGGAGCCTTGTGAATATGATGATGATTGGGAAAAAATAGAGGAAGAAGAAGGGAAACTAGATGAACTTGTGGTCTTGTTCAAAGGAAGAGAAAAGAGAGGTAAGGGTAAATAAGATTGGCCATTTTGCATCTAGATGTCCTACAAGGGTGCCTAAGTATAAAACTTAGTTTCATAGATGTAATTATAAGGATAATGAATGCTACTACACTAGTGAAGATGTGTCCGATGATGATGTTGTGGATTATAATAAAATTGGATTTATTTCTATTAAAGATGATGAGCTTATTCATGAAGAAAGAGCCTTAGTTTCACATGTTGCAGAGAAATCAGAATGGTTCATAGATAATAGTTGTTCACATCATATGACTGGTGACAAAAATAAGTTTTTTCAACTAACTAAATATGATGGTGGTGTAGTAATATTTGGTGATAACACTCCTAAATTGATCATTAGAATAGGTTCAATTTCTCTTGATGGTAAAAATAATACTGATGATGTCTTTCTTATTGATGGGATTAAGAACAACTTGTTGAGTTTTGGACAACATGTAGACAAGGGCTATCATTTGAAGTTGAGTGATGGGAAATGTACTATAAAAAGTTAGAGAGGAGATTTGATTGCATCGGGTATAGAGAAAAGAGGTAAAGTGTTTTAGTTTAATACTACAGAGGCTACTTTTTTTTTGTGAAGTTTGATGACAGTTGGTTATGGCATAGAAGGTTTTGTTATATAATTTTTGATAATATTGTGAAAGAAACTATCACAAATGCAGTCAAAGATTTATCAAAAATTATGAAGTATTCTAACACATTATGTAGAGAGTGTGTGATGGAAAAAAAAACTAGAAATAGTTTTTAGAGAAAATATTTCTCAACAAAGGAGAAGTTGGATCTAGTACATACAGATCTCTTTGGTCCCACAACAACCAGATCTTACTATGGTGAAAGGTACTTTATACTATTTGTTGATGACTATTCTAGAATGATGTAGGTTGCATTTCTTAAAGAGAAGTTCGAAGCTTTTGATAAGTTTAAGATTTTCAAAGAAAATGTTGAGAATGAATCAAGTTTGAAGATATAAGGTTTAAGGTCAGATAGAGGTGGGGAGTTCACATCAGATATATTCAATATATACTATGAAGAGCATGGAATATATAGACAAACATCATCTCTTAGGATACCGCAGTAGAATGAGATTGTAGAGTGAAGAAACAAAAAAATATTAGATGTTGCCAGGACTATGTTTCCTAAAGGGAATGTATCACATATGTATTTCAGAGAAGCTATTAATTTACTGCAATTTACACTTTAAACATAACTGGGATCAGAGAAGTTATCGATAAGACAAGTTATGAACTTTGGTTTAATCACGCTCCTAGTATAAAAAACTTCAAAATATTTCATAGAAAATGTTATATCAAAATGGATGATGAGATAGGATAATTTGATATTAGAAGTGATGAAGGAATTTTCCATGGTTATTTTACTAAAAGTAAGGCTTATAAGTGTTTCAATCTATGATTGAGGAAAATGCTTTAAACTGCTAATGTAAAAGCCCATGAGAAGTTTTAGATTCATGAAAGAATGTATGACTATAATTAGATTCCAAAGAGCATGGAGATTACTGCAAGTCAAGAGGAAACTATTGATATTGACAATGGAATCGAGGTATGCTTGAATGATCCAACTAAAACACCAAAGAAACCAAGGTCTGATTAGAAAAATCATTCTAAGAATCAAATTATCGGTGATGCAAATAAATGTATGATGACAAGATATAGAATAAAAAATTACATTTATTTGATTTCTCAAATAGAACCAAAAAGTATAGATGAGGCATGTAGAGATGAATCTTGGACTAAAGAAATGCAGGAAGATTTGGATTAGATACATAATATTTTTTTGGGGAATTGGTTCGTAGACCTTAAGACATGAATGTTATAGGAACTAAATGGGTTTTTATAAATAAAATGAATGAGGAAGATATGGTTATAAGGAATAAAGATAGATTGGTTTGGAAAGGATACTCAAAACATGAAGGCATATATTTTGAGGAAACATTTCTCCTGTTGCTAGAATATAAGCACTAAGACTATTCCTTGCTTATACCACACACACGGAATTTCAGGTATATCAGATGGATGTGAAATTTGCATTTCTAGATGGAAATCTAGAGGAAGAAGTCTACATTGAGTAGCCTAATGGTTTTCCCTTGACAGATGATAAAAACATGGTTTACAAGTTAAAAAATCCATTGTACAAACTAAAAAAAGCACCTAGAGCATGTTATGCTCACTTAGACAAGTATTTACTACATCTTGGTTTCAAAATTGGTAGTGTAAATAGCAATTTATATTTGAGAATAAGTGAAGATTGAATCTTAATTGTTGAAGTCTTTTTAGATGACCTTATTTTTGAGGTATTGATGATATTAGTAAGAAGTTCTATGAGGAAATGAAAAGTGAATTCTAAATGTCTATGATTGGTCACATGACGTTCTTCATTGGTTTGCATATTGGTCAAAACAATAATGGTATTTTCATCTCTCAAACCAAGTATCTCAAGGAAACATTAAAAAAGTTCAGAATGGATGATTGTAAACCCATTGGAACACTTATGATTACTGGTTGCAATCTTAATACTACCCATGAATCTCAAAGTGATTTTTAGGTAAAGTACATATCTATGAATGGAGGTTGAAAATATCTAAATCACACTAGAACCGACATTGCTAATGGAGTTGGAATTGTTGCAAGGTTCCAAGTAGATCCTAAAGAGACTCATATTTTTGCAATTAAGAAGGAAATTAAGAGGATATGTAAATATCTAAAAGGAACACTGGAATATGGTTTATAGTATGAAAAGTATGATAATTTTACTTTGGATACTTACATTGATATTGATTGTGCAGGAACTCTTAATGATATAAATAGAAAATGTGGTGGTTCATTTCTCCTTGGAAAGAGGTTGGTTTCATGGTTAAGTAAGAAGTAGGATTGTATAGATCAATCTACTATTGAATCAAGTATGTTTTTGCTATTATAAATTATACCTATATTTTTTTAATGAAGCAGATGCTAAAGGTCAATGGGATAACCTTTGAAGAGCAAGTGGTTATATATTGTGATAATACAAGCATAGTGAGCATGTCAAATAAACTTGTTATGCATTCAAAGACCAAACACATTTCAATTAAATACCACTTCTTGAGAGACAAGGTTGTAGAAAGGGAAGTTAGATTAGTGTACATCAGTACAAAGGAGAAAATAAAAAATATATTTACAAAACCTTTGTTAAATTATGCCTTTGAGCATCTAAGAGGTATGCTTGGGGTGAGAACCCCTCCTTTAAATAACTAAATGATGCATAAATGTATCAGTTCATTAGCTATCAAAGATATACCATTCCCTATACTTGATTCTTGGATCCACTCATCAAGTGGAGTGATCCTAGGAATACAACAAAACATATTTGGGTGATCAAACCGTTATACACCAAAATTTCACCCTATTAAAATATTAAGTATAGTGATCTAGTATAACATGGGAATCACTTCAAGGTTGTAGGACCTATTAGCATTTTTCCCTGACCTTGTCAAAGAAAAGGCTAATTAATGAGGATCAAACAAACCCTCCTACACTTTCGAGCTCAAAGCCTCAGGCGGGTGTACCTGTTGGATTCACTTCTTTCAGTGAATCAAGGGATGGATTCCTTCCCATCACACTTGATATAATAATCATTCACAGCTCTTAAAATAGAAAGGGAAAATGATTTGAATAATTGATTGATGAAGAAACTACCAGACAGACCAGAGACCAGTGCCTTATCTATTGCGCAACAGAGTCAAACAGATGTGCACTCCCAGAAAATTTCTAAATTCAAACTCAAAAACCCGAATGAAATGCCTTGCAAGCCATTATTCTCATTTCAATTCCTAGACATCATATTCATATGCAGACTTAAAATTCTTAGAATTTGAATACAAGACTTGCTCTCCTTGAGAGAAACTCAGATTCAAACTCACAGATACCTTGTAACTGGTATATTAACATGCCTTACAAGTTAATATACAAGAATCAAAACAAACATACAAAGACATCATACAAGTTTTGAACAGGGATTTCCTTTTATTTTCATTAAAAATCATCTAAAACTGTACATTGCAAGATTATGAACACCAAAATTAAAAATCCAAAATCCTGGAAGGTGCCCTGCAGCATAAATTTCAACATACTTTAAAATTTGAGAAGAAACTCAGATATAGGAGAAAAGGAAAAAACAAATTTAGTCACCGACACCTCTCCTTCTCTCTCAGAAAATATCTGCAGCCACTTCCTTCTGTTACTGCAAAAATCTGATCTGATATGCACTCAAATGTTCTGTAAAATTAGATTCCTCTCTTCAATACCTTTCCAACAGTATATAATAGCTGATACTTCTGATTAAATTTGCACCCTGAATCAACAAAAAGTTTGTCTTTCCGTGCACATTTTTAGAACAATTCTAAAATATTTGAATATTTTTCAATAGTCAAACTATTGAATTGAAATCAAATTTAAATCTCTGTGTATTTTAATCCCTTTTTGCTCACATTGCACCAGAAATTGACAAGTGGCACTTGCTGATTTGTTCTGAAAATCACTTTTTAGTTCTTAACTATCTCCAACTTGCCTCTACGAGTGTGCGACTGGGTTGAATCGCTCAGTCGCTACACTTTTCAACTTCATTACAAACCTTGCGCGAATGCACAATGAGTAGTTTCAGGCTATGCAACTGAGCGACTAGAAGCTGAGCGACTGCGCGACTGGCTCAGTCGCGAGCTTGCACACCATTTCAAGAAACTCCATGAACCAGCGCGACTATGTGACTACGCTCAATCGTGCACTCACAGTGATTTTTGGCCTGAATGCATTTCTTGAGTGACTGTGCAACGAGCTTGTTGCTCACTCACGCAGCATCTATCCTCAACCATGAATCCTCTGTGACTGCACGATGAGATGCCTTTCTCCTCTGTGACTGAGTGACTACTCATCTTTCTTGCTCCACGAGCGTGCAATGTTTTCTGCAAAATTTTTTTACTAGCCGATTGGGCATGCTTCCCAAGACAAGGTGCCATGTGTGATCGCGTGTGCAGAGCTTCCTCCTTTCATCTTCAAATTACATGTTATGCATTTTTGCATATAAAGACTTCATTTTTCCTCTATGGGATGAATGTGGGATAAATCATCTCATGGTTTATAAGCATTTTCGGATTTGGCTTCAAAATACTGGGTATGTCCATGTCTCCAATCCTCCAGCTCTCAAGAGCTCTCCTAGAGCCTTTGGGCTCTCTTACTTACCAATAGAGTTAGTGTTTTACCATATAAAAACAAAAAAAATGACATTGCCCAGCCAATGTGGGACAAAGAAAATGCATAGTTTCTCACTTTTCTGAGTTTCTCCATCAAAACTGCTCATCAATGGTGTCGAATCTCTACAAATGAAGACCATAGATTTATTCCAGATGGCTGGGCGCCACTTCCCATGGATTAACATCTACAGATTTAAGCTTAAATCATAAAAAAACCTTACCTTTAACACGGACAATCTGCACAAATTATCCTTGTAAATACATCTAAATGCATTGAAAACTTCAAAGCATACATCCCCCTATAGGTCTGCGTAGCTTTCCTTAAACTGTGATCTTCTCTTGTAATGTCTTCAAACCTCAGGAACATTCCACCCTCCATATATTGCGCAGGTTGTCTCTATGATTTTAGAAGATACCAAACACTTGGCAATTTGATTTTAAACACTGTTAAACTCTCCAACATGCTGCGTAGCCCCTCATTCTGTTATGTGCTGGTAAAGGTTGCTGATCTTGGCTTTACACCAGCTAATGGCATCCACACTCTCCCTTTTAATCTTCTGCGAGTGAGCGATGATCTAATTTTTGAACCTCATCTTATGTCTGTCGCATACTCGCTATCCTTTTATGCTTTGCTTTTAGGTTCATGCGAGTGAGCGATGCTTTCTTCACCTTTAACCTGTCACAACCTCGCTTGTTAACATTTCATGTCACCTAAGTCTTGGCGACTGAGCGACTGTGCATCTTACCTTTCAGCTATTTCATCATCGCACACTCGCTGGCTATTTACTGCAACTTTTGGATTTGAGCGAGTGAGCGACATTAATTTCTTTATTGCATACTCTGTGTAGTCTCATACTCGCGCCACTTAATACTCCAGCTTTCATCTAATGAGTGAGTGAGCGATGGAATCTGTTCTTTTCTTAGTTGCAAACTCGCGAGCTTGAAAATTTCACTTCATTAATAACTACAAGCGCGCGACTATACACCTTCTTTCGTTAGTCGCCTACTCGCGAGCTCTTTTCCTTTCATCTTTGTTGATTGGAAAGTGACCGATGTCTTTCCTCTTTTAACTCATTGCACACTCGTGGGTTCAATTTTGATTACCTTGAAGCATCAGCGAGTGAGCAAGGTGATGAATGGCTCCTTTGTCGCTTGGTTGCAGACTATTATGAATCTTGAAAAGTACTTGTGCGACTGAGTGATGAATCTTCATATTAATACTTCACACCTTCGCCGCACACTCGCACTGCAAAAGACAAGTGAGTTAGAACCTAAGTGAGTGGGCGACCTTCAGGACATGATCTCATCGCGCAGTTGCTGACTTTTGACATTGACATAAAAGTTGATGCGGGTATGCGACTGCTTCAAATTTAAACAAGACTCACTCAATCGCGGAGCATGATATAGACAACAAAATTTTACAGCGACTACATGACATACACACTTTTAACCTATCGCTGACTCGCTAACCTGTAACTTTACTTTCATGATACATCGCGACTGTGCAATTTACACTTTTAAAACATTGAACCCGCTCACTCACACACAGATCAAAACTAGACATAAGGTGATCGCGATTGCGCGATTCTCTTTCAATGACAGCTCATCGCCCACTCGCGCAACTTAAAGACACTTCAAAAAGACCGACGCGACAGAGTGATTAAACTAAAAAATGACTTCAAAAGGGATTTTGATTTCTTTTGCGCAGCAAAGCATAGGATTTAAACCAAGAAAGCCCAAGAAAAGCAAAGGTTAAGACATTCAAAGAAAAACCAATGCAGTGCTAACAATCAAACGGACTTGAGATGGATTGACCTTTGGAACATAAGTTCTCTGATATGTATACTAAATAATCCCAAATTGGTGGGCCATGAAATTTAACAGGGCGCAAGTTATTCAGAAGCAAACTAGGCATTATACAGTAAAATTGACACTTAGCAAAAATGCAGATTTATGATAAACGCCTCCAAATGGCTACTTCCAAAACAAGTCAGAACTGAAATTTGAGAGTTGGAACCCACTGTATATGCCAAATGAAAGGTGAGGAATATGTCTCCCAAGCAGTTTCTCACAAAAATCAAGAGGCCCTTTTTCTGCATACATTCAAAATATGCCTTTTCCACGAGTTTCTTAGGGCAACAATCTGCATTTAGACAAAATTCCAATTGTAGTCACTCCAAATTTCTTCAAAACTTGAGAGTACTAACATTGGCTCTATCTGGGGATGTGTGCCCCATGCGAGCATGTAGAGAATTCAGAATCATTGGTATAGCAGACCATTTAAAAAATGAATCAGATTTTTCCCTCTCTCTTTCTCCGACTAGGAACTCCTTTATTCTCCTCTCAAACTGGGAAATTTTATTGAAAACCACACACCACACAACTGAAAACAAAGCAAATTCACAAATACATACATTGTTTACAAAAGCCTCAAGCCCTTTCACAACTGAAACTATCACTTGCCTCTATCAAAAATCTGATTCTCTTCTTGGCATACAAACATCAAAATGAGAATGCATTCATACAACTGCTGCTCAAACTCAAAAGGAATCATAAGAATGAAGAATACCTTATTGGTACTTCCTTTCATGTCTTCAGAAATTCTTCCACCAGAGGCATCATAATCAAAAGGATGAAACTCATTCTTCACATCATCAAATGTCAGAAAATATGAACCATAACAATAAGGAAATGTATCATGATAAAAACCATCAAACTTGACTTGCATCACCCCCTCATTATCCGGCTAGTCCATAGAGAAAATAAATGACTCATACTCACATAAGCCATGAATGCCAAAATCTAGAAAAACTTTACAATGGAAAAACATATCAGCATGTTGTTCAAAACATGGATTGGAAACCTCCTCCACTTTCAAATTACCCACATGGTCATAAGAAGCCAGTTGATCAGCATCACAATCTTGCTCATTACATGGAACAACGGACTCATTAAAAAAAACTTCAAACTCACAATCACTTTTAACCTGGGAAGAGACATAATCTGATTTCTTACTGCATATTGACACATTTTAAACATCAAAATCAGAATAGATCAAATCTGAAAACTGAATGCATTCCTCAAACAATGGATTTACATAACCGTGTTTTTCTCCCATATAAACATGGTAACAAAGAGATGGCTGATCTGTATCAATGTCCTCATCAAACACATCATTAGTATAAAATTTGAAGACATTAGTATCCTTCCTGTCGTAATCACTTTCAACATATGATTCAAAATCAGAGATATCATCATAAGTAGATTCAACACCTCCATCATTAGGAAAAGAGGTGGATAAAAAGTTCATATTACCTTCTTCAATCAGAGGAGATGGGGAAAGACACCAGTTATCCTCAAGTTTCTCATCATGTGTAGGATTTTCATTACACAAACAATTCATATGCTAAAACAAATCATTATTAAATGCAGGGATTTCAAGAACACACTCCTCTAGCATTTTACCCTTTGACTGAAAAGACTCAACTGATTGGTATTCATTTTGATTTTCATTCATATTATCATGATAAAATTGCAAGATAGTATCATACTCTATCCCATAAGGAAAACACTCATTTACTATCCCTCTTTCCTCAAGTTTTGATACCAGATTCATTTCAAAACTTTGAATACCAAGCTCATTTGTATCATGCGGATGTAAAATACTATTTTCAAAAATGGTGAAGATACTCTTACCTTCACATGTTGATTTGCATTCATTCCCACAATTGCTCTTATCTTCCCATGCTACCTTATGCTCATATAATAATAATGAATCGTCATCTTCCATCATATCATTTTCTTGTGAAACATAAGTTTCAGCATCCTCCTGATTCTCATAGGAGTGTAAAACACACACATCCTCTTCATCATTCAAAACACTATTAGTATCATTGCATTTAGGATCAAAATGAGAGAGCATTTCTGACATAACTTTGTAAGGAAAAGGTTCATTGAGAAAGTCAGCATTATAAGTACTTGAAACATCATTCATTTCCACCATTTCTTGGACACATGTATTGCTATCACCATTATAAGTTTCCTATGTATGCAACAAAGGATGACTAACCATTGATCTATTCAAATCTGAATTCAAGAACTGATTAGAAACCAAAGAAGAGGTATCAATACACCTACTTGGAGCTACAAAATTTTGGCAATACTCTTGTCCATTCTCAAATGTATTTTGCCAACAAATCCCTCTAGAGAAATGATTCTTTGTCATTTCATACTTGGCATTGTTTTCAATATCTATTGTTGTCCTGAACGCCTGATGCAAAGTCTTAGGCTCCTTGTCTCTCAACCTATAACTCATCTTATTTTCAAATGTGCCATAATATACCACAACACACACATTGTCTTGAGGTCGACATCTTTCAGGTATTTCATGTAAAGCTCTTGCAAATTTGATATTAAAATCAGGAACTAGTTCATCCTCTTCAATCCTCAGATTTAATCATTCAGTAAATATATCACTCAAACTCCTTCTCTCACCAAACTGTTCCATAAAGGCAACATGTAATTCATCCCAAGAAGAAATTGAACAAGCTAGAAAAAAGGAAAACCAGTCCCTAGCATTATCTTTTAAAGTTTGAACAAACAATTTCATGTATATATCTTCATACTGAATCTCAAAGTCACCCATCAGATCAGCAAATTCCTGCAAGTGCTTACATGCTGAATCTGATTGTTTCCCCTCAAATTTTTGTAGATGCTTCCTAATATTAGTAGGAATTTCATTTGGGGAACCATGAATGCCATCAAAGCATAATGGCGCATATCTTTTCATCGAAAAATTTCTACAAGAATTCATTATTGACTGTATCTTTCATGAAATCATATACGGTACTTATGACATATATTTGAACAAATCAGACATATACCCAATATTTTTTTCATGAACCTTGCAACTTCAACCATCTATCTTTTAAAATAACAACATACTTCTGACTTGATATTTGAATCTTTAGAACCAAAAAGTATGATAGATTTCAAAACTATTTTCCCCTTTTCTAGTGACTTCTTAACCTATTGAGGAAACTTTTCTTCACCTATTGAGGAAACTTTTCTTTCACTGGAAATCTGGCAGATCTAGAGCCTTCTTGATAGCTCCATCGGGTTCATTTCAACATAGAGTCACCACCTCCTTACAGAGGAAAGTTTTCAAATAGCAAAAGCCATTTGATCCATATTTATTATTTCTGGGTTCTCTCCAACCAGAAAATCCACTCAAATCTTTTATAATTATTGCAATAAAATACTTCCAAGGTATCCTTACACAGATTTGAAATAAATTCCAGATTCTATTAGCTTGACTCTTTCTTTCAACCTGATTCTGGGGTTAACACAACAAACAAAGGAAATAAATATCCTATTTCACTGACCATTTTACTGAAAATTTACTTAGCTCCCCAGTAGAATCGCCATTCTGTTGGCGTACTCACATGGGAAAACCCACTTGAAATCTGATTTATCTTAAACACACCAGAGATTTACTGATTTCTTTAACAAGATTTTTTCACCTATTCCCCAGCGGAGTCACCATTCTGTTAGCATTTTTCCCTGACATTGTCAAAGAAAAGGCTAATTAACAAGGATCAAACAAACCCTCCTACACTTTTGAGCTCAAAGCCTCAGGCAGGTGTACCTGTTCGATTCACTTCTTTCAGTGAATTAGGCGATGGATTCCTGCCCATCACACTTGATATAATAATCATTCACAACTCTTTAAATAGAAAGGGAAAATGATTTGAATAATTGATTGATGAAGAAACTACCAAACAGACCAGAGACCAGTGCCTTATCTATTGGGAAACAGAGTCAAACAGATGTGCACTCCCAGAAAATTTCTAAATTCAAACTCAAAAACCCGAATGACATGCCTTGCAAGCCATTCTTCTCATTTCAATTCCTGGACATCATATTCATATGCAGACTTAAAATTCACAGAATTTGAATACAAGAATTTCTCTCCTTGAGAGAAACTCAAATTCAAACGCACAGATACCTTGTAACTGGTATATTAACATTCCTTACAATTTAATATACAAGAATCAAAACAAACATACAAAGACATCATACAAGTTCTGAACAGGGATTTCCTTTGATTTTCATTAAAAATCATCTAAAACTGTACATTGCAAGATTATGAACACCAAAATTAAAACTCCAAAAGCCTGGAAGCCGCCCAGCAGCATAAATTTCAACATACTTTACAATTTGAGAAGAAAATCAGATATAGGAGAAAAGGAAAAAACAAATTTAGTCACCGACACCTCTCCTTCTCTCTCAGAAAATATCTGCAGCCACTTCCTTCTGTTACTGCCAAAATCTGATCTGATATGCCCTCAAATGGTCTATAAAATCAGATTCCTCTCTTAAATACCTTTCCAACGGTATATAATAGCTGATACTTCTGGTTAAATTTGCACCCTGAATCTTCAAAAAGTTTATCTTTCCGTGCACATTTTCAGAACAATTCTAAAATATTTGAATATTTTTCAATGGTTAAACTATTGAATTGAAATAAAATTTAAAAATCTATGTATTTTAATCCCTTTTTTCTCACATTGCACCAGAAATTGACAAGTGGCGCTTGCTGATTTGTTCTAAAAATCACTTTTTAGTTCTTAACTATCTCCAGCTTGCCTCTGCAAGTGTGTGACTAGGTTGAATCGCTCATTCGCTACACTTTTCAACTTCATTAAAAACCTTGCATGAGTGCGTGATGAGTAGTTTTAGGCTGTGCGATTGAGCGACTAGAAGCTAAGTGACTGCGCGACTGGCTCAGTCACGAACTCGCACACCATTTCGAGAAACTCCATGAACCAGGGCGATTGTGCGACTACGCTCAATCGCGCACTCGCAGTGATTTTTGGCCTGACTGCATTTCTTTGGTGACTGCACGACGAGCTCGTTGCTCACTCACGCAGCATCTAGCCTTGACCATGAAACCTCTGTGACTGTGCGATGAGCTGCCTTTCTCCTCCGCGACTGAGCGACTACTCAGCTTTCTTTCTCCACGAGTGCGTGATGTTTTCTACAAAATTTTGTTACTAGCCGATTGGGCACACTTCCCAAGACAAGGTGTCATGTATGATCGCGTGTGCAGAGCTTCCTCCTTTCATCTTCAAATTACATGTTCTGCATTTTTGCATATAAAGACTTCATTTTGCCTCTGTGGGATGAATGTGGGATAGATCATCTCATGGTTTATAAGCATTTTTGGATTTTGCTTCAAAATATTGGGTATGTCCATGTCTCTAATCCTCTAGCTCTCAAGAGCTCACCGAGAGCCTTTCAGCTCTCTTACTTACCAATAGAGTTAGTGTTTTACCATATAAACACAAAAAAATGACATTGCCCAGCCAATGTGGGACAAAGAAAATGCACAGTTTCTCACTTTTCTAAGTTTCTCCATCAAAACTGCTCATCAATGGTGTCGAATCTCTACAAATAAAGACCATAGATTTGTTCCAGATGGCTGGGTGCCACTTCCCACAGATTAACATCTACAGATTTAAGCTTAAATCATAAAAAAAAGCCTTACCTTTAACACAGACAATCTGCGCAATTTATCCTTGTAAATACATCTAAATGCATTGAAAACTTCAAAGCATACATCCCCCTATAGGTCTGCGTAGCTTTCCTTGAACTGTGATCTTCTCTTTTAATGTCTTCAAACCTCAAGAACATTCCACCCTCCATACATTGCGCAGGTTGTCTCTGTGATTTCAGAAGATACCAAACACTTGGCAATTTGATTTTAAACACTGTTAAACTCTCCAACATGCTGCGCAGCCCCTCATTCTGTTAT
>MU224766.1:1500718-1535960 GCA_018584345.1 Thuja plicata
GATCATTCCAATCTTATGTTCAACCTCAGAGATAGTTTTACAAGAAAACTTATCACTTCAAAGGTGTTATGGAATTTACATGCAACCTAAAACAAATTTAGAGATATTTCAAAAGGGTAATACTTCTTAGATGACAGACCAATTGACTAAGGCCTCAATCAACAAAATTTAACAATGCAAAATGAGAAAACCAATTGAAAATATAGACTATGAATCAAATCAGGAAGTATGCACATCAAACTATGACTTTGAAGAAGTTCTATTGGTTTATCCAAGGGACTAATTGTAAAATGATAATGAAACTATTATGCGTGTGAAAGAAAAAATACTTATCTTTATTAATTTTTAAAAATAGTACATCAAGGTCCATGTTATACTTGTTGATTAATAATTGTCCATATATGTGAAATTGTATTGTTATTGTATTGTCTTCTTTTTACATTTTACATTATGTATATATATATGTGTTTGAGTGGCTTTCACACCTCTTTAGGGTGAAAAGACACAACTCTTATTACAAATTATTTTGAAAACAATAAACTAAATAAAAAATAACTACCTAAATTTCAGATTTGGCTTTGGTAGAAAATCCAAAACACCTCTTGAAAAGATAATATTTCTGCTGGAGATAGGAAATTTGATTTCCCGAACTAGGCTATTTTTGAATTTTTAAAATTCAACAATCTTTATCCTCTGTCAAAATCATCTTTGTAGCAGGTCTAAATTCCAACATTTTCTAAACGCTTCAATTAGTTAGTTCTATTTATTTGTATCATAAAGCTTCCTTCCTTTGATATTTTTTAGTATGGAGAAACAAACTTCTTGATAATGGATTGGGACTTCTAAATTGTCAAAATTTAGGGTACCACCAGTATACAATCACTTTGTGAATACTTGACTTATATGCATTACTAGTAGCATAGCCTTTGATTCATTGGTTCTTTGAAGTCTTTGGAAATATGTCCATAACCATACAGATTATATCAAGTTGAAATCAATGAAAATACAATACATTAACTAATTTACTATCTTGCATGATGACCAACTTAACATCTTCAAACATTCAATCAGTTATAGTTTATCAATCTCTCCCTTTGGCATTGATGACAACATACTACATTATCACACTATATTATTGCTAACACAATATGACATATAACATTTGAAGTTCATCAAACTACCAATCTTATGTACTATAACCGATACAAATATGTGATCATCGGTAAGTTCATATAACTGAGATTTGATTCTTGCACCTTTCTTTCTATCTTCAATCCCTTTACTAGATAGATGTAGAATCTTTCTTTCTATGATGTGATGTGTTCACCTTCTGTGCCAAATGCTCTCCCTTTCACTGCTCTCCTTTCTTTTGATGTCTCTTGTCAGCAATTCTCTTCCTTTGTATGTACTCTCCCTTTCTTGTTACATCTCTCCCTCAAGATAATGTGATGGATGAAATCTCTCCTTGATGTATAAACTCTTCCATGGATATAATTTCTTCCTGAAGTGATAATATCTCTCCCTTAGGTGATAAGAAGTGATAATGGATATAATCTCTCCCTTTGACAATAATGCCAAACAAATATTTTTGATAGTAATGCCAAATGGATCTTTTCTATCCATAATATATTCCTTAAGTTTTCGTATCCATCGGCAATACGATAACTATGGTGCTCGGAGTAGATAAATACCTTGTTGTGTATAGATTTATCTTTGAATTCCATCTCTCTGCTTGCATTAACATGAATGATATTATGATAATATGTAGTTTGATGCAGCCTTCTAGTCATTTACTGACCAGTAGACAAGGGTCTAAACTGTAATCTCTTTCTCAAGTATTAAAATGCATCCTTCGACAATGGCTTGGTGAAGATATTGGCCAATTGTTCCTTTGATTGCACATACTCAAGTATCACCTCCTTTTCTTGAACTTGTTCTCTCAAATAATGATACTTGATGGCAATATGGTTTGTTTTAGCATGCATGAATGGATTCTTGGAAATGTCTATAACACTTGTATTATCACAATAGATAATTACTGGTTCAAGAATTTTCATATGCATACGTTCCAATAACTGTTTGATCCATGCAATATTTGAGTAGTTTATAGCAGCAACAACATACTATGCTTCTGCAACAGACTGAGAGATGCATCCTTGCTTCTCGTTGATCCATGTGAAAAGTTTGTCAGCCATAAAGAATGCTCCTCCAGTTGTGCTCTTTCGATCATCAATATTCCTATCCCAATCACCATCGGTAAAGACCTTAAGTTTAAATTTTCCTTCTCTTCTATACCATAAGACATATTCCTCGGTGTTCTTCATATATCTTAGGATTCTTTTCACAATAGTTATATGTGATTCTCTGGGATAAGCAGAAAATATTGTAACTATTACTACTGCATGTGCAATATCTAGTCTAGTACGTACAACATACATGAGTTTTCCAATCATAGATCTGTACAAAGTCTAATTTACCTCTGATGACTTGTCCTCCTTTATCAGCTTACATCTAGTTTCCATCAGTGTTCCAACTGGTTTGGATTCTTGCATCTTGAATATTTTCAGTACTTCTGTGATGTACTTGGATTTTGTAAAGAAAATACCTTCATATTGTTGCAAGATCTATAGAAAAAGAAAGAACTTGATCTCTCCAAACATAGAAATTTCAAACTCTTTGCTCATTTCATTTGAAAATTATTTGTATAGCATATCATTGCCTCCAAATATTATTTCATCAACAAATATCTCAGCAATAAAAATGTTAGTATCAGTGCCTTCCTTGAAATAAAGATGACCGTTTTCACTAGTCCTTACAAATCCAATACTTATAACATAGGAATGAAGTCTTTCATACAAGGCCCAGGGTTCTTGTTTCAATCCATATAGGGCTTTGTGTAGTCTACATACCATGTAACTTTTGTCTAGATCAACAAACCCTTCTCATTGTTTAATGTATACCTCTTCTTCAAGTATTCCATTTAGGAATGCAAACTTGATGATGTGGACAAAAGTCCTATTACTGCTACAAAAACACTTTAGCTTTGCTCTAAGATATTTCTCCTTGATCTCTTAGGGTTTTCACAACCCTAAAATAAGGCAAGTCACTCTCAACTTTATCTCCTCTTTAAGACTCAGTCCCCCATCAAAATGATTTTCATCTTCTTCTTGTTGAACCTACACATATAGATTCATTCTACTTGCTTATTCAATGTTTTCTGAACATTGCTTTCATTCTCGTCCCTAGCCAGAATATTACCAAGCTCACCTAGGGAAAGATCTCTAGACTATTTGTTGTTGCTTCTCCTATAGAAAACAAAAAGGAAACTATGTGCAAGGGATCCTCTTGAGTTCCATGCCAACACATGATTCTCACCATGGATTCAGGAATCTCGAGGGGCCATTATTGTTTACAACCCAGAATGGGTGAAGAACAAATAACTTACAAAACATAAAATAAGGTAACTAATCTACTTGCATGCAAAAGGAACCACAAAGAGACTTGATATCTACTAAACACACAATCTACAACTTCTTATTACAGGAAACAAAACAAAATAGTACAGTAATCTACAAATCTCTAACTTTCCTGTAGCTTCTCTTCTTCTACAATCTCTACCTTCTAGATCTCCAAAAAATGAAGGCTCTAGATGTTATTAGTAACCATCCTCTCATAGGAAACAACCCTAATGGTCTACTCATTTGCAAGAATCTCTTTAGGAATCGTTACACTAACAACAGTGTCCATAAAAGACAAGATCTTCTTTTCACGACCCGTTACGACTGAATATTTTTGAACAATAGTAAAGGAAGTTGAGCTATAGTGTTGGCTGAGCTGCTAGGCACCAGTGTAGGACAAGTTTCTAGGCACAAATGTAGGCTGAGATGCTAGGAACAAATGTAGGCGGTGTTTCTAGGCAATATAGGCCGAATCACTAGGCAATGTAGGCTGAGTTGCTAGGAAATCTAGGCTAAGTTTCAAGGCAATGTAGGCCGAGTTGCTAGGCACCACTGTATGCTGAGTACCAGTGATACCAAGAAACTTATCCAAAGTTCCCGATTCCTTGGTTGGATTTCTAGATGCTTCCAAACTACCTCACACACACACACAACTAAAAGAAACAAACTAAGCAACCTATCTTGACATGGATTAACCTAGTCATATCAATTTTAGGGAAATAAAACAAATGATCTTCTAAGGTCCACACACACTCTCCTGACTTGGCTAGAGTCACTACATGCAAGAAATAAGGAGCTAGGGGTTGAGTTAGGTGTGCTCCTGCACCACTTCACATCCATTTGATATACCTTGAATCCTTTACATGTAGCATAAGAAAGTAATATTCTTACTCCTTCTAGCCTAGCAATGGGTACAAAGGTCTCTCCATAGTCAATCCCTTCTTCTTGTGCATACCCCTTACATACTAGTCTTGCTTTATTTCTTGTGACTTCTCCAATCTCATTCAATTTATTCCTGAATATCCATTTTGTACTGATGATATTCTTGTCATCTGGTCTTAGTACAAGTGTCCATGTCTTGTTTTTCTCAATCTCTTCAGTCTCCTCATTCATAGCACTAATCAATTCATCATTATCAAGTGCAACATTGAAATATTTTGGCTCATAATCACAAATAAGACATCTTGTATTTAGAGACCTACTTCTGGTTCTCATACCGGCCTTCTTGTCTCCAATGATCTGGTTCTGTGGATGGTTCCTTCTCACATATCTAGCAAGTATAGGTTTATCTCTTTGTCTATCAACTTGGTCATCATTTTTTCCTTCATTCTGTTCTTCAACACTTTGTGCATCTTCTTGAGCAATGTCCTGATAGTCAATATTTGTAGCCTGATGCTTGGGTTCAATGATCTATTGCTCGGGAGCTCTACATTGTTGGTCGGGTAGAGTGTCAGGTTCTTCAATATAAACAAACATGTTGTATTCCTCATTCTTCTCTGTAAATTCATCTATCTTTATATTTTCACTTTCAACAATTTTGTTAGAGGCTTTATTGAGACATTTATAAGCCTTTCTCTTGGTGGAATACCCTAGAAAGATTCCTTCATCACTCTTAGAGTCAAGTTTTCCATTTCTATCATCTTTTAAGATATAACATTGACAACCAATTTTTTTCAAATAACTCACATTGGGTATGTATCCATACCATAGCTCATAAGGTATCTTCTTGGTGTCTTTCTTCAATTATACTATGTTCAATGTGTAAATAGAAGTACTGACAACTTCTCACTAGAATATTTGGGTGATCCCTTTCTCTATTATCAGTGTCCTTGAACAATCAACTATGGATCTATTCCTTCTTTTATCAATTCCATTTTGATGTGGTGTTCTCAGTGCAGAGACCTATCTTTTGATTCTATGCTCATTACAAAAGTTAGTGAATTCATCTGAAATAAATTTCCCTCCTCTATCTGACCTTAAGCATTTCAATTCTTTACCACTTTGTTTCTCTACTATTGCTTTGTACCATTTAAACATCTTGAATGCTTCAGATTTATCTTTTAGAAACATTACTGTCATCATTCTAGAGTAATAATCAACAAAGAAAATAAAATATCTATTACCATAATAACTCTTTGTCCTCATAGGTCCACATAGGTCAGTATGGACTAATTATAGAATGGCATCAGATGTATGGGTTTTTTTTTTGAAACTAGACTTTGTCATCTTACCTTTTTGACAATTCTTACACATGATATTATTGGGCTTGGTCAACGTCGGGAAGCCTCTTACATTTCTCTTTTTTCTTATCCTTATCATGTTGTCAAAGTTCATATGACACAATATTTTGTGCCACCACCATATGTCTTTGTTTCTAGCAATTAAGCAAGTGGTGTTAGTATCATTCAGATAGGATAAGGTACCTTTTGTCTGCTCACTAGTACCAATCAAATTTCCTGATTCATTGAAGATCTTTGCCTTCTTATTTTCAAATGCTACTCTGTGACCTGAATTATTCAACCATGAAACACTCAATAGATTATAATTAAATCCTTTCACCCAATTAAATTTTTCACATTTTATCATGTTATTCAATATTATACTTCCTCTACCTTAAACTGGACAAGGTGTGTCATTACCCATTCTTACTGATCCACCATTATAGTTTTCAAAAGTCTCAAAAAAATTTCTTGTCATCGGTCATATGGTGAGTGTAGCTACTATCTATGATCCGAACATCATTTTTACTAACTTTAGATATGAGTGCAGTTTATACATACCTTTCTTCATCATCATCTGAATCATCTTTTACTACCATAAACACTATATCTATGTCTTCATCTAATTCAGTGTCGGTGTCATCATATTTTTATTTTTCTAGGTAACTTGCCCTCTTTCCTTTGTCCTTGTAGTCTTGGGCATCTCTTCTTTCTCGTTGTCGGTTGCTTCTCTAATCACCTCTATCATAGTTCTTTCCAAATGACCTGTCATTACCTCTTTCATATTTTCATATGTTAGGATATCTTGCAGCAAAGTGTCGAATCTCTTTACAATTACAAAAAACAAGTGGTAATTTACCTTTGTATTTACCTTTGCCTCTCTTCATTCTTCTAGCCATAAGTGCTTCAATTTAATCAAGATCTTCTTCTTTACTTTCACTATCACTATCTTTTCTCATAGTGTGTTTGTGACTTGATTTACTTATTCTTAAAGAAGATTTGAATGTAGACTCTATGTTTGGTAAGACACTATTCTCAAAGTTTTTCATCTCAAATGAAATTAGTCTTCCAATCAAACTGTGTAGAGTAACATTTCTATTTTCTACTACTTTGATTTCTTGTATGGAAGATACTCTAATAGCATAAGTAGGCAGTAACGCTCTTAGAAATTTACTTACCACTGTATCTTCTTCTAGTACACCTCCAACTCCTCGGATAGCATTGAATACCTCTTTAATTCTTGTGTTGTACTGTGTGATGTTTTAACCTTCTTTCATTTTGAGATCATCAAACTTTCCTCTAAGGCTCTCTGCCTTGGCTCTAAAAACATTCTTGTCACTGCCATGTATAAGCATCAATTTGTCCCACATCTGATTTGGAGTCTTGCAGGTTTTGACATCTTCAAATTCAACATTGGAGAGTGAGGAAGTAAGATCTATCATTAGGAATTTGTGTTCATGCTTCTCTCTCATTTTTTCAACTATGGGTGCTCTTGTGGGAAACACATATTCAGTATCTAAGTATTGAGTAACATCATTTGTAATACCTGATAAGTGGAGTCTTATTCTGCTCTGCCATGAAGCAGAATTGTCTTTGTTCAACTTGGGTAGATCTCGTCTATTAATCTTGTGATCTTTAGCTTAGGTCTTGAAACCTTACTTCTAAGCACACAACCTCTAATACCAATTTTTAGTAATAACTGAGAGGACGGGTGAATCAGTGGCCTCAAAAATTAATCCTTAAATCAAACTTTAAAACTTATTACCAGTTTTAAGCTTTTAGTTATACACAGTCCTAAAAGATGAATGCCTTGAAATATTTATAACAATTTATTACTTGTGGGAATTCTTTTTAAATCCCTATTCTGTGTTTACCAATAAGCACTCTTATATTTACCGAAACATAGTAAATGGCTAGACTATATCGATCAATCCATAATTGCATATGTGAAATGGAAAACAGTAAAATAATGAAACATAAACACATATTACATAGATTTTTTACATGGAAACCCTATTAAGAGAAAAACCACTGGGACCAGTACCCCAAATTTTCACTCTTCTTAAGTGATCTTGATTAAGAGCCAACCCTGTTAAAGGTTACAAACACACTGTTAGGTGTGACCTAGTTATAGGATTTAAAAAATATTTTTTCACCTAGTATCTGGCATCTAATGCTACCATCCTTGATCAAACACTCACTTGGTCTATCAATAGATATTCATAATATCCAATGCTACTTTCTATTTTAAAATTTTTTGATACTCGTTAGGATGTATCTCAATTACAAAATACTTTTAAGTCCTGCTCGCTTAAGAGACTTGATGCTTCAATGGTTAAACTGAAACATTGATGATCTATTGACACATACAACTTGAATTGTAGATTTTGAGATCTATTATAATTGCATTACCTCTGTAATCAATATAATCAATTCAATAACTTTTCTCCACACTATTTTTCTCTGTGATGTTGTCTCACTATTCATCGGTATATGCAAAATCGATCTCTTTCCTCAGCTTGTTAATCAGGTGTGAATGAAGACTTTCTTCTTCTTCAGAATCTCTTTAGCATCTTCCCTCTTTTCTCTTCACCCCACATCATTTTTAATGAATCAAGGTTTTTTCTCTTTATAGACATGTTTCACCGTTTCTTGGCTTTCTTGATTCTTGGTGTGATCCACAATTCTTGTCAATTAGATTTAAATAAAACTCCAGTTTTATCTCAAAGATATCTTCTTGCCAATAGGACCAAGAAGCGTTAAATCCATTACTTATCCTCAGCTTTATCTGGTTGATTAAAAAAATTATAAGTATCAATTAAGTCTATTTATAGCTCTTGATAGCTAAGCATTTTGTTGTTTCTAAACTCTCTGTTCTATTGGTAAATACTTTAGTTAGTCTTTAGTGATAACTGATTTTTCTATGGGTGTGACTTCAGTTGTCATCGGGATATCTGTCCTTGTCTTTTCTATTGGGAAACAATGTAATTATTTATGTCAGGTTATACTGTTCTCTGCTCGTTAGGAAATGTTGCAACTTTTCTCAATTGTAATGTTGTGCATTTTCTCATTGGGTAACACTGTGACTTTGCTCTTTTACTCTGACCGTCGGTGTGCAGTCTGTCAGTGTATACAGTCACGTTGTGAATACTTGACTTATATGCATTACTGGTAGCATAACCTTTGATTCATTGGTTCTTTGAAGTCTTTGGTAGTATCTCCATGACCATACATATAATATCAAGTTGAAATCAATGATGATACAATACATTAACTAATTTAATGTCTTGCATGATCATCAACTTATTATCTTCAAACATTCAATATGTTATAGTTCATCGGGATAGTCCTTAATAAGAATAGTGTAAGTTAGCCTATATTAGGGGTAACTAGGTCTCAAAATAACTATAAGAGGCTATCTTGAATGTCCATGGATAAAGGTTCCAGCTCGAAAAGTTCTAAATCATATCAAAGAGTTAATTTCATATCAGATCAGATATTCAAGTCTTTTCTCCACAGCTTGAAGGTGTAAATTCAGTTTTTGTCTTCTATCACTTTAGGGTTTTAGCCTAGCCATCTAAAGCTTGTAGGATCCTTTCTTTCTAAGGATTCCAAGATGGATAGTTCTCTATACATAGAAAATTGTAACATAATTGTAAGGATGGTGAAATATACAACTGTGAGGCAAAGTTCTTATTTTTGTCTTAGTTTTCAAGCTTTTAGTCTTTCTGAATGTTTTTAAATAGAATAATATTAATAAAATACAGTGGAGTTTCCTGTTCCATATATTTTTGTCTTCTTATATTTTTGTTTATTCTCTTGTATATTTAATTTATAAGTCATCTTTAATATACAAGTTATAAGTTAACTCTGCAATTACTTAAAAGTTTCTTTCAAGGAGGGAGTAATTCTTATGAATGGTCTGAGAGGGTTAGACAATAGTGTGAGGATTTGATACAGGGATATGGAAATGAAAAGGTAGTTTGTAAGGCATTCTATCTGTGCTACATTTTTATTTCCTTTAATTATTTTCTGTGAATTTATATCTCATTTGACTCTTTGCCCAAGATTGAGGCATTGGTCTAGGGTTCGATAAGCATTTATTCATCATCAATATCAAAAAAAACAATCATTTACTTTTCTATTATGAAGAATATACATTCTTAAGTAGTTTTATTAGAGAATACAATTCAATTTATTGATTCCTTGGAGAGTGAATCATTAGGTTAGCCTTCCCGAGTCAAGAAAACTAAAAAGGAGAGGGATGAGAATCCTTGTTTCACTGTTGTTTTCTATTTTTATGCTCAGGGTTTGGCTTGTTAAGCTCTGTATCAAATTCATCATAGTAATCTTTAAGGTGTTCTATCAGTTGTTGTAGTAAAAGGAAATTAGAAAATTAGTGTAACCCCTAATCCACTATTATAGTTATTAAGAAGCAGTAAGCTTTTGAGGTACACCCACTTGAGTTCATGGATCTCAAAGAAGGAGTATTAATCCTCATTAATTAGACTTTGTCTTGTTAGAATCAGGAGTTGGGAGTTATATATTTAGTTAGAATTAATGCTATATTTAGGCTCTACAAGAAAAAAAACTCTAACAAATTAGTGACTCTACTGGGGATAGAGATTACAAAATCTTGTTGAACTTTCAGACAATCTTTGGTATTTTAAATTTGAATTAAGTTACAGTTGAGTTAACCCATATGAGTCACTCTAACAAATTTGTGACTCTGTTGGGGAATAGTTGAAGTATACTAGTTATAGTCTGTCCTGGATTTTTCTACTACAACATATTTTTAAGTACTCTGATCTAGTTCTGATTTTATTAAAAATTTCACATACTAAGTTGCAGGTGGCGACTCTAAATTTGTGCATTCCAGTATAATTCTCATACTGAATTATTGAATATTATTATCTGATTTAAGAAATGGGTTGGCAAAGAAATACCAGGTCATATTTTAGGGGTAATCCTGAAAAGGATATAGAAGAAGAGTTCCGTACGAGTGGAAATAAATAGTGGTCCAAAAGATGTGGACCAAATCAAGACTCTCCAAGAACTTCAAAGGGGAGAATGGAGACCCCTGTCCCTGAGACAAGGCCATCCTCATCTAAAATTATTGAAGCACCAAGGCCAATAAACTCTTATAAGGTTGATGCAACTTTTGACCCTTTTAGAGAAGGGGAAGTGATAGATGAAGGATTTTTCCTTGCAAAAGAAACTCTGGAACAACCAGGGGAAACCTCTACTACTCAGACAATATCCTATAATTCTAAAAAATTAAGAGAGGAGGTGTTAGCTCTAAGAAGAAAAACTCAAGAGAAAGAATCAAATATTTCTCAAACTAGAAAGAGGCATGAATAAGAGTTATATGAATTGTTAACTGAGAGAGAGGAATTCTTGGCTAAGACAAGAAGGAATGAGCTAAAGGATAAGAGCCTAAATGAAGAGGGTGAAGGTCTACACAATGATTTGTTTGGTAAATTTTAAGCCTTAAGAAATAAGGTTGCAAATAAAAGAGAAAATTCTAAAAGAGATGAGTTTGTAGAAGAAGGACATGTCATAAGACAGCTGAACCCAAAGTAAATTGAGAAGAATGTAAATCTCAAGAAAAACAAGGATGTCTCTGGAAAAGGTAAGAAAAAGGCTATTAGTAAAACTATCAATGAGCCTAAGAAAAGTAAGAATATCCTTGCAGGAATGTCCCAAGTTGACTTGTAAATTGAGCTAGTCAGAAAGACTAAAGAAGATCTAGCTAAGAATATAGAAAAGATAGAGCTGGAGGCTGCTACTAAAGACATGAAAATGAGGATATCTTTTTGCATGAAAACAATTATACCACTGCAAGTAGTTCTATGCCTGCCAATACTGGAACACAACAAAAACATCAAGGTCGTGCAGGTCCTAGTGTTCAATCTACTAGTACTAATGGTCAAAATCAACCAGGTGGTGCTAGTCTAGCTGCTCAACAGCCTGATGCTGGTCCAAATATTCAAATCTCTAGTCAGAAGAAAGGAGGTTCTCAAAAAAACCAAAATCAAGGAGGTATAGCTGGACCAAGTGAAAATAATGCTTTGGGGAACTTCCAAAGAAGACTTGTTCATCTAGACAGATATAGATCTCTTTTCTTTGATGGCATCCCTGGTCATCCCAATGTGAGTCCTAATGAGGTAAGAGACAAAATCCCTAAGTTGGTAGGAGATAATGTTGTAACCTATGAGGAACATTTAAAAGCTTTCATTGATATGATAACTGATTTTGAAATAGAACATGAAGATGTTATCATGAATATTTTTGTTCAATCTTTAATAGAAGATGCAAGGGATTGGTTTAAAATGTTTCTTAGTGATAGTATTGCATCTTGGGATGAAATTGTTAAAGATTTTAGGGAACAATACAAAGAACATGTAAACTCAAGTTATATGTTCAATGAATTTAATAATATCAAGAAATTTCCTAATAAGAAGATGTCAGATTTTAACAATAGGTTCCAAAAGGCTATGAGTAAACTCTTCCAAGTATTAAGGGTAGATGGAGAAGTGTCTTTGGCCACTTAATTTAATGTTTCTAATTGGAAAATTTCCTTTCTTCTTAGAGATAAGAACCCAAGAACTATGAGGGATGCCTATAAAACAACAATAGATATTGAGAGTAATAAGCGAGCCTCAAGAAAAATGGGAAAGAGAGAAGATGGAAAGCTTTGGAGAGAAACAAGAAAAACAAACAAACCTTCTAGGGAGGATTATAGGGTTGACAAATTAATGACTACAGTAAAAGATATTACAATTAAAATGGATAAAAATGATAAAGGTTGTCATGACAAAAAATACCAGTATCAAAGATATGATAAACAACCCAATCTTACAAGTATTCCATACAAAACAAAGTGGAAAGATGGTAAGCCAATCGTTCATGATAAATAAAACCAAAATTCCAGAGAAAATCCTGACCCCCTAAAAAGGAATAGTAAAAATTATGTAGACAACACTCCCTAGTGTACTTCTTGCAACATTCCTCACTCTTCATAACAATGTGTGGTAACCCAAGCCCTAGCTGATCAAATGGGTGAAGGAGATGAATAATCAAGTTGTGAACAGGAGAATCCTGATGTGAACATGTTCACTATTAGGAAGCCCTATCCTTGATCTCCTGATGAAGGTGAACATGTTGAGGATGTAAGAAGAAAAAAGGGTAAGTACGTAGAATACTAGCCCAAAATTGTCTCTGATTCTATTGATAAGACTGTTATTATATCCCAAAGAACCATCAATGCAGTGGGTGACAAACAAGAGCACCCTCATTTTAGATTACAAAGTGATGAAAAGGAAATGTCCCTAACTATAGCAGTAATAAATCAAGCTAGGGGTGCATACAAATTAAGAAATAAAAAAGTTTAGCCTACTCAAGGTAAAATTTCCTTTGTTTTTATTAAAGAAGACACTCCACAAAATGTTGCATAATTTCATCACACGGGTAATAAAGGAAATAAATTTGTAAACCAAGTTGAATATTCTTCTAATAAGAAGGAGAAAGAAGAAATAAGAGAAGAACAAGTGTCTACTATAAAATCTATAAAAGGTAGAAAGATAGGTGATTCATCTTCATAATTGCTTATGTTTGACATGAAACATGCTCTCACTCAGATGAAAGCTTTAGTTTCACTCATGGAGATGCTGAAAATAAAAGAGAATATGGAAGATACACTTGCACTTCTGAGAGGGATAGATGATATCCATAGGTTAAAACAAGAATATGTACCCTTGACTATGAAGAGTGATAAAAGAGAAATTTCATCTTTTAAGGAAAAGGAAAAACAAGTAAAAGGACTGGATTAGGGATACAAATTTTCTAACATATTTATTGGTAATGTGATTACTAAGGAACCACTCTCAGTGGATCCTTTCTATGTTACCTTAATGGTAAATCATTTTATTGTCAATAATTGCATGATAGACTCTAGTGCTACAACTACTGTAATTCATTATCATGTAATGGAAGAATTAGGTTTTCAAGTGACTACTCCTTCTAGAAGTTGTTATGCAATAGAAAACAAAGAGGTTCCTATGATAGGAACACTAAAGGACAATGAAGTCAAGATTCATGCATTCCAATAAGGTACTTATAGAATGGACATCATTTTAGTAGATACAAAACCTCATTATGGTATGCTTCTATCAAGACAGTGGGCAGTAGAAGTGGGTGGAAGATTGCAACTAGATTTTTCTTATGCAACAATTCCTATAAATGGTTTTGAGGTCAAATTGTATAGAGAGCCTCATTCACCTGTCATGGTGGAGATGGTTATTCCTGACCAACTAAATTTTTGTATAGATGTTGATATGGAAAACTTTTTTGTTGAAGAGATCAAGCCATAATTAAGAAACACTAATCCAATTATTAATGAACTATTTTGGCAACAAGGTTGATTGTGGTAGATGTACTTTGATGGAGGATTCTTGAAGGAAGGATCAAGAGTTGGTGTTCTATTCATATCCCCATCATGTATTACTTTTAAATAGTCTTTCTTACTACCTTTTCATTGTACAAATAACACAGCTCAGTATGAAGCTTTGATTTTGGGAATGGATATTTCCATAAAGAATAGTATTAAATGTTTAAAGATTCATGGATATTTCCAATTAATCATTGCTCAGATATGGTCTCAGTACACTGCCAAAAATGATAGACTGAAGTTGTATAAATATGCAGTGTGGGATAGGCTTGAATTCTTTGATTCCTTTAATATTATTTGGGTAGAAATATCTATAAACATTATGGAAAATTTTCTTGCAAATGTTTCTCTAAAAAATGATGATATCACTCTTGCTAGGATTTCTATGGTTGAGATTAAGAATAGACATGCAGTTCTTGATAACATTCATAGCCGGTGAGTTTTTGAGGATGATGAAGATATCCTCAAATTTATTCAATGTGTAGATCACTATGATAAGAAAATTGACTGTGGTGCTCTAATTAGAGTTATAAATCTTAAAGAATGCATTTTTTATAATGAGATAGTCCAGTTAGCATCTAACCATATTCCAAAGGAGTTAGTGGAGCTAAAAGGTATGTCTATCATTAATGAAAACTACATGTCTCAAAGGTCCAATGCCAAGCTAGAAGACTTAGAAGAAATCAATTTCAAATTAGAAACATTGCCACCATTGTTATATATTGGAAAGAAGTTGGACAGAAATGTGAGATTTAATCTGATCAAGATGCTGAAAAAATACAAACATGTCTTTTCCTTGTCTTATTAAGACCTGAAAGCTTATAGAGAAGATCTTTTTCAACATGATATTCCTTTAAAGGAGGATATCAATCCATTCAGATAGAAATAAAGGCCTATCAATCCATTGTTGGCCACTAAAATCCAAATAAAGCTGATGAAACTAAGAGATGCTGGTATTATTCAACCAATCAGACATTCATCATGGGTATAAAACTTAGTCCCTATGAGAAAGATGAATGGGGATATTAGGTTATGTGTTGATTTTAGAAACCTTAATGTTACCTCATTGAAATATAATTATGAATTACCCAATATGGAGGCTATGTTGCAGAAGGTGACTGGATGTGACTTACTTTCTATAATGGATGGATTTTTTGGGTATAACCAAGTACTGGTCAGGGAGTCTAAGCAAATCAAGACTACATTCACTACTCCTTGCGGAACTTATGTGTATGCTTGCATGTCATTTGGTTTGAAGAATGTTGGTGCAAATTTTCAAAGAGCTATGGATGTGGCATTCAATGAGCTTATAAATATTCTCATGGTGGTATATTAAGATGATTTGACTATTTTTTCAAAGAAAGATGAGGATCAATGTAATTATTTGGAAAAGGCTTTATTTAAGGCCATGGAATATGGAGTCTCCTTAAATCCAAAGAAGTGCCAGTTTTTTGTCACAAAAGGAAAGCTTTTGGGGCACATAGTATCCAAAGAAGGGGTAAGGATAGATCCTGAAAGAGTTGAGGCTATCCAAAAGGTGCATGATCTTAAGAACCTAAAAGGTTTACAGTCATTTTAAGTACAAATAATTTTTTTTATAAGATTCATTGCAAATTTTTTTCAATTGGTTAAGCCGATAGTTAAACTTTTGAAAAAGAATGTAAAATTTAAATGGGATCAAGAGGTACACTTAGCATTTGAAAAAATAAAGATAGCCATTCAAGAAGCCCCTATCCTAGTGTCTCCTGACTACACAAATCCTTTCTCTTTGTTTACATTTGCATCCTTTCATACCAATGCAGAAGTCTTGTTGTAGAAAGATGAGGAGGGGTTTGAGCACCCCATAGCCTTTTTCAGCAAGTCATTACATGCAGCTTAACTAAATTATCAATTGATGGAGATACATGCATATGCCCTAGTAAAGGAGGTTAAGGCCTTTAGACCTTCCTTGTTTTGTGCCAAGATAAATGCATATGTACCCTATGTTGCAGTCAAGGATATTCTAGTCCAATGTGAAGTAACTAGAAAAATATGCAAATGCATTAACAAAATTCAAGAGTTTGATCTACAAATCCACATTACCAAACTAGTAAGAGGCTTAGGACTAGCCAAGTTAATGAATGAAGAGAATCTTGACCTAGTCCAAGTAAAGAATGATGATACTTGTAGAGAGACTATTACAAGTATTGAGATACAACCCTGGTATGCTGATATTTTTTTTTTATCAAGACTGCCAGCTGCCCAGAGTATTTAACTGATAAACAAAGGAGAAGCTTAAGGTTACAACCTCAGAGATATGTTTAGTTGCAGGGTG
This sequence comes from Thuja plicata, assembly GCA_018584345.1. Taxonomy (NCBI): domain Eukaryota; kingdom Viridiplantae; phylum Streptophyta; class Pinopsida; order Cupressales; family Cupressaceae; genus Thuja; species Thuja plicata. The sequence continues at coordinate 1,517,159 of MU224766.1, forward strand.
ACCTATATTGGAATAACATGGATGTAATATTGTTGTTGTGCCTATACAAAGGGAAATCTAAGAATATTTTAAGAGAAATGCATGCTGGGATGTGTGGAGGTCACTACTAAGCTAGGTCAACATCTCACAAAATCTTAAGGGCTTGTTATTATTGGCATTTTTTATTCAAAGATGCATATTACTTTGTCAGAAAGTCTGAACCCTATCAGATATTCTCCAATAAGATGCAATTTTTAGGTGCTCTATTGTTAAACCCTATAGTTGTAGAAGCGCCTTTTGCCATGTGGGGTATGGACTTTATAGGAGAGTTTTCTGAGAAATCAAGTGGGGCACACAGTTAGATATTGCTAGTAACTAATTATCTTACCAAGTGGGTAGAGGCAATTCCAACTTGTAAGGCTACAAGCTTAGTAGTTATTGATTTCCTGGTGAATAATGTAATTACTAGATTTGGTGTTCGTATCAAACAAGTGATAGATAATGCCATGGGCTTAAGTTCAGATGAATTTTTTGAATTCTATTCTGATTTGGGAATTATCATGTCGTATTAATACCCCTACCATCCAAAAGATAATGGGAAAGTAGAATGAAGTAGCAAAAGTATCTTGAAATTTTTTAAAAGACCCTGGAGAAAAGAAAGAGAGCCTGGCATGTAAAGTGGAAACTTGCATTATGGGAAGATAGGATCACAATGAAGAAATAAATAGGGAAATATCCCTTTGAATTAGTATATGGTATTCAATATAGAATGCCTATGAATAATTTTCTTCTAGTGAATAAGTTCATCCAAGATGAGGAACTAGAAATCCCTAATCCAATGCAAGAAAGAATAGTGCAGCTAGTAGAGTTGGATGAAATAAGAAAAGATAGTCAAAGGGAAAAAATAAAGTTGCATAAAAAAATGAAGTACATGTTTGAAAAAATAGAAAGTAATAGGATGCTCCAACCTAATGATTTGTTTCTTCAATGGAATGCAAGAGCTAAAGACAAGGGAAAACCTAAAAAATTTGAGTCCTTATGGTTAGGCTCCTTTATCATTCATCAAAGATTTGGAAAAGATTCATAAATCTTAAAAAATATGGATGGAGGGGTATTTGAATTTCCAGTGCATGGAAAATTCTTGAAACTTTTTTCAATTAATTATGTCATCCATGCACAATATCTTTGTATTTTATTTATAGGTGTTTTTTCTTCTGTTGTGTGTTTCCTTCTACTTATGTGTTTGTTTTTGCAGTAAGTTGGTTAGTTGTGGTCTTCCTTCCAGAGATCTGTGGTTCTTTCTATGAACTTTCTTTCAAACATCCTTAGAGAGAGCCATTGTTGGATATGTTTCCAATTTTTGAGTCTTGCTATAAAATTTTGGCTTCGTAGTGTTGATTTTATCCTAAATGTCAACAATTGTTCCAGAGTACTATTAAATTTTCTGCAAATGTTGATTTCCAAGAAATGAAAGTGATAAGAAATCTGAAAACCATAAGCCCTAGTTCATTTTTTATCCTAGTCATGCAAAAAACCCTAAGTGTTCTTAGCCTGGTTCTATTTTCAAGTTACCTTATTTGTCGAGTGACTTAAAGTCCTTTAAGTTATGTGCATTAAGTGAAAGATTGTATCTCCTTATCTCACAAAGTGAAACAAATATTCTCTTCTATTTGGTGACTTAGGGACAAATTTTATCTCTTAATATTGGAGAAAGAAGAATATTATTTAAGTCATTTAGAGACTTAGTGATAGAGGTTGATCTTAGATAGATCGTGCGATTGGTGTATAATTATGAGTTGACTTCAGAGATGGATCAAAGTTTCAGAGACTTAGTGACTGTCATAGATAAGGATTTGATCATGTGGACAGTGCCAAATCTCTAGGTTAAACTCAAGTTATAAGGATTGTTCAGTGACTTGGAGGTTTTCTCACTTAGGTGATCTCTTTATATACCAGAGGTTAAGGAAAGAGTTTAATTTTTATTTATCGCAAAGTCTCCATAAGGAATCAGACTTAAGAAAGAGATTCAAAGATTAAGAGATAACTATTGATCTTTCCCAAGATGAGTGGCTGGTGTGTAATCTCTAAACAAATGCTAAAGTTAGATTTTCTTTTAGCAACTTAGAGATAGCCATAGATATTGTGTCATTTTTAACTAATCTAGCGGTGTGCACTTAATCTCTTGATAAAATCACGAGTTAAAGATTCTTTCATAGATCCAGAGATAATGATTTAGGTGCTGACACATGTTTAAGTTATTTAGAGATCTGTGGCGTGCGTGAAGTCTCAGAGTAAACTGAAGGCTAAGGAATTTATATGTTGACTTAGATACGGCTTGCAGTCCTATGATCTCATGACAAAGTGGAGTTAAGATTAAATCTTGGGATATTTAGCATGATCCGTCAAGTTAAAGATGATCCAAGGGTAGTCAAATAATCTCTAGATAGACTTAGTAGGTACCAAATGATCAAGAGGCTTAGCACAAGCCATTAATCAAAAGTTAATCATATGATAGGTGTGAAATATCTAAATAAACTCATGGTAAAAAAAAACATTGAGCGACTTCGAGTTTATACAGTCATGTTATCTCTAAAAGAATAAATGCTAATTTGGGCTAAGATCTGGGTTAACAAGAGATATCTAAACTATTGATGAGATTCAAATCATATGGTTTGCATTGAATCTCAGGAAGAAACCAAGACAAAGCTAAAATCTCAGCGACTTAGAGAAAATAGAGTTGTGCAACCTCCAAAACAACTATGGTAAGAGTGAGGTAAATTTGCATAGGTTTGTTCTTGCACCATTAAGTAAAAAGTTGGCCTATCAAAAGGTAAAGATTTTGACAGAGTGTAAGAGATTTGGTGAGATGTAAAAGGTAAAGGAAACCCACCAATAATGATTGAGTTTAAGGCTTACTCACTTATAATAGGATTTTAAAATTGAGAAAAGGCACTCATGACCTATTCTAGTGGGTTTTTCAAATTTGAAGTACCTATCAACTTTAGGTGCCACGACTAGAAAAAATTGATGTCAAGGCACATAGAGTAATGATAGAAGTGACTGAGTGACAGCTTAATGATCTTTACTAGACTATTGCAATAATTTCTCAGAAATATATAGATGTTTCCTTTGTTCATTTTAGTTCACCAAAGTTTTAAGAGTGCAAAGCTACAAATTTCATAAGTTTTAATGCTTTCAAAAGTGTGAAATTGTCTAGGTTTGCGGGTTAGTTGTAAGGAGAAATTTGTATTAGAATGCAACAGTGTTTAGCAAAGATTAGTTGCAATGAGTCAAGGAGCACCGAGTGGAGATTCTATGAGTGGGAGAAGTGGAGACGTAAAGGATGATAAAAAAAGACAAAAGAAACTATTCTGATGAATTTGTGACTCTGCTACCTGGAACCCAATCAAGGGAAAAAGGTAAATGACAGACTACTTGTTGATGATAAAGAAAATTGAAGATATGCACATACTCCTGGGTTTTCTATCTATCATCTATGTAATTACTTTTATAGTAATAGGGATAAGGCAATTCCAATTTTCGATCGCTGGACATTCGGGTTAGCTAAGCTAGTTGTTCGAGACATCTTTAGAGATATAGATTTGCTTATAGAGCTAGCTAGAAAATATTATTCTCATTCTAGAACCATTAATAAGAGTGAAGGATGAGACTTGGTTACTATGAAGATTGACCTAAAGAAATTAGAGAATCAATATGTTAGAGAGGACACTATTATTTCCAAATCAATCCAGGATCATGTGCCCTAAGAAAACATGAATTATATAGTTTCCATACCAAATTCTATTGTCCCATATTTATATAAGGATTTTATTCATTATGTGAAGTACATTGATTATGCATTTTGTAGAGTTATGGAGAAGGATGGCCCCCGCAATGATAGGGTATCTGCAGATTTATTGATGATCATCTTAGACATCTGAAATTCTCATGCTAATACTGATTATGATTATATTCAGTATGTTATAGACCAAATACATGAAGGCCTTATAGATTTCCTCACAAAACTAAACCCTAAATTTTTGCATTATTCCATTCTGATGCACTTAATTTTATATTTTAATATAAACAACATGAATGTGCATAACTTTAGGCCAAGGATGATGTTCCATGGAAAGAAAAAAACTTGTGCAAATTTGGGTTAGGGTTTGGAATTTTACTTCCAATGATCATGAGTTTCTGGTTATCATAATTGGATTGTATATCCAATTATAATTCTCCTAGGTGTGGATATGACCAGATTGCCAATCAGAGTATTGCGACTTCTTGGGCCTTGTCAGTATGTTGATAAGATGATAGGGGATCATAACTGGGGAGATTTCTACTGTGGGAAGAATTTTTCTTTGATGAGGGTCTATGGATATTCCTAGCCCCCACACATCTTGCCCAAATATGTCCACCAAGTATATCTATAATGGAGTTCATTTGGAAATTAAATTCAACTGATAAAGAGCACCAGGCTCCCCATAGGAAAGGTACATTTACACCTAGACAATTCAAGGTCTCTAATTTCACTATTGGAAAAATATCCTATGATCCAATGAATAAGTAGTTGGGCCATTACAAAATGAGTGTGGCACTGTACATGTATATAGACCCAGAAGATTTCATAAAGAGTGCCGAGAAATTGCTAACTCCCACCATCACTGCTATCAAAGAGCATGAATAATGTGTGGAAGAGGACCTCATAATAAATATTTTGGAGGAAGATGAGGTGGGAAGAAGGGAAGATTAGTATCAGGATCTAGTAAGCCTAAAATAAAAAATAAAGAAAAAGGTGAATCCCTTTGGAGGTTTCTGTCCTAGATTACACTACTTGTAGAGACTCGACAAAGTGATAGAGTCTTACAATACCTTGTATAATCATCTTGAGGGGCTAATATAAGATAAGGAGATGGGACCAGAGAAGAAATCTTCTTTAGAATATGACGAAGATAGTGAGGGAGGGTATTCAGTTTATATCACTTCTCCCATGGATCAGCTACCCCCAAAAGAGAAAAGTATAGAGGTAGACCTTACAAAGGTGCCTGACACTAAGGAGAATGATGAGACCGCTAAAAAGAAACAAAAAGTGGAATCAGGGGATCCTTCCCATGCCAAGGCATAGGAAAATAAAATAGATAAGGTGAGTGCTATAATCATTGGTAATAGAGCATATGACCATCACCTTAGGAAATAAATCAGGGAAGGAAAGAAAGTGAAATAGGATGATGAAGAAGAACTTGAAATAACTCTCCTGCTATGCCAAAATGAAAGATAAATCCACCAAGAGGAATTCTTTAAAGATAATGCATTCATCAAAATAGATGAGTTCAAGAATTTTTTGATTTGGATAAAGAAACAAGAAATGTAGGCATGATAGAAACTAATAGAGGGTTCAGTGCCAAGTGAAGCTTTGCAGGCCTTGCAAGCATATGATCCTGAAACTAAAACCATGACACCTGATGAAGCTAGGAAACTAGTTTAATCAAGTAGAATGTTTCTTGTACCAAGTTGGGATTTGGCTTCAATCTTCATAATTGATCAGATTAGAAGACAACCTGATGGTAAGTTGTCCTAAGAGACACAAATGGGAGAAATGATCAGGGGATGTGGATATGATCCACGATCCTAGACTTTAGCTATGTGGTTATTGGCATATAGGACACAAAATCCATCTTTAATCAATGTGAAGGAGAAAGTGGATGGGGTTAAAATAATTTGGTCTATCCATAATACTGGTGACTTAGAAATATCCTATGCTCTTACCCATTTCACACATCCGAATGAGGCTAAAATAATGGAGATATTCAAGAGATATAAAAAAAAATTTGATTAATCAAGTTCTATAGTAAAGGATAGGGAAGTATGCTTTATTAAGATCAAGGCATTAGAAGGGAAGGTAGAGGAATTGAATAAGAAATTACAAGAGGCCCTGAAGGCTATTCTTTCTCCTCCTAAATAGGTTGTAGATGCTCAAACTAAGAATACATAAGATATTTTTGTAGGAATAGAGCAAGTTGATGGGGATGAGAATAAAGTGGCTTTGGAATCCCTGTGGAAGATCTTGCAGTATAGGATTGATGTCCTAAAGAGTAAAGTTGATTTGGTACATAATGCTTACAATAAGATACCTAAACTAGAAATAGAAGTCAATAACTATATTGAAAATTTAACTCCTTATTTTGGAACTTGGTCAGGTAGGACATCACTTTTTGAAAGGTTAAGAGCCTTATATCCACATAGGGTAGCTCTCCCTCAGATTGTGTGTCAAGTAGGAGAAGAATTGAGTAGATTGGAGCCACTTTTTATTTCCTCAAAGGCAAGGAAAATCATATACAAGCCATGATCAACATGTTTGGGCAACATTATAATAGATTTATTCCTACAATAAAGGGAGAGGATAATAATATTAAAGAAATTGTAGATTGGAAAGGTGAATTGGACACCTTATTTCATATTAAAGAGGCATTTATAGTAGATAATGTTGCATTGGATATGGACATGTTTAGTAAAACTTTGGACGAGGATTTCAAAGTAGAGACATACTTTATCAAGTTTTTCATATAAGTCAAGGTCATTACCAATGCAAGATGGGACAGAAAGAAGATTCAACTACAAAATATTTAGAGTTTTAATTAACCTTATGAGGTAGAGGCTGTAGAATGGGATGTAAACACAAATCACAAGAATAAAAATCCTACAGCCATTGACCTTGATGTATTTGACGATGAGTGAAGAGGCACCTGGCACCTAATCTATGAGCAAAGGGAGGATAGTCATTAATAAGACTAGTGTAAGTTAGCATGTATTGGAAGTCACTGGGTCTCACATGACTACAATAGGCTATCTAGAATATCCCTGGATAAAGGTGTCAGCTATAAAAGTTCTAAATCATATCAAATCAAATATTTAAGTCTTTTCTCCACCGCTTGAAGGTGTAAATTTTGTTTTTGTCTTCTAGTGCTTTAGAGTTTTAGCCTAGCCATCTGAATCTTTTTGCATCATTTCTTTCTAAGGATTCCAAGATGGATAGTTCTATATAAACAAAAAGTTGTAACATAATTGTAAGTATGGTGAAATATACAACTACGAGCTAGACTTCTCATTTTTGTCTTAGATTCCAAGTTTGTAGTCTTTCTGAATGTATTGAAATAGAAGTATATTCATAAAATACTATGGAGTTTCCTGTTCCATATCATTGTTGTATACTTATATTTCTATTTATGCTCTTTTATGTTTAATTTGTAATGAATCTTAATACCATTTATAAGGTAACTATGCAATAACTTACAAGTTTTTTTCAAGGAGGGAGTAAATCTTATGAGTGGTTCCATAGTGTTAGAAATTACTATGAGGATTTGATACATGGGTATGGGAATGAAAAGGTAGTTTGTAAGGCATTATACTTGAGCTACTTGTGTATTTCCATTTATTATTTTCTATGAATTAATATCTCAATTGACTCTTTGCCCAAGATTAAGGCACTAGTCTAGGGTTTGATAAGCAATTATTCATTATCAATATCAAAACAAATAATCATTTACTTTTCTGTTATAAAGAATATACATGCTTAAGTTGTTATATTAGAGAACACAATTCAATTTATTAATTCCTTGGAGAGTGAATCATTAGGTTAGCCCTTCTGAGTCAAGAAATCTAAAAAGAAGAGGGATGTGAATCCTTCTTTCACTATTGTTTTCTATTGTTATGTTCATGGTTTGGCTTGTTAAGCTCTGTATTAAACTTATCATAGTCATCTTTAAGGTGTTCAATTAGTTGTGCCTGAGTCTATAGATCTCAAAGAAGAAGGAGTATTAATCCTCATTAATTAGACTATCTTTTTAGAATCATTAGTTAGGAGTTATAGAGTTAGTCTGCATTAATTCTGTATTAAGGTTCTACAAGAAAATGCTCTGACGACTTTCTCAATCCTTAACTAGCTAAAGACGGGCCCAGGTTCTGACAACCTGCCACGTATCACAATAGAGAAATGAATTGAACACTAAAAATATTCATATTTTCCTTTAAGGGATAACACCTACAGTCTGATTGATTGTGATCAAATCGCCCTTAAATTGCCCGCTGATCTCAGCCCGGCGCTGCCATAGACATGTGTAGTGATGTCGCAATGCCTTGGTGGGTCAATAAAATATTTATGCCTACCATCAGATCCACCTTAACCTTATCGAAGATTACCTTTACTACAAACAGGCTCAGGGCTCTAACAACCTTCCACACGTCGTCAAGGCACAATGCCTGGATCACTAGATCTCAAGCATCATTACCTAGAAGCATTGCACACACAATTAGATGAAGATTAGCCTAACCAGAATTAAATAAAACCTTTCTTCAATAACTACATACCCCACTTGATTAGAAGGATGTGTTTCCTGTAGGAACAATGCCTCAAAGATTAACTATTTTTCATCTCTACATTAAGGTAATGCGTTGACTGTCAGATCAAAATGAAATGATCACAACTTAACTTTTACTTATCAGAAAGGTGACCCCATTGTCCACATGGAATAAAGGTGCAATGCCTTGAAGAATTTTTTTTTTTATCTAGATGATTGAGGCATTGTGACGACCGTCAGATTGATTCTTGTTCTGACCCATCCTCTAACTCATCTTTAACTTCAAGTATTGAATTCCTTTGTATCTCCAAATCACTGAATCTTTGTTTTAAATTTGATTTTATTTGGAGATCAAGAGAAAATCATAGAATCTAATTTGCATTGACAATTTGTAAGTAATATTGTGATCTTTCATGACTTAACCCTTGCATTATGAGATCTAGAGATAGCCATAAGATTAAAAATTGATCGACGACATGCGCTAAATCTCTCAATCTGAAAAGTATATTCGATCTCTTCGGGAGATGGAGAGATAGACATAAGAGGTTAGAGCGCACATGAAAAATAAGAACTTAAGTTACATGGAAAATAAAATGAATTGGGATAGGCCAATAAAGAACTAGGGTTTTAAGGGTTTTTTACATATGAAGGGTTAAAACAATGACCTAGAAACATGCAGAGATAAAGGTAAAGACTAGGAAACATGAAAAAAACATACAAGTTAGGATCTACTCTTGTGGGACCCTCATTTTTCTCCATTTGTAGCCAAATTCAGACATGATGGAAAATTTGGGTATCATTTTGGGTGATTTTTGATGAATGTCAGTCTTCTAGACATATAAAACCAGTAGCCTTATGACATTCCATTAGGGAAGGAGTTTTAACTAAGCACAAAAAGACATCTGGGAAGTAGGAAGATTGAAACCAAGAGGAGGAACAATAGCTAAATTAGGGAAAGAGCTATATAAAAGAAGAAACAAACTAACTATGTAGAGGCACTTGAGGAAAGAAAGAAAACTAACCCAAAAAGTAGAACAAAAACAAACAAAAATTAATTAGAAGGTAGGAAAAACCTCAAAACAAGGCTTAAGATGAAATCAATTTACTTAAATGGGCAATATTTATCCTTCAAAAGTTGAGATTTGGAAGGCATTATGCTCTTTGCATTTTTTGATCACAAATGTGCCTCTCCAAAATGAATCAAACTTTGTATGCCTACAAGGAATGGATCTGATTTCATCCCTGTTAGCACTTTTTATTGTACCTCAACCTTAAAATGATAGTATACTGATTATACTTGAATGAAAACTCCTTTATGACAAGAGAAAGGCTAATTGCTAAGGACTGGATAAGGTCCTTCTTCATTTTTGAGCTCAACATACTCAGGCAAGTATTACCTAGATAGTTTACTATATTTCAAGTAAACCTCAAATGGTGGATTGAGTCTTCAATGTTATGTTATTATATTTCTAATTATATCAACAAGATACCACTCTTCAGATGACTGTAAACAATTCTAAAACAGAGCTTGACAGGGAAATACTTATGACTGTAATAACAAATAACAGTGGTATAAGGATGCTTATCCTTCTTCTTTCTATGAGTTTAAACTCAAGGAAGGCTAGCCTTTTGATTCTCTCTCTAAGGAATCAAGAATATGAACACTGCCCTGCTGACAAGAGTCCTTAATGAATTCAGCTCATTATTCTTAGTAACAAGATGAAATTGATTAATTTGTATATGACTGAATGGAGAAAACATTTGCTCAACAAACTCTAGATCAGTGCCTATCCCTTGGGAAAAGAGTCAATTAAAACATATGTAAACAAAAAGAAACTAATGAAATACTGAAGGATGCCTTACAAACTTCATGCAATCCAGATTGAATGCCTTACAAATAATCTACTCAACTCAATACTTCTTCATCAGATCTTCACAACTATGTCCTGCTCTCTGAAATCATTTACAAAATTTAACTCTCTCCTTGAGAAAGACTCACAAATGATTAGACACACTACCTTATAGCAGGTATATTTCAGATGCCTTACAAATGAACTATACTAGAGAACAAACCACAGTCAAAAGAGAAAAGACAATAATAAATAGGAACTGCACTATATTCTCATTAATCCAAGTTGTTTCCAGATATCCAGACAATAAACACAAGAAGTAAACATGAAAAATAAGCAATCTTTACAAATAAAATCTCTAAACAATGGTAACCTACTCTGGACATCTGCAAGAAAAACCAAAATAGAGCAGAGGAAAGGAACCCTTACAACTGAGAACAAAAAGAAAGATATAGAAGAAGGAGAAACCCTAAAACTTCTTAGCAATTGACACATGTCTCCCTTCAAATCTGATCTGCATTCATCTTTCCAAAAATATCTAATTGATTTAATCAATTTTAAACTCCACCTGCCTCAGAAAACATCTGATATGTCTTTTAAAATATCTCTTTCCTTTTCCCACTGAAAAGTTTTCAATCTGATCTCATCTGCAAAATATCTTTGAAAATCTGTCACATTTCCCTTTGAAAATATCTGATTCATCCATTAAATTGTCATCAATGCTTTTTAATGTTTGCAGACATTGCTTGTTCCTTTAGTCAATATTATCATGCTTCTGCAAGGAAATCCAATCTTATTACCCATCTGATTCACAGATGAAACTCTACTCATGCATCTAGAACAAAATCTGATTTCTTTGCAACATACATGCCTTTGCAAACTTATATTGACACTTCTAACTGGCAAACATCAAACCCCTATCTGCATCCATTATGAGTAGAATGAAATCAAATCTAAATTTACTATAGTTTCCCGGATACATCTGCCCTGTTTATCATTAATGACCCCCGAAGAGAAAACTAAATACTACTTTTTTTCCTCTGAGAGCTGTGCAAAAATAACCTATAGAAATGGATTCTTCATCTCGAGATGATTCCAATGGTATATAATACTTGATATTTTGGACCAAATTTAAGCCCTGGATGGCTGTTAGAAAATCAAGTCTCCACTTGCAACTGAGCATAGATTTTTCCATTTCTCCATATAGTTTAACTATAGAAAAAAAAAAGATTTAAATTTAATTTTTTCCATTTGCCTTTGGTTGCACGTCAGAATGAAAGATAGCCAAAAGAGTTATTTTTTATGCCACACATGTGGGCCCACTGCCACATGGCATTCCCTTATTGGCTGTTGCAAACTGGTCTTACTCATTTTTTTAACCTCAGTTGCATCCAACGACATCGCGACAACCTCAAAATCAAAGTCGCGAGCACTTTTTAACCTCTTCCTTCTTTTTTGGGTGACCTAGCGACCTGCACACAGCGGCTAACTCAATCTGGTGACTTGGCGACCAACGGTTTTCTCCATGTCGCGACTGTTATCTCTGGCATCTAGCTACCTCGCGACTAACCACTAGCGGTTAGTCGCCGAATCTTGGTGGTTAACTCTGTCATTGGGCGACTGCGCGACTGACCGCTAGTAGTCAGTCACCAGGTCTCGAAAGTCTGGCGGTTAACTGTGATTTTTCTCCTGACTGGGTGACTGGGGCTTCTGGCGACTGGGCGACCATCTGGATCTCGCGACATCGCAACCAAGTGCTTTTGTCCATTTTCATCAAAATTTCCTTACCTGCATTTTCAGGCATGAAAACCAAGGCGGTTGGATGAGGGCGCATGCGTGGATAGCCTCCTCTTCAACTTAAAAGTCTTATGTTTATCTCTTTGATTATAAACATTTCGAAGTTCTCATGAGGCATGCATGTGGGATATATGAAACTCACTATTTTAAAGCGTTTTCAAAATTCATGTCAAAACACAGTCTATGGCCTCTAAAATTTGATTCCCAACCCTCAAAGGCCTGCCAAGAGCCTCTAGGCTTTCTATTTACCTTTGATGTTTGCATTTTTGCATATAAAGGTCAAAAACCGCCACTGCCCAGCCAATGTGGGACATATCAAATACACTATTTTTTAACTTCCTGGGCTTTACACCAAAACTGCTCATCCATGTCTTTTCTTTCTCTTCAAATGAGGGCCACCAATGTCCCCCAGAAGTCGAGGTGCCACTCCTTATGGAGCCAAAAGTGCAGATTTTAATTCAAAATCATTCAAAATTTTTAAAATTTCTCCCCAAAAACCATCGCATACTGCTGGAAGATGAATTTTGCAATGTCTGTGTTAGGCTGGACATTTCAAAATCTGCACACCCTTCTCTTTGTCTACACACTCCTCTTGCTGCTCCCCACATATTTCTTTTAGCAATCTCCCTTCATAGATTGTGTAGACTGCAAGTAATGAAAGTTACAGTTTAATCTTTGAATAAAAAATGCAAATACTCTCTCTTGAAATCCTACGCAAGTTAGGGAAACAATCATTGTTTTTTAAGAAGTCAATTTGCCTCCAAAAAATGTGTGGGATCATTCTTCTATGGGATGAGTTTCATTCTGAACATTTCATAGCCTTTCCCTACTTTGGTGATGCTCTACGCAAACCTTATGGCACTTCAAATTACAGAGGAGAATCTGCAAACTGGTGGTTGTATTTCCTATTTTTGCTGCTTTGCCTTGTTCCTTGTCTTGCCATCTGAAAATTTTCAGGTCTTCATACTTAAACCTTGCCAAAATTGCTAAAACCCTGAAAAACCCTATGTATCCAAGTGTTAAAACGATGCATTTGAAACCCTAGGTCATGTCTTATATTTCATCGTTACCTTTTTTCAGTCACTTAAGACATGTGCTTTAAGTTAGGTCACCTAATCGCGTTACCCAGAACGAATATGCCAAATGCTTTACCGACTTCGCTTTTGCCTTGTGTCACGTTGTCTCGTTACAAAATAGAATATTCCTTCAGTGTCTCGAGACTTAGCAATATCTTATTAGTCAGGTAGTTGCATGAACTTTATGTTATAAGCTTTGAAAGAAATGGGACCCACTTCTCAGTCGGGTGATCGCGAGAGAATTCAAAAAGTCAAAGTAATATTATCAGACTTCGCGATTCACTTCATGTCACATGGTGGCTAGATTAGGTTAGGGCAAACAGTTAAGTATTTCTTCTATCGCGTGGTCTCAAGATCAAATGATGGTTAAGGGATAACAGTCTAGACTATGTGACTAACTGTTTGATGTTAGTGATTTCCCTCAGTCAGGATGTCGCCAGAACAGGAGCGATGATTCAACTCTTCAGTATGCATTAATTGGAAAAAAGAATAGATGACATCTGTGATAAGGTAAGTGGTTGTCGGGAGGTCACCAGAAGGAGGAAATGGATCAAGCGATAAAGAGACTAAGGTATTTTGCCTTTAGTCGCAGAGTCTCCAGATGAATTAAGGGCATGAAGAAATATATGGCGATTAAACGACAACTGTTCCATGAAAGAATGAAGAGATCTGACGGTGGTCGCGATGTCTGGAGATAAAAGTGACCCAGGGAAAAGGTCCTCCCGACTTGGCGATTAGGGTATGTCACAAAGTCACTGTAAATGGAGAAAAGGAACGTGCTATGTGCTGAGGTGAAATTATAGTTATTTCCTGACTGTGCGACGAGCTGGAAGTAAAGGTAAATCGTCCACTCGTGAGCTGTTTGTGCCAAGCTAGGTTTTGTGTGCGACTTGGTGAGTACAATGACTTAAGGACCTAGCTCGCGCAGTCATGATGTCTGGTGAAAGGCAAGCTATTGCTCTCCGACCCAGCGACAAAGGAATTAATAAAGGCTTCGCAAAGTTGCAAGAAAATCATAATAAGAGAAAAGTAGCTCGCGATCAGGCGACCGAGTTGAGATTATATATAATAGCTCATTTGTGCAAAATATGAAAATGGAATGCTAAGTGCCCTGACTGTGTGACCAAGGAAATAACTATAAAGATTAATGATAAACGGTTTGTCGCCAAGTCTGGAGAAGAATGATGAGTTAAAGATAAACCCATGCGACTTAGATTTCATTATTGTAGCTTGATCACCAGATGGACTTGGGTCAGCCAAGGTAAAGAACGTGCATTGTCGCTAGGTCTGGAGATTAAACGATGATTAAGGAAAAGTGCTCGCGACAAAGAGACTTCCTGCAGTCGCGAGGTTGCCAGATCTTGAGATCTAAAATGTGGCGCCAAGTGGATGACATGATAGAACGGATCTCTCAGCGGCCAATCAGATACTTGAATTTTGATTACTGTGCACAAAAGGTAGCTGAGATGTATGATAGAGGATGAATCAAAATATGCCATGTCAGCTGTCTTAAATGTTTGATGATTGCACCAAAGATTCATAATTTGAAATTTGATTTTCTGTCAACTTCATGCAACTACGGATAGGTTTTTGAAAGCTCATGGCATGGTAACTTAATGGTAGAAGTGACATTTTTGAATTATGAGCTATGTACTCTGAATCAAAATGGCTATAAATAGATGATTGTGCTTTCATTCTTGTTCACCGTTTTTTCAAGTTTTCAGAGCTAAGTTGCTTATTTTTCAGTGAAGTGTGATATTCAGAGCAGTTGCAGTATTTCAAAGGTGATTAGAAATTTATAAAGTTGCAAAGAATTGTGCTTAGGATAGATAGCTGATATTGAAGAATTGATTTCTTTCAGTATCTGAATTTTAAGCTATCACAAAGATGAGTAGAGCTGTGAGCATTGCTTCTACAAGTGGAGGCAGTGGAGAAGAGCAGAAAGGAAAACCTAGCTATTCAGACGAATTTCTCCAGCTACTACCAAGTTCAACACAGAATAGGAAGATTGATGCAGGTGTATTTAAAGATGACTTCATGAATATCAGAGATGCTGCAACCCCGGGAACAACAGGTTATTCTCTTTTTACATACTTTTATAAAAGTTCTGATAAGCCTATCCCTGTTTCAAACCCTTGGACATCTGTTCTGGGTAGGTTATTAGTGCCTGATGTGTTCCTATATGTTGACCTATTTTTGGACTTGGAAAATCATTATGATGCCCTTACAAAGACCATTAAGAGAGATGATGGCACTGCTTTGTTGATACTAAGTAGAAATTCTTTCATGCAATCATTTGGTTTATTCAGCACCAAGTCTACCAAAATTGACATGAAGAAACAGGAAAAAAGATATAGTCTCAAGCCTGGTGTTGCAAGGAGCTTGTTGAAGAAGCACATGCCAAAAGAGTTAAGAGATCATGTAGGTCCTAAGGCTGAACCTTACCCATATTATTACAAGGACCTACACTTTTATATCAAGTATAATGTCTGTGCCCTTTGTAGAGTATTGGGAATAGATGGAGATGCAGAAAGAATAGGCCATGGTATCCTAATGATGGTCTTTGACTTACAAGAGGTGCATTCAAGCACCAATTATGACTATATCTAGCATATAATTGATGAGATGCATGAGGGTTTTATTGC
Source organism: Thuja plicata (assembly GCA_018584345.1). NCBI lineage: Eukaryota > Viridiplantae > Streptophyta > Pinopsida > Cupressales > Cupressaceae > Thuja > Thuja plicata. The sequence continues at coordinate 1,532,860 of MU224766.1, forward strand.
AACTCAGAAGAAATTGAAAGACCCTAAGGAGAAGGAGCCAAAGTTTTTGCATTATTCAATCTTAATGCACCTTCTCTTGTATTAAAACTTTGCAATCATGGACCCCAACAATTTATCTCCTCAAAGATTCTTTCAAGCACAACCAAATACGATCCAGTTCTGGGTTAGGGTTTGGAATTATACTTCCAGAGATTGTGACTTTTGTGCCTTCGAGAATTGGATTATGTATCTAATAGTAAAGAGTATGGGAATAAGCAGGACCAGAATTCCCTTAAAAGTCATACAACTGCTTAGGCCTTGTGAGTATCTAGAAAATTGGCCTAGAAATCATAACTGGGGTGACTTCTTCTTGGAGGAGAATTTCACCATATTCAAAGTATTTGGGTGCATTCACCCACCCCATATTTTGCCTTATTATGTGCCAATGAGAGTTGCTGCCATGGAATTCATCTGGCAGCTAATGTTGACTGACAATGAACACTTTGCACCTCATAAGAAGGGGACCATAACCCCTCGGCAATTCAAATTGCAAATTTTACAATAGGTAAAAATGCCATGGATGAAGTGAGTCAATGGCTAGAAAATTTTAGAATGGGGGCAGCCCCTTACAGATATATTGACCCAGAAGGCTTCATGGCAGGGGTCAGAAAATTGTACACTCCTACTATTCCAACTACAAATGTGCATTGTGAATGCATAGAGGAGGATGCTACAAGAAATAAGTTGGATGAAGATGACATCCACATGAAAATATTGACAATACAGGAGCTGCTCAAGCTGCAGACACAGATAAAGAGGAATGGCTTATCTTTTGGAGGTTTTTTCCCTGACCTCATGTATTTTGATAGGATCAAAGCCATGATTGACAACTACTATGTGTTGTTAGATTAATTGGATACGGTCCTAGCTAAGAAAGGTGCTCAATCTCCTGAGCATTCAGAGTCAGAGTATGAGAGTGGAGATGATAGTGACTATGCAAGGGTTTATTTGTCTCCTCCACCTCAACATGCCCAAGAACAACAAATGGCTGAGGTCCCACAGTTGCAAGGAACAGAACAACATGTCATAGATTTAACTATTGCAACACAGCCTGATGATTTAGAAGAGCCTGCAACAAAGAGGTAGAAACTTGAATTAGGCCAACCTTCAGCAGAAGGATAGAATAAGAAATAGGACAAGGTTAAGGCCTTGATACCAGGTACCAGGTTATATGATCATAACCTGAGGAAAGCAATAAGAAAAGGCAAGAAAAAAATGTCTGATCCAGAAGATAAAGTTGATCTTCCACTAAGGACATGTGTGGATGAAAGAATGCTTAACCAGCAGAAGTTCCTGGATGATGATAATTTTGTAAAGACTAAGGAATTTAAGGATTTCCTTAGATGGCACAAAGCAGAGTAGCTGAAGTCCCAATTACTTGTGGATGGGAAGGAGACAATTACTAATGATGCTCTTGTGGCCCTGCAAACTTATGACCCTGCAATTGAAGACATTTCTCCTGAAGATGCCAGGAAATTGGTATTAGGAAGTGGTATTTTATTAGCTGAAGGCTGGGATTTGGCATCTGCATTTGTCATAGATCAAATCAGGAAGTAGCCTAACCTTAAAATGGTCAGTGAAGTCCAAATTGGAGCAATGATCAAGGGATTTGGGTATGACCCAAAATCACAAGCCTTTGCAATGTGGAACCTGAGCCCTAAAGAGCAAAAACCCCAATTGGGAAATATTCAAGAGAATTTGGTGGGGAACCAAATGGTGTGGTCAGTACAAAACACAGGAGACTTAGAGATCTCTCAAATTATGACACACTGGGCTCAGCTAAATGAGGATAAGACAAAGCAATTTTCTGAGAGGTATACAACTTTGGTAGAAGAAACAAGTGCACTATCTAAAGATAGAGATATGTGCCACATAAAGCTATACCAAAGAGATCAGATGATAAAGGTGTTAACCGATGCATTAGAGGCAAAACCAGAGGTAGTATATGTGCCTACGCAACCTCCACCTATGCAAATTGAAGACAAGCCTAGATCAGAAGAGGCTGTAGAACAGAAAGTGGATGAAGAAAAGGGGAATGCTATTGCATTGAAAGCATTAAGAGACATATTACAACATAGGATTGAGATCCTCAAAGAAAAAGCTGATGTTGTAATTAATACTTATAACAAATTGCCTATGTTGCATACTGAAGTACTAAGGTATCTTCTAATTTTAAACCCCTACTTCACAAAGTGGTCTGCCAGGGCTAGTCTATTTGAGAAATTGTCATCATTACAGAACATAAGGGAAGACTTTCCTCCAATTGTAACAGAGGTAGAAGATGAGATCAAAAGGGTTAATGTTTCTCTCTCATTCTTCAAAGGAAAATTGAACCAAATAGAGGCTAAGTTGAGTCTCTTCTCAGCTGATTTTAATAGGTTTATTCCTGCCTTGAAAGGAGAAGATGACCAGGTAAAAACAATAGATGCCTGGAGAGGTGAGTTTGACAACAAAATGCCTAGTGAAGAGGATTTTCTTTTAGGGAACTGAGGTTGATATTGATGGTTTCAATTTAATATTGGATGAAGCATTTCAAGGCTGAAACAGATATCAACAAGTTCTTGCTTGATGTCAAAAACATCACCGATGTAAGATGGGACAGAGAAAAGGTGCAGGTACAGAGTACCCAAGACTTCAATTGGCCAATAGACGATGAGGTAAAGGAATGGGAAGTCATGACAACTCCAAAGAGAAAGAAACCTATGGTAGAGGAGGAGATTTTGGACGATGAATGAGGTGACACTTGGGCTGCACTGTTCATGGACATGATGGACAGTTATTTCAAAAAGAAATGTAGGTGATCAGGCAAGAACAACTACCAGGAATTCACATAACTACACCAGCTACCATCTACAATCAGATTGCAATCACAAGGTCGGGAGAAGAACAAAAGATATCTGATTTTACCTTTTTGACTCAGTCAGCTCACCGTTTCTCTTCTCTCTCTCTTTTGTCTCTCTTACATCTTTAGGGTTAGGGTTTTGAGACCATCCGAAGCTTGTTGCATCCTTAGGGATCCCAAGATGGTCTAGAATCTATATATATCATAAGACTTGTAATAG
>MU224766.1:1559887-1586732 GCA_018584345.1 Thuja plicata
CGGGTATAGACTTTCAAAAGCTCAAAGTGGGTCACTTAGTAATTCTGAATTTGAAAACACAGGAAATCAAATTTAATCACTGTCAGAATGGTTCTTGAAAACTTGTCATCTGATTTCGTAAAGATCTGCAGACTGGAACATATGGAGTGTGTGACCTCTGGAACATAGTGCAAAAGAAATTTTCTCAATTGGATGAATTGGTCAAAAGTTATAACATGTGAAACTGGGCTATTCAAATTTCTAGGCAGGACAAAAATGCAAACAGTTCATGAACAACCAACTTTGGGAAGTATGAAAACTTATCAAACGGATTCGGAATGACCTGAGATTTAAAACATAAGTTCTATGATATGCATGGAATACATTCCCAAAGTGACGAACTATGAAACTCAATAGGGTGTAAGATACTTAGAAGCAAAATAGGCTCCAGACAGCAAATTGACAATTTAGCAAAATGCAAAATTACGTGACCCCCTCAAAATGACTACTCCCTAAACATGTCAAAAACTGAAATTTAGGAGCTGGGACCCACTGCATATGTCAAATGAAAGGCATTAAAGCCTCTTCCAAATTTATATCTCATAAAAATCATCCGGACACCCTTTTCAAGCACTCTAACTGAGCCTTCTTACACAATTTTTCAAGGGTACTGACTTTGCTCAACTAAAAATTTAACATGGTTACTCGAAATTTGTTCCAAATTTAGGAGTACCAACAATCCCATTTGAGGACTATATCTCCAATATTGAAGTTCCTTAATCTAGCTCTCTTGCCAAAAATATTCTTGGTTTGCATCTATTCGAACTCCATATTCTGCATAGATTTGCATCTACTCTCTTCCAACTCCATGAGAAGAGAATATCTTACATACAAAGGGTCTCCTTCTTCAAAGAGGACAAGTTGAGTAGAAGGGTCCAGAGATGATAACTCGGTTGAGATGGAAAAATTATCTTCTTTGACATAGACTAGAATATAGGGAGAGTTCCAGATGATCTTCTTTTGAGTGATATTGTCTAACCATAATGCAGACTTTAGTTTGGAATGCCAATCTCTCTGACTCTCCTACAAAGTCTTATTAGTGGACTCTTCTAAACCATTACCCTGGGGGTAATAATTACAACTAGTGTTTTTGATTCCTGGGAAAAATAGGTTTTAGGGGACTAGAAACCCCATAAAAGTCTTACAATAAAGGAAAAGACAATAAATCTACTAAACTAAATAGGACTGCAAAACAGCCCGCAAAACCTAGAACCAACACAAAAAACAAAAACCAAAAAACAAGAAACAAGAAACTAGCAAAACACCTAGCGACTGAAAATTTAAAACAAAACAAGCACAAGAACATGAGAATAGAAAGACTTAGCAAAAGTCTTTAAGAGTTCCATCTGCCTCCTTCTTAGCCTAAGACACCTTCTTAACTATCGCATTAAACTATGAGAGTTCTAGAATCATGTCTTGGATCTTCTTATTTTTAGCAAACCGTGTATTCTTTCCTAGACCAACATCAACCTCTTTATCTTTGTCATCCTTGAGCTTTGTAGTGGAGACCCAGAATTCTGCTCAAACTTTATGGTATTGAAGCACTCCATCACAAAACCCATAAAAGGGTTATTATCCATAATGTGCTTCTTAAGAGTGTTCTCCAAGATATCCATTTGGTCATGCATATCCTTGATGTTTTTCTCATCCTCTTTATCCTTTTGGACATCCATCCTCGCCGACAAAAAATCCAAGTTCCCTTGAAGAAGATGAAATTTGTTGGAGAGGGATTGAAAACTAGGATTGGAACTAGTGTTGAGGTAAACACCATTCCTACTTTCCCATTCAATGACTCCCAAACCTGTGAAGGAAAGTGCATTGTTAGATATTAATGAATCAAAAATGCCAAACCTATGTATGATGTCATCATAAAAGTTTAGGACAATAGTCTCATTAGCTTACTTTAATGAAATGACCTCAATCCACCAAGTGAAATAATCAATTTTGAGTGATTATCCATGTGGCCTAAACTAGATGGTAGGTTAATTAGGCCTATGAAGTCAATGAACCATTTCAAAAAAGGTTGGTCTATCCTTATTGGTTGGAGGGGTAGAGCTGAAAGCCTCTCCTTTCCTAGAAACACAACACATCTCATGCATTTCCTCACATGATCATGATTGTACTTAAAGATGGATGGCCAATAATATCTAGCCCTTAGGATCTTGAAAGCAGTAGTCCTAGGAGAAAAAATGACCTCCAGAAGGTCCATCATAGAATTAATGTAAGTCATCTACTACTTTCTCTGAATAAATGCATCTAATGACAACACCATTATAATCCTTTCTAAAAAGGACCTTATTAATCAACACAAAAGGAATAGATTTCAATTTGTAGAATCTTCTATTTGTTGAATCTAAGTTTACAGGACACTCACATGTCTTCAAAAAATGGACCATGTTTGGCAACCAACCTGCTGCCATCTCATGATCTTCTATTGAATCCACAACTAAGGATGCATTCACTTGTTCTTGATCTTTTCAAGTTTCATCCTCTGTTAATTCTTCAAAAAGACCCTATCGTATAACCAGCTTGGTAAGATGAATGTCTATATCATACTCCATAACTCTGGTTATTCAACCAACTCTTTTTTCATTCAAGTCCTTACTAAGTAGGAATCATTTGACACATGGATGAGTGACACTTAAATGTTACTTACTGTGGGTTAATAAATGTTTGAAATTTTTCACGCTCTTCACAGTAGAAAGTACATGTTTTTCTACAAAAGAGTACCTTTGTTCATACTCTTTGAAGCCTTCGTTAAAGAATTCAACAGGCTTCTCAAATCCTTCTAAGTTTTTTTGAGTCAACATTGCAGAGATAGCATCAGAGCCTCCATAAGAATTAAGAATGAATTCTTTACTAAAATGAGGATTCAATAAGGCCGAAGCCTTTGTTAGAGCCTCTTTAATGGCTTGAAAACTACTCTTTCCTTCATTTATCCAACAAAAAATTGCATTCTTCTTCAACATAGTTGTTAAAGGCTTCAAAAGATCTACAATGTTAGGAAAGAAACCCTTGACAAAGTTAATCCAACCAATGAAGGATTGAATAATCTTCTTGTGAAGTAGTAGGGGTAGCTATAAAATAGCTGCAATTCTTTCAGGGTCTAAATTGATTCCTTTCTTGGAAGTGATATATCCCAATAGCTTCCCTTCATATACTACAAATACACACTTCTTGGGATTGAGGGAGATTCCAAACTCCCTGCATCTTTCAAATATGTTCCTCAAATGTTTGATATTATATGCTACATTCTTAGAATAGACATTGATATCACCAAGGTATAATAGTACAAACTTGTACATGAGGCTCTTGAAATCCATATCCATAGCCTTTTCAAAAGTGGCACTTGCATTTGAAAAACCAAAAGGAATATTTTGATAGGCCATGCTTCCCTATTTGGTTGTAAATCTAGTCTTGAATTGATCTTCCTTATTGACTAGGACCTGATTGTACCCTACATAGCCATCTAATAATGAAAAGCATTCAGATCTAGAGACACACTATATAATCTTCTCCATGGATGGAAATGGGTGGCGATATTTTAGGGATTTCCTATTTAAATCCCTAAATGAAACAAATAACCTTAGTTCCCCATTCCTTTTGCTAACATTAACAAGATTGGATACATAACTAGTATCATTAATGGGATATATGATACAAATCTCTATTAGTTTGAGAACTTCCTTACACATGAGTGTCTCTAGTTTAGGATTGATAGGCATTTCCTTTTTCCTGACTAGTTTAGCAATAGATTCTAGCTCTATAGTGTGTTGATCAAGTGTTGGATCAAACCCTTTGATATATTAATACTGCCAAGCAAAGACAACACTGAATTATTGAAACAATTGGATGTAAGCTTGTTTTTCTGAATTAGTGCTTACCTTTCCAAACTTTAAGCTCTTACTTGGTTCAAGCTCTAAATTAGTGTAATGTTCTTGCTATACTACCAATCTAGTCTTATTCATTTTGGCCTGGTGATATTTATTGAAGATTGATTCTAAGGTGATGAAGCCCCTAGGCAACTTATTATATTTGAGTTTCATCACTTGGTCGTCATAAATATGCATTAAACTATCTTGATTGTGCTATGAGAGAACATCTTCTTCAAATATGAATTGCATAATTTTCTCAGCATTCTCAAACACCATCCAATTAACATCACTATCAGAGATGGAAGACCTAAAATTTATCTTGACATGTTTCTGGTCACTTTTCACTGAAATATTATTAGGGATGTCAAATTGGGATTCCATAATAGCTAACCTATCTGCATTCTGATTTAACTTCCTATGGATGGAAATGATATTTAAAGCATGAAAATCTTCAATTGCATCCTAAATTATATGCTTCTAGGCCTTCATAGTATCATTTTTGGTAGCGCTCATCCCTTTCACTTTGCTAAAAATGAATTCACTGTCACCATGTACCTTTAAAGCTTTAATACCTCTCTTTCTAGCCCAATCTAGTCCATTCACCAAACTCTCATATTCAGTAGTATTTCTTGTGCAAAAAAAAATGAATCTAAAGGATATATAATATATCTCACCTTTTGGAGAGACTAGCATTCCACCACCACTAGATCCATGTCTACTTCTAGAACCATCAAAGAATAATTCCTAAAATTCATTGCTTTGTTAGATTCTAATGATTCAATGGTTGCCTTAAAGAGCCTTGGCATTGTGTGCCCATCCTCTGATATCATGTAGTTCCCCAAATGAGCATCCAAAATAAAATTATCCCGAGGCTCTAAGGTTCTTTCTAATCCCCATTCATATAGATAGATTTTTAGGATATTCTTTATTTGAGTATTGTTCTCCTTAATGATTGGAAAATCATCACTATCAAGGGCAAGATAGGTTGCATTGAATACATTAGAAACATAATATTCTACATTGTGTGATGCTAAAAATTTAGATTTTATAGTGACCATGGCTCCATATCTAGTAGGGAAAAGCATATGAGACCAGTGAGAAGAAAGTTACCGTCCAATCTTATCTTTGAATTCTCTTGACAGACATAAGGAAAAAGGAGTAGAGAGATATATGATGTATATTTCAAGGAAGATAGATAAATTAGGGATTGCACAAAGGACCAAACTTTTACCCTTGGCCAGACCTATTGTGTTCACTAATGAACCATCAAGTTGTGTTACTTTATTCTGGAATGGTTCATACTAAAGTCCTAATTGGTCAGCTACCTTTTTTGGCATGAACGAACTAGTATCTCCACTATCTACCATATAATTATGTCCTACAAAATATCCAATAATTAATGATACATAAAAGAAATGTTGTTTTAAGTTCCCACCTTAAATGACATCTACTTTAGTGATGTTGCTTGGAATGTTCTCCTCTTGATCAATTTTGACCAACATTGGATTAGCTTCATCATTTGTTGGTTGTTGAGGGATTGCCTCTTCACCCATAGCCTTATTCAAGATTTCAAGTTTCCCCTGAATAGCTAAGGATTCCCACATGATCATAGTCACATTAATTTCTTCATGTTGTCTACAATATTGAGTGGTACTACTGCATAGACCTTTTGGTGTACTTTCACCATTATCGGTTCAACCTCCTTGAAATATTGACTCTCCTTGACTGGTATGACAAGAGGTCTTTCCAGTATGTTAATAGTAGGTGTCTATGATGATCCTATAGATGTAATAGCCTTTCCCTTCTTGTCTCCATGCTTCATGTCTGGAGCTCTTCTCTTGGACTGAGTATACTGTAATTGGAGATTCACCATTCACTGCATTAAACTCTTCTTCTTGCAAATTAAAGGGAGCAGTCTTATTGGATTGTGCATCTTCCTAGGGTACTGACCATTAGAAGTGGCCTTTGATTGGGTGTTTGAGGCATTTATTTCCATGAGTACTTGATTCACCAATCCATTCAATCATGTAGTATTATTATGTGGTTGGTTGAAAGGGAAAAACCATTCATTCTTTGATGAAAGATTATTTTTACTTGCAACCATATCTTCTACTAGATTTGCAGAGTTGAGATATGATGGTTTGTAAGGTTGAAATGGATTCTGATTCAAATTCTGCCTCTAGCCTTGATAATTTCCCTTATATGGTGGTCTAATTTTCTGATAGGATTTCCCTTGAGCTTGATACTGTTGGTTAGGACCTTGATTTTTTTGTTTGATATTGATCAAATCATTACTAATTTTCTACAATATTTTACTCATTTTTAGTTGACTACTTTGCAATAAATTGTTCATCACTTGTTGATTACTTCTCATTTCTTGTAATTGTTGGGAAAATCCTACTTTTGATTCCTCACTGCTTGAGATAGCCTAAGGTGCTACCACCGTAGGTATAGGGGTGAATGGAGGAATATGCAGAGGCATATTGGGCTAAATGTCAGGGAAGAGAGGCATGGGTGGACTTGGGCCTATCTTACCAGCTTGAATTAGACATTTTTTTGCTTTAACAACCATATCAAAAGCCTAAGGTAATGAATTACCTCTCAAAGACTAAACCATGACAAATATATCACTATTTAAACTTTTCAAAAAACATTGAAAAGTATAATATCCTAAAGGCCTTACTGAGATAGTGATCCTATTCCATGTCTTGAGAAATCTATTATTAAAATCTATCATTTGTTCCTGAGGCGCTCTTAGGATAATAGTCTGTTACTCTACGAAAGACAAATGATATGACTTGTCGTTAAAGTATTTGTTGAGAGATTCACCTAGTAAGTCCCATGAGTCAATGGAGCCAACTGCTAAAGTTCTAAACCATTTTAGCACTTTACCCTTAAAAGAGGCTTCTAACAACTCAGTAGTCACATCTTCTTCAGTGAAATGGTGTATATTAGAGATGGTAGCCACATCTCTGACATCTTCATGTTGTATGGATTTCACTTGTGAAATCAAGTAGACTTTTTAGTGCTGCTAAGGGCACATCATGATGTTCAGAAAAATTCAATGTGCTACCTTTATTAAAGGGTACCAATGCAAACTATCTTGCCATTGTAGGAACTGTGAGTTTCTGGATAACAACTATATGGGTTGCACTTGAACCAGTGAGTGAAGTCAAATCTACTAGTAACTTTTTTATTCTAGATACCTTCCTCTCCTTCTTGAATGGAAAAGCAAGGGTCTCTCCTCTAAAACTTATGGTGTAGACTATAATCTCCTTGTAGGGGATGTCCTTTGAGATGGTCTCCCTTTTCTTCTTGTTGGAGGAAGCCGCAAAAAATTAGAAGGCTTTGAACTCCTTGTTTCAGTCCTTCTCATCAAATTTAATGGGACTAGATGTTCTTGTTCTTAACACCAATGGAGTCGCTAGATATGCTTTAAAAATAACAACTCTAGGTTAGTACTATGTAATTAGCATATCATCGATAACATAACTTTGAAAGATGAACTTTTTTTGTCCCATAGGGCATGCCATAACTATTATACACCAAATTTGTACCCTGTTAAACTCTTATGTCTAATGATCTCATATAACATGGGAATCACTTCTAGGTTGTGGGACCTATGCTAAGTGAAGTGAAACCTTCGCATTCTACACTGATTCCTCTTGGATGATCACCTATTTTTCTCAATAAACTTTAAAAGTAAACTTGGGAGGAAAAGGGATACAAGGAGAACTGAAAGATTGAAAAAAAATCTAACCTACAAGGTGATACACTGAAAGACATGAATCATAATACTATGACTCACAATTAGCATGAAATCTATGAGTTAGGACAAGTAAAATTTCCTAGATAGGTTTGCAAAAAGTGTTTCATAGATAGGTATGAAGTGAAAAGAGGATATTAAGGGAAAGAGAAGACTTCAAAAACAATATAATATTCAAGGAGATAGACACAGACGATGAAATACAAAAACAATCCACTCCAGCAAATAGGTGTAGGAATGGGACAATATGATAAGGAATGAAAAAAATTCACAAAATTATCTAAATCGATCACCCACAATAGCACACAATGATGTAGAAAAGAAAGAAATATTAGAATAACTCAAATATTTCTTCAATACTCAACCAATATATTATGCTTCAGAAAGAATCCCAAAACACATGAAAATGTGAGGGAAAGAAAAATACCATAGAAATTCTTGCATAAGCCTTGAGAAACTAAGAATTACAGACACATCAAAATGTTGAGGATAGAGAAGCTGTCATAGAAAACTCTTACATATTCTGAACCTATCTACAAAAGATTAAAAAATTACTTATATATAACCTCCCCTAGCACATAGGTTTGGGAGTTAATCCATTTGATGAGATTGGAAAAATTAGGTTTACAATACATTTCCACTAAACAAAGAAGAAACTATAAAATAGTCAAGTCTCCCCATTAATGCATTTGAGAAATATCTCAAACGATCAAATTAGCCTTTGAAAATATCCCATATCACCATAAATTTGAGTAGATAGATCATACCTATCCATCTACCACTCTTTGTGAGTTGAAACCATGGCCAACGCCATGAAAGCCCTTAAGATGACATTTAAATATTTGAATTTAAACATAAATCGTCATAGGTGGTGTGGAATGTCATATCAATGGCCCATACTTGAATCTTTAACAATTTTAAAACATGACTGCTAATGCCTTTTAACTTACCCGCGAGTACACAATCTAGTTTGCCACACGACACATAGGCACAATGGCTCAAAAATTATTTATCTTCATCTTTAGCTTTGAGAAAGAGCGCCCATCATCTGATCTTTGCAAAATTTCTTCATTTTTATGTTATCCTATCCTTGGGCCTGACCTCAGATATGACCTGGACTTATGTTATAATGATGCATTGCCTTGATGGTTACACAACTTCATCTTGGCCTTTGAGGGAAAGTGCCCATCATCAGATCTTATTTAAGTTATGATCTATTTACTGCTTTTAACCCAGCACCTATGATGTTAGTAGTGCCAAATGTCACCTTGGTTCAATTCCTTAATGGTTAGATCTTGTTCACTTTTACCCTAATGCAAAGCGTCATCCACACAATCTTATATGACCTGCTTGAACATTACCTTACCTTTTAACCTTAGCCTGGACCTCCATGGACACGTGTCCTCAAGGCATGATGCCTGAATGAGTAGATCATAAGCATCTATGTTTCAAGGCTTTACGCCAATCGCTCAATTAAACATGAATTTATCGACCCTTAACTACTAAAAGAAGGGCCCAAGTTCAAACAACCTACCATGCATCACAATGGAGCAATGCCTTGAACACTAAACATCTTCATATCTACCTTTAAGGGATAGAACCTACCATCCAATTGATTGTGATAAAACTACCCTTTAACTACCCACTAATCTCAGGTTGGCCCTACCATAGACACGTGGCACGATGTCACAATGCCTTGATGGGTGAAAAACTTCATCTCTACCATCAAGCCTTTACACCTGCCATCATATCTACCTTAACTTGATCGATGATTACCTTTACTAGAGATGGGCCTAGGGCTCTAAAAACCTTCCACGCATCCTCAAGGTGCAATGCATTGATCACTATATCTCGAGCATCTTTACCTTCAGGCAATGCAAAGACCGTTGGATGAAGATTACCCTGACCAGATGTTAAATCAAACCTTTCTTTGCTAATCATAGGCCCTAATTGATTAAATGGATGTATTTCATGTAGGCACAATGCCTCAAATATTAACTTCCTTTCATCTCAGCATTAAGGAAATGCATTGACCGTCAGATAAAAAGGAAATGATCATAACTTGAATTTTACTTGTGAGAAAGGCTACCCCACTATCCACATGGCACAAAGGTGTAATGACTTCAAGAATATTTGGTTTGATTTGGATGATTGAGGCATTGCAATGACTATTAGATTGATTCCTTTTTTGACCCAACCTCCAACTCATCTTTACCCCTAGGTATTGAATTCCTTTGTATCTCCAAGTCACTGTATCTTTTCTTTAACTCTGAGTTATCCATAGATCAAGCAACAACCAAAGGATCTGATTCACATCAATACTCTATGCATAATCTTGTGATCTTTCATGACTTAACCCTTTCATTATGAGATCAGGAGATAGTCGTAAGATTAAAATTTTGATCGACAACCAACGATAAATCTCTAAATCTAAAAAGCATTTTGATCTCATTAGGAGATTGAAAGATAGATATAAGAGGTTAAAGTATACATGGAAAATAAGAACTTAAGTCACATGGAAAAGTAACAATAAAATAGAATAGGCCACCAAATAACTAGGTTTTTAAGGGTTTTCATAGTGTTTTTGTTAGAATACTTCAGGGTTAACTGAGAGGGGGGGGGGTGAATAATTTATAAAAAACTTTATCTTTATCTTATACTTATTAATCTAGATTGATACAAAGTAAATGCACATTCAGATAACACATTACACAACACATCAATTTTATTATGGGGAAACCAAATGGTAAAAACCCCGGTGGGAATTAGTACCCACAAAGAACTATATTATTTATAGTAATCCTTGTTAAAAGATCTTTCAACCCTATTAGGAGTTGTTCATTACAATGCAGTAGTATAGTGACCTAGTTAAGGGTCTGACGCTGTTAGGAGTCTTTTACAATAACCCTGATAGGGGTGGTGGACTTATTGTCCAAGGACTCACTATCCAAGTGGTGAAGGCTACAACCTTCTGGTTATTTGATACACACTATATCAACAAGGTGAACTATTGTTTGTGACATTGCTTGTCTAATCAATTGCTTTTGTGCACTGATTCTTTAACCTCTTGTAAAGCACTACAAAAATCTTATCTATCTTCTAAAAGCTTTAGCTTCAATATATATATTATCAACATATGATAAATATAGCTTTGTTTCTTTAACACTCTGCTCTACTTTTCTTATCTCTGGCTTTCGCAACTCTTCTTATCACAAATGACCTTCTATAAGTACATACACCAAGTATGAGATCATGGGACCTATTAGAAAACTCTTCATAACATCCTTGTTGGCTCTACTAAGTGCGCAAGAATAATTACAACCACGCAAGTATAAACTGAATAGACGCGTCGCTTCACTAAGTCGGCTTCACCAATTTAACCATAACTTTGTAATCTTCTTGAAATACATTTGGCACCTTTAGATTAATATAAAAAACTCATAACTCATCATGAATATACACATGCATATCCTGAAGATAGGCGCAACTCAATAAAAATGTTACATATGTCGGCCTAAAACCATTATTCCTCCAGAACTGTAACTGTTAATAATAGAATTACATATCTTTACTGAAACATCATATCTGGGTCTACGTGTATGAAAATAGCATAATAAAATGTCAAAAAAATGTATCTATCCACGCAAGTCTTCATGTCATCATATGGATAAGTACATACAGAAGTACTACTGTGTATTATATGTTGTCATCAATGAAAAACATACAATCAATCAACTGTTCATAATCAAATCTCCAACAATCTCCCCCTTTGGAATTGATGGCAACATATGATAAAAACAACTTCTGTTCATGGTGTCTTCTTTCTTTTACAATATTCTCAATATCCTCATCAAATATTCATCTACACTACTGCAGTTACATAGACTATGTTTTATATGTATACTCTCCCAGAGTATAAGCTCCTTGTATGTGTTCCTAGTTTAGCTCTGTGTTTGTGTTCCTTGTTTTTAGTACATACTCCCCCATTGAAATCAATGGAAAAGGGAGCCATAAACCATTATGCACAGGTACTACTCCAGAAGTAGAGTAGTCAACCATTCATTAGTCACACAGGACTGATGTACTTGCTACTTTATCGGATAAGACTTATGAGAGGGAATTACTCCCAACTTCTCCCTTAGATACTCAAAAGTATCCTTTGCTAAAGGCATCATAAAAATGTCTGCTAACTGATCTTTTGTGCTTACATAGTCCAATGTAACTTCCTTGTCGATAACTTTTTCTCCTAGAAAATGGTACTTGATCTCTATGTGTTTTGTCTTTGCGTGCATCACAAGATTCTTAGACATTTTAATAGTACTGGTGTTATCACAATGAATAAAAATAGGATAGTCAACCTGAATACCAAAGTCTTTAACCATCTGCTTGATCCAAACAATTGTTGAACAATTCAGTGCTGCTGCAACATATTTTGCCTCTACCGTTGACTGAGAAATACAATTTTGCTTCTTGCTTGTCCAAGATACCAACCTTTCTCCAAGAAATACTACTCCTCCTGAAGTGCTCTTCTTGTCATCAATACAACCTGCCTAATCTGTATCAGTATACACATGAAGTTGTGTATTCTCTAATTAGGATACCATAAACCATAGTCTATAGCTCCCTTAAGATATCTAAATATCCTTTTTATTTCCATTAGGTGATTGTGCCTGGGTTCAACTGAAAATATTCCAACAATGCCAACTGCATTAGATATGTCAGGTCTTGATTGAGTTAGATAAATAAGCTTTCCAATCATAGATTTGTACAATGTTTTATCAACTGTTGTCGAGTCATCATCTTTTGAAAGTTTACTTCCTATGATCATAGGAGTGCATACTGGCTTGCAATCCTCCATTTTGAAGGTTTTCAATATTTCCTTCACATATTTTGACTGATTAATGAATATTCCTTTATCTTTCTATTTTACATTCAGTCCCAAAAAGTATTTTATAGGACCAATCATGCTCATTTCAAATTCACTATGCATTTATTTTGCAAATGTTATACTAAGCTTATCATTACCTCCAAAGATAATGTCATCAACAAATATGGCAACTAATAGTAATCCATCAGGTGTTTCTTTTATGAACAAGTTGCAATCTACTACTCCTTTCTTGAATCCAATCTTGGTGAGATAACCATCTAGTCTCTCATACCAAGCTCTTGGGGCCTGCTTAAGTCCATAAAGTGCTTTCTTCAGTCTGTATACCATGTCTGATCTATCTAAAAGGTTAAATCCTTTAGGCTATTCTATGTAGACTTCTTCTTTTAAGTCACCACTCACAAAAGCTGATTTGACGTCCATTTGATAAACTTTAATGTCTTTTAATGTTGCATATGCCATGAACAATTTTATGGCTTCCAGTCTTCTCATAGGGGAAAATGTATCAGTGTAGTCTATTCCTTCTCTCTACACATATCCTTTACATACTAATCTTTCTTTCTTTCTTATTACTGTACCTTCTTCATTCATTTTTTTTTTGAAAATCCACTTTGTTCCAATCACATTTTTATCACTTGGTCTGGGACCCAATTCCCATGTGTCATTGTTGATTATCTAATCTAGTTCTTCGTTCATTGCATTTTTCTAATCAGAATCATTACAAGCATCTTCAACACTTAATAGTTCAATTTGTGAAAGTAAACATACCTCTTCATCCATTGTTAGATTCTTTGCTTTTGATCTGGTCAAAACACTACTGCTCTGATCTCCAATGATATCATTTTTAGAGTGGTATCTGGATGTAAAATTAGGAACCTTAGGTGTGACTTCTTCCTCTGTAACCTATGGTTCTTCATTGCATGAATTAGGGTCATTGCATGAGACATCAATGCAATCAAACATTTCTTCAATCATAGTGTCTTTGTTGTTAGGTTTGGGTTCATCTTCAATCAAAGGTGCATATTCATAGTACCTCTCTTGAATCATAAACTTCTCATCAATATTAACATGCGTGCTTTCAATTATCTTCTTAAATCTCAAATTGAAACATCTGTAATCTTTTCTTTTTGTAGAGTAACCAAAAAAAATACCTTCATCACTTCTAGCATCAAACTTATGAACACTGTCATCTCTCTTGATGTAGCACTTGCTGCCAAATATTCTAAAGTATTTTACTGTGGGTACATTACCAAACCAAAGTTCATAGGGTGTTTTGTCCATGCCTGGTCTCAATTGTGTTATGTTGATAGTATACACTACTGTGTTCACTGCATCTCTCAAATAGGTGTACGCCACTTTTCCTTCAATCGTCATGGTGCGCATTGTATCAAGTATAATCATGTTTCTCCTTTCTGTAATTCCATTTTTCTGAGGTGTTCTAGAGGCACTCAACTGCCTTTTTATTCCATTTTCTTCATACTAGTCATAAAACTACTCAGAGGTGAATTCTCCTCCTCTATCTGATCTTAAGCATTTCAGTTTTAGTCTAGATTCATTCTCAACCTTAGCTTTGAATATTTTGAACTTCTCAAAGGCTTCTGACTTCTCCTTTAAGAACGCAACCCACATCATCCTAGAAAAATGATCAACAAACAAAATAAAGTACCTTTCACCATAGTATGATCTTCTTTGAGTGGGACTGCATAAATCTTTATGCACTAAGTCCAACTTTTTTTTAGCTGAGGTCTTCTTTCTTCTGAAGGAACTCCTTACATGTTTACCCATAACACATTCCCTGCAAATTGTGTCAACTGGTCTTGCCATGCTTGGTAGGTCTCTAACTTCCTTGACATTACTAATCTTTACTATATTGTCAAAATTGATATGACATAGTCACTTGTGCCATAATCAACTGTCATCCACTTTTGCAACAAAAAAACTTACATTTGAATTGACCTGAAAAACATTACCTTTTGTTTTAGATTCTGATGCAATCATGTCTCCATCCTTGTTTCTAATAATGCACTTTTTGTCCTTGAACTCCAAATGATAGCCTTTATCAAGTAGTTGTCCAACACTTAGTAAATTATGATGCAAACCATCAACATATAGAACATCATCTATCTTGTTCTTTCCATCCAGGGTGATGGATCCTCTTCCTATGATAGGTTTAGGAGTGTTATCTGAAAATCTGACCATACCACCTTTGTAATTGTCTAGATGAACAAATCTGTCTTTGTCACCTGTCATATGATGCGAGCATCCACTGTCAATGATCCAATTAGTTCTGACATCTAATTTGGAAATTAAGGTTAATTCTTGTTCTTCTTCTTTATCTTCAATGTCCATATCTTCAAGCAACCTTTCCATATCTCTAAGGGCAATGAATCCAATTTCACATTCTCCTAAATCTTCATCAGTTACACCTTCTTCAACATGGTAACATTCCTTCCTATATTTAGGTTTGTAATCAGATCTGAACTTCTTGACTCTTGTGGGACACTTAGATGCAAAGTGACCAATCTTATTACATGAAAAAAACTTCAATGGAAGTTTTCCTTCATACTTTCCTTTTCCTTTCTTTTCTCTCTTAGCAATCATGGAAATTATCTCTTCTAGCTCTTCATCAGTTTCTTCATTCTTATTATGACTAGAGATGTGTGAGGATTTCTTACCGTGGATTGAAGCTTTGAAGGTTGTTTCTTTCTTAGGTTCAGTCTTCAATCTTGATATCTCAAATGTAGAGATTTTTCTGATCAAAGTCTCTCTCTTGAAGTCTTTAGAAAACTGCATGGTCTCATCTAGAATGTTGATTTTTCTTTCATAGTCTACTGTCAATGTAGTCATTAACTTGTCGATTATGTCTTCTTCTAAAATTTCTCCTCCATTGTTTCTAATTCCTGATACTAGTTCATTTATCCTTTGATTATAAGCTCTAATTTTTTCTTCAGGTAACATTTCAAGACTATTATATTTCTTTTTCAATGTCTTTCTGTGCACATTCTTTTCTTGGATGTCTCCTTCAAACATATCTTCCAAATACTTCCATATGGTGTAAGCTCGGTCAAGTTTCTTGATCTCAGAAAATTCATTGTCTGATAGGGCACTAATAAGGGCTTCTTTGGCAATAGCATTTTCTATGAATACCTCCTTCTATCTGTTTGTAGCATCATCCTTTGCAAGGTCTTTTAAAGATGGAATATGAACTTCTTGTGTAGCAATCTGAAAGATCTCAAAGCCAACACATTGTAGATGTGTAATCATTTTGTTCTTCCAATCTAGATAGTTCTCTCCATCAAACTTAGGACTCTCTTTTATGAAGTATGTCATATGATCTACCTTAAGCTGTTAGGCTTTCTCTCCAAGGCACTGGCTCTGATACCAATTGTTAGAATACTTCAGGGATAACTGAGAGCGGGGGGGGTGAATCAATTATTAGGAACTTTATCTTTATCTTATACTTATTAATGTAGATTGATACAAAGTAAATGCACATTCAGATAACACATTACACAACAGATCAATTTGGCTACAAGTGGAAAAAATGAGGCTCTCACAAGGGTAGATCCTAGCTTGTATGAAATTTTCATCTTTCTATGGTCTTTATCTTTCTCTCTGCATATTTATAGGTCTTCTTTTAGCCCTTGATATCTTAAGAACCCTATTAAAACCCTTAAAAACCCTATGAAAACCCTAGTTATTTGGTGGTCTATTTTATTTTGTTGTTACTTTTCCATTCCACTTAAGCTCTTATTTTCCATGTGTGCTTTAACCTCATATGTCTATCTTTAAATAACCCGACGAGATCAAATATGCTTTTCACACTCAAAGATTTAGCAAAGTACATCGATCAAGTATTAATCTTATGGCTATATCCTGATCTCATAATGAAAGGGTTAAGTCATGAAAGATTGTGAGATTACACGTAGACCTTCAATTCAAATCATATCATGTGGTTGTCACTTGATCTCCAAATAAACTCAGAGTTAAAGTAAAGATTCAGGGACATGGAGATATAAAGAAATTTAGTACATGGGGTTAAAGATGAGTTAGGGGCTAGGTCACACAAGGAATCAATCTGACAGTCACTGCAATGCCTCAACCACCCAAATCAAACAAAATATTCTTCAAGTCATTGTGCCTTTGTGCCACATGGATAGTGGGGTCACCTTTCTAATAAGTAAAAGTTAAGCTACTATCATTTCCTTTTGATCCAATGGTCAGAGCATTACCTTAATACAAAGATGAAAGACAATTAATTTTTGATGCATTGCACCTACATGACATGCATCCTTATGATCAAGTGAGGCCTGTGGTTACCGAAGAAAGGTTTGATTTAATGTCTAGTCAAGTTAATCTTCATCGAACGGTCTGTGAATTACCTCAAGGTAAAGATGCTCAAGCTTTAGTTATCAAGGCATTGCGTCTTGACGATGCATGGAAGGTTTTTAGAGCCCTATGCCAATCTGCAGTAAAGGTAATCTTTGTGCAGGTTAAGGTAGATCTTACAATAGGCACAAAGACTTGATGACTAAGATGAAGGTTTTTACCCATCAATGCATTGCGACATCGTGCCACGTGTCTATGGCAGGTCCAGGCCGAGCTCAATGGGAAGTTAAAGGGTGGTTTGATAAAAATCAATCATATGGTATGCATAATCACTTAAAGGAAGATACAAAGATGTTTATTGTATAGGGCATTACGGTGTTGCAATGCATTCAAGGTTGTTAGAATTTGGTCCCATCTTTAGCTAGTTAAGGATTGAACTAGTCACATTTGATCGAGCGATAGGCGTAAAGCCTTGAAACCAAGATGCTTGAGATCTACTCATTAGGGCATCATGCCTTGATGACACATGTCCATGGCGGGCCAAGTTGAGGTCAGAATGCCAGGTAATCTTTAGGAATCTCATATTTGATCATGTGGATGATGCTTTTGATTAGGGTTAAAGTGATTGAGATCTAACCATTGGGACATTGCACCAAAGTGACATCTGGCACTGTTGATGTCATGGGTCCTAGGTTAAATGTAGTAAAGACCCCGTAACATAAAGAAGATCTAACAAACTTAAAGAAGATCTGACATGTGTCGAGGTCATATATGAGGTAAGGGCCAAGGGTAAGTTAAAGATAAAGAATTTTTTTGAAGATCAGAAGGTAGGTGCTATCCCTCAAAGGTAAATATGAAGATAAATAATGTTTTGAGGCATCACGCCTATGTGTTGCGTGGAAAATCAAATCTTGTGCTCACGGGTAACTTAAAAAGGATCGATGGTTGTGTTTTAAAGTTGTTAAAGATTCAATTCTAGGCAATTTATATGACATTCTATGCCACCTATGACCATTTATGTTTAAATTCAAATATTTAAATGTCATCTTCATGTTTTTCTTGGCTATGGTGATGTTTTCAACTCGCAATGAGGGTAGATGGATTGATCTGATCAATCTGCTCAAATTTTTGGCCATATGGGATATTTTCAAGGCTAACTTGATCATCTTAGATATTTCCAAAATGTATTAATGGGAGTAATTTATGGTTTTAGGGTTTATTATTTGTTTATTAGAAATTTATTATAACCCTAATTTGTCCAATCTGATTGGAAGGATTGACTCTCGAGCCTATTTGCTAGGGGAGGTTGTAGATAAGTCATTTTTTGATCTTTTGTAGATAGGTTCATAATATGTAAGAGTTTTGTATGAATTTTCTCTATCCTCAAGATTTTCATGTGTCTGTAATTATCAATTTCTCAAGGCTTATGTAAGACTCTTTGTGGCATTTTTCCTACCCTCAGGTTTTCATGTGTTTTGGGATTCTTTCTAAAGCATAATATATTGGCTCAATATTGATGAAATTTGTGAGTTATTCTAGGTTTTATTTCGTTTTTGCATCTTTTTGTTCTATTGTGGATGATTGATTTAAATGATTTTGTTAATTTTGTTCATTCCTTGTCATCTTGTTTCACTACTGTGCCTATTTATTGGATTCGATGTTTGTTTGTAGGTCATAGTCAATGTCTATCTCCTTGAATATGTTATTGTTGGTGAAATCTTATCTTTCCCTGAATAACCTCTTTTCACTTTAGACCTCTCAATAAAACACTTTTTGAAAACCTATCTAGGAAGTTGTACTTGTTCTTACTCAGGAATTTCATTCTAATTCTTTTTCATTGTATTTTTATTCATGTCTTTCAGTGTATCACCTTGTAGGTTAAATTTTCTTTAAGTCTTTCAGGTCTCCTTCTATCCCTTTTCCTCCCAAGTTTACTTTTAAAGTTTACAGATAAAAATACGTGATTATCTAGGAGGAACCAACTTAGAATCCAGAGGTTTCACTTTAGTTAGCATAGGTCCCACACCCTGGAAGTGATTACAATGTTATACCAGATTAGTAGACTTAAGAGTTTAATAGGGTGCAAATTTTGTGTATAACACAAACACCTGGTTGTTGTAAGCATGAAGATTTGAAAAGGATACACCTTGCAGAGGTGGGATAGATAGTGATGGATAAGATCCATGGAAACCTTTTCCATTGATGTTAAAGGGGGAGAGATACAACTCAAAATACTTATAGTTTTTGGGGTAGCAATGAAGAGTATATTGAGAAAGTTGTATTAAGAAGACTATCTTTGGGTTCATGGATATGTACATATCTTGCCATAAATGCCAATGGGGGAGATTGTTAAAAAAAAATTTGTTAGAGGTGTTGAAATTCATTTTTTTTCATTGATGTCAACATATATTTTAGTTGGATATAGTAGAAGTCTCATAAAGATTAGTAATCATAGGTACAAAGAAGTTTGACAGGTCTATATGAACATTGTACGACATATCATCATATGAAAGTATGGATTTGTGTAGAGGGATGATTTAATACCTCATATCTAATGTTGTTGGACTTTATATTTATATTTGCATGAGTTTTAGTTATTTTTGTGAAGGATGGCTACAACATAGTGATAGAGGATTATGATGGAGATGGTATCTATGCTTTTTGGATAACTTAGATGTGAGTATCATTTATGATATGTGAGCTTAAGGAATGATAGAAGATACATGGGAGAACAATATTTTTTATTCTTGGGTCATTGGATTATTGGTGATGTTAGTTGTGGCAGATGATCTTGTGAAGACCTATTTGTGGCCGATGACAATGGTGTAATGTGTTTAGAGGATGGCGAGCATGGATTATGGATCTTGGAGCGTAATTGATGATTTTATTTCATATTTACTTGTTTAAGGTACTGTGTGTATCTAAGAAAAGGGTCTATGTAATCATTTATGCATTGAAAAGTCTTAACTGCCTGACCTAATTTCTCATTGTAACTCATAGAAAGGAGAGTTGTTTCATGATGAATAGTGTGTAAGTGTTATGGGGATTTTTGGATCTAGTAATTGTGAATTTATCTAGATGTAGAGAAGATACAAGGATTTTAATCAACTTTATTATAAATATTTAGGCAAAGCAATTTGCTATTAGTTAGTTCACTGGTTATTATATACTTCTATATTTATACTTTTGATAGTTAATCTAGAAGGTGGATTTAACCTTCTCAGTTTAGTTAGTGAGCGTCATATTTGTCTTGAATCCTAATAGGATCTCTCCTTTAACATGGACTATGTACCATATGTAATAATTATCTCCTAACAGGGCTAGATCTCCTAACAAAGATACAATATTTTGCATGCATTATTTGTAGGTGTTGATTCCCACTAAGGTTTTCCCTTAACAAGGTTTTCCTTGACAAAAAACTACTTGTGTTATTATATTTCTTTTGACGATCTCAAATATGCATTGATTAATTGTTTTGTAAGCTTAAAATTCAATTATTTGGTACACACCTAATTTATCCCCTCTCATTTGTGTTGGTGGACTATTATTTTTAACACTAGGTGTCCACTTATTATTTCTACCTTTATTCCTAGTGTCTCCACTTATGATCCAACTATCATAACAACTTCTATTCAAAATATCAATCCTATAGATGTTAGCATTCCTAATATTATTGTTTCTACTATTTCATAAACTATACCATGTTTTTATTAACCTTTATTAGTTCCCACTTACAATAGTGCTCATTTTTCATACTCCATTATTCCTTCCAACAACTCTCCTACAACTCTCTCTATTGATTCCACTATTAGTAGCTTCACTCAAACTATCCTCCTTGAAACAAAAAATTAATTCCATGAACAAATCCATATTCAACAATACATGGAGATTCCTAATCTTGAGACTTATAATGGTAGAGGTGATCTTTGACCCATGTGAAAACCTTTCAAACATTGTGTAGTAATTTCTCTCATGATCATAGGTTCATGGCTAAATATTTTACTAGAAACTTTTGAGATAAATATTTTCAATGTTATTTTTATTTTCCTCCTTATTCCACTGACTCCTTTAACAATCTATCTAATTCATTAATTAAATATTTTTTAAACCATAATTATCCTAAGATTTCTTTAACTGATTTAACAGATTGTAAAAATTGGATAAAAGAAAAAGTGATTGATTTCATTGGTAGATTTAAGCATTTGCATGTTCATATTTTTTATCCTATTTGTGATATTGATATGCAATGTATTTTAATTTCTAATTTATAAAAGCATACTGTTATACACTGAATTTGTGCCTCTGATCTCAAGCTCTCTTGGTCTTGATAATCCAGTATAATAAGGGAATCATCTCAAGGTTGTGGGACCTCAGCTAACCGAGATGAGACCTCCAGATTCTAGGTTGGTTCCTCCTGGATAATCACCTTAGCTTTCTCTTGAACAGGAAATTAAACTTGAGGGGAAAAGGGGTAGAAAGATTGCATGGAAAGAGGAATAACTGAAAGCAAACTACCTACTAGATGATGCACCGAAATTAGGGTTTGGATCTCAGTATGGAGGAATGAAACCAAAGGAGGAATCAGGTCTAATAAGTCACAACTCACTAGATAGGCTTTCATAAGTATTTCATAGGAGGGTCTAAACAAAGGACTCAACCTATGACCTGCAAACAAACATCTTTTTCTGCAACTAGGTGTAGGAATGAGACAAGACTGCTAGGGGTTGTAGTATATCCACAAAACATCTAAAATCAGATCAGACATAGTAACACACAAAAGCACAAAAAGTGAGAGGAACTAGGAACCCCAATTTACATTAACAACATTCATAAACTTCAATCCAATAAGAGATAATCGATATAGTGAAGACAGGGATAGAACAAATATCACAAGTACCTCAAGAATATCTTAATCATCAATGGGAGATTACAAAGAGTAGAAAAACCAGAGGGTATAACAAATACCATAGATGGCTTTTTGAGAAAAGATTACTTCCTTGCAAAAGTGGGCTTCTCTCTTCTACCAAAATGAACCTCTTCTAAAAATGAGTCCTTAACTCATACTTATGCCTTTTAGCCAACTGCATTTTGGAGAGCAATAACTTCTCGATCAGATTTGTTGCCCTGTCCAGCCACCTTTCTAATTCTTCAAAAGTCTGCAAAAATGCAACTTGGTGACCCAAAAGTCATACCCAGGAAATATCAACATAAATGCCCCTTCTCAGAAGTAGTCCTATCCCTCTAGAAGAGTCACAAAAGTCTCTGAAATGCAATAACTCTTCCGCAAACTTATCAACTGCAACCTCTGATTTTTTTTTTTTAAATCTGATCTTTCCACCGTCTGAGAAAAATATCTGATATTTCTTCTTCTTTTCATTTGCTGAGTAAGCGATGCCATCTGTTCCTTGACCTCTCGCAAACTGAAACTCTTCTTCTTTTTACCGATATTGAAACAAATCCATTTCAAATATTAGCAGACTCTTCTGTGCACAACTCTGCAATTTAGAATACTCTGATTAATCTTTGAAACCTTGCAAGCCAAGCAAAACACCTCACCCCTGCAAACTGAACAACCTGGGTCCTGGAAATGGTGAACATGGTGAATGCACATTGAATGCACTATCAACTCCCTTGACAAATTCTTCTCTAACAGTTCATTGTTTCTGTCTGCACCCTCTGTCTGATCGCATACCCGCACAACCTTTTACTCTATTTTTATTTCATGTGCGAGTAGGCGATGGCATCTGTCTTTTACTCGATTACCAATTCACAGCCCTTTAAATCTTACTTTACCCCTTGTTTCAAGTGCGCGACGACACCTTCTCCTTCTTCAATAGCTCACTCGTGAGCTACTTCCCTTTGATCTTTAATGATGGGCGACTGCGTGATGACCATTCCTCTTTCCTCATCGCTGACTCGCAGGTTATTTTTCCTTTCTGTGAGTTGATCGGCGACTGCATGATGAGCATCTGCTCTAGCTCATCGTGCACTCGTGAGATGATCTCCCTTTCCATTTATTGACCGGTGACTAAGTGACGAGCCTATCCTTTTTGCTAATCGCACATTTGCAAGCCCCTTTTCATTTGCTTAAGAATAGCAGCGACTGAGTGATGACCCTATCCTTTAGTTCATCGCGCACCCGTGAGTTGACTTTTGATCACCTGAAAACCGCAGTGAGTGAGTGATGAGCTTATCCTTTCCTTTGGTCGCTCAGTCGCGGACCTTTACGAACCGTGAATTATGCTTGTGCGACTGAGCGACGCATCCCATCTTTAGTCGTTGCACACTCGCAGACTAGGAATCTAATCTGCATAAGACACCGCGACTGTGTGATGACCATACAAAACAACTTGTCGCACAATTGTAGACAAAGCTGAAGTCTTTAAAAATGGCTCACAATTATGTGATGACCCTCAAATGCAACTCGTCACGCAGTATAAGGACATAACATAAAAATTGGTGTGACAGAGTGATGAGCCGAGACAATACTTAAAAAAGGGACATGACCATTTTTTTGCATGGTTAACACAGAGGATTTAAAATTAGAAAGCCTGGGAAAGAGAAGAAAGCACAAAATTTAGAGAATGAGGATAAATGACAGGTGAAAACAGGCCAAATTGCATAGAAAATGGAAAATTTGGGCAACATTTTGGCGACTTCTGTGGGACGTCAGCCTGCTAGACATGAAAACCAGTAGCCTATTGACATCAAAATATCCATTGGGCATGGAGTCATTTCTTGAGCACAAAACTTGACATGGCAAAACTGTGCACGTGCACTTCTTTGGAAAACATGGAAACTACACTAGAAAGCAGGGAAAGGAAAAATAGGGAAATGCTTACAAGAAAACAAGGACTTACAGAGAGGGATTAACCTCAAAGCAAGGCTTCAAGTGGAAACCATTCATTGATATTGGCAGGGCATCTCCGTTAAGAGTTGAAAGCTGGAAAGCGTTCGATCCTCTGCACTCTGTTATAACAAATGGTCCACCCCAAAAGGAATCAAATTTCGTGTGCCTGCCAGGTCTGGACCTGAACTCATCCCACTTGAGAACTACATCTCCAACCTTGAAGTTCTTTCCCCTAGCTCTTTTGTCAAAACTCCTTTTAGTTTGATTCTGATGGAATTACATATCTTTCATAGATTTGTCTATGATTTCTTCCAATTCCATCAATTGAGCATACCTGATCTGTAGGGGATCCTCTTCATCAAATAGGGCATACTGAGTGGCTAAGTCTAGAGCTGGTAATTCTGTTGAAATGGAAAGTTCAGCCTCTCTTCCATACACCAACATGTATGGATAGTTACCGATGATCTTCTTTAGGGTAATTCTGTCTAACCACAAGGCAGACGTAAGTTTTGTATGCCAATCCCTTTGATTGTCCTGAAGAGTCTTCTTAATTATTCTGATCAAGTTCTTGTTTGTGGTTTCTGCCAAACCATTACCCTAGGGATAATAATTTGAGCTGGTATTCAGATAAATGCCATTCTTAACTACCCAATCTGCGACTCTAAGGCCTGTAAATGCCAGTGCATTGTCTGAAACAATTGAATCAAGAGTGCCAAAACTATGAATTAAATCATCATAAAAGTTCAAGACAGCACTCTCATTGGCCTCCTTTAAGGCCACTGCTTCTGTCCATCTAGTGAAATAATCTGTTGCAGTGATTATCCACTTGTGTCCTACACTATATGGAGGGTTGATCATACCTATGAAATCTATGCCCCACCTCATGAAAGGTTGGTTGACTTTGATTGGTTGAAGGGGCAGAGCAGTGAACCTTTCTTTTCCTGTAAATAAGGCACACTTGATGCACTTCCTAACATAATCATGACTATCCTTGAAGATAGATGGCCAATAGTTCCTGGCCCTCATGATTTTATAAGCAGTAGTCCTAGGAGAAAAATGACCACCAGCTGACCCATCATGGAATTCAAACAGGACATCCGCTACCTTTTCTGAATCTATGCATCTCAAAAGAACACCATTGTGATCTTTTCTAAAAAGGACATTATCAATCAACACAAAAGGAATAGATTGTAACCTGTAATATCTTCTTTTTGTTGAGTCTAGCCCTATAGGGCATTGTCCTATCTTTAAATAATGAATCATATTAGGCAACCAACCAGTTGCCTTGGCTTGATTTTCTATAGAAAGTGCCACCAGAGATGCATCCAGTGGCTCTGATTTCTTTGCATTCTCATCCCCTGCCAAATGTTTGCAAAGACCCCTACCTCTAACTATCTTGGTAGTTTTAATATCTACATCATATTCCATCACCTTGGTGATCCAACCAGCTCTTTTCTCATTTAGATCCTTGAAAAGCAAAAAATCTTTGACACTAGGGTGAGTAACCTTTAAATGTACCTTGCTGTGAGTCAATAGATATATGAACTTTTTAAGGCTATTTACTACAGCAAGAACATGCCTTTCTACAAAAGAGTACCTATGCTCATACTCTTCTAAACCTTTGCTGAAGAAAGCAACAGGTTGCTCCAATCCTTTTGAATTTTCTTGGGTCAGCATTGCAGAGATAGCGTCATGACCTCCATAAGCATAAAGGAAAAAATCATTTTCAAAGTTTGGATTCAACAGGGCAGGAGCCTCTATCAATGCTTCTTTAATGGCTTGGAAGTTGGCCTTTCCTTCTTTTTTCCAACTGAAAGCAGAACCTTTCTTCAACATGGATGTCAAAGGCTTGAGTAATTCTGCAATGTCAGGCAAGAACCTCCTAACAAAGTTAATCTTTCCTATGAAAGATTGGAGACCTTTCTTGCGATGTGGTAACGGTAGCTCCAAGATGGCTGTAATCCTTTTAGGATATACTATAATTCCTTCTTTGGATACTACATATCCCAACAGTTTTCCTTCATGGACCGCAAACACACACTTCTTGGGATTAAGGGATATCCCAAACTCTCTGCATCTTTTGAAAATCTGCCTCAAATGTCTCATGTGATCTGCTGCATGCTTTGAGTAGACAGTTATGTCATCTAGGTAGACCAACACAAACCTATACATGAGGCCTTTAAAGGCCATGTCCATTTCCTTTTGAAATGTGGCACCTACATTTGACAAACCAAAGGGCATCTTTTGATAAGCCATGGTTCCCCACTTGGTTGTAAATGTAGTTTTATATTGATCCTCTTCTTTTACTAGGATTCCATTGTATCCAGAAAAACCATCCAACAATGAGAATCTCTCAGATCCAGAGACACATTGTAGAATTTGTTCCATAGAGGGTAGTGGATGGCAGTCTTTTAATGAGGCTCTGTTCAAATCTCTGAAATCAACACATAACCTCAGCTCCCAATTTTTCTTTCTGACAGGAACAAGGTTGGAAACCCAACTAGTATGCTTAATGGGATAGATGATACCACTCTCTATTAGTTTAAGCACCTCCTTATGAATGAGCGGCTCAAGCTTGGGATGGACAGGCCTTTGCTTTTGTCTCACTGGTTTAGCACTAGACTCCAATTCAATGGTATGCTCAGCAAGGGCAGGATCAAAACCTCTGAGATATTCATATTTCCCAGAAAAGACATCACTGAATTCTTTGAATAACTTAGTATAAGCCTGCTTTTCTGAATCAGTGTTTACTTTTCCAAGTTGTATGCTCTTACTTGGTTCCAATTCCAATTTAGCACTGTGTTCATGTTGGACTACTAGGCCAGCCTTACTTTTCTTGACTTCGTCATCGTTGTTGAAGATAGTCTCTAAAGTAAAAAGACCTTTAGGCATCTTATTAGATTTCAGCTGTAAAACTTGATCACCATAGTTCTATGATAACCTCTCTTGATTGTGCTTTGAAAAGACGTCCTCGTCAAACAAGAACTGCAAAATCTGCTCATCATTGTCAAACACTTGCCAATTAATATTATTATCAGGAATCGAAGGTCTGACAATAATCTTGATGTGCTATTGGTCTGTTTCTTTTGCAATGCTATTGG
>MU224766.1:1588955-1606619 GCA_018584345.1 Thuja plicata
ATATTTGACCATTCAGACTTTGTAAATAGTATAAAAAGGCATGGTTTGCTGATGGTCTGACTGAAACTGGAATTCTATTCCATGTCTTAAGGAATCTACTATTGTAATCTGTCATTTGTTCTTGAGGCTCTCTCTTAATGGTTGTTAACTGCTCAACCAGAGACAAGTTATCTAATTTATCCTCAAAATTCTTACTTAATGCATCCCCTAATTCATCCCAAGAAGTAATAGACCCAACAGCTAAAGTTCTGACCCATTCAAGAGCCTTACCTTTTAGAGATGCTGCTAATAACTTGGTGGCGACATCTTCTTGAGTAATGTTGTGGATGTTGTAGATGGTAGTCACATCTCTTCTGTGCTCAAAAGTTGTGGTCTGCCCTTCACCTGTGAAATCGGGCAAGCTTTTTAATGCCACCAAGGGCACATCATGATGCACTGCAAAATTTAACGGGCGCCCTTGATTGAAAGGTGCAAAGGCAAAATTTCTAGCCATTGCAGGAGCTGAAACTTGAAGATTCACAAAAATATGAGCTATACTTGAATCTTCCTCCTCTAGATCCCTGGTTAGAGATCTTCCTCTTCTTCTATGGTGAAAAGCAAAAGGTCTCTCCTTTGATGAATCAGGAGGTGTAGACTGAACTCTCCTTGCAGGGGAATCCTTTTGAGTTGACCTACCTTTGTGACCTCTCTTCAAGGGAAACTCTGAAAATTCAGTGGGTTTTGAGCTCCTAGTTTCAATCCTTCTCATATACCTTAAACAAGGCTGGCCTGAAACTTTGAAACTAGTGGAGTCGCCAGATATACTTGTCAAAACAACTTCTTAAAATCTTGTATTATGTGACCTGCATATCAGAGATAACATAATGTTCTATAATCAACTTCTTTTACTGTCCCACCGGGTGTGCCAGAAATGTTATACACTAAATTTGTACCTTTGATCTCAAGCTCTCTTGGTCTTGATAATCCAGTATAACAAGGGAATCATCTCAAGGTTGTGGGACCTCTGCTAACCGAGATGAGACCTCCAGGTTCTAGGCTGGTTCCTCTTGGATAATCACCTTAGCTTTCTCTTAAACAGAAAAGTAAAACTTGAGGGGAAAAGGGTTAGAAGGATTGCATGGAAAGGGAAATAACTGAAAGCAAACTACCTACTAGGTGATGCACCAAAATTAGGGTTTGGATCTCAGTATGAAGGAATGAAACCAATGGAGGAATAAAGTCTAATAAGTCACAACTCACTAGATAGGCTTGCATAAGTATTTCATAGGAGGGTCTGAACAAAGGACTCAACCTATGACCTACAAACAAACATCCTTTTCTGCAACTAGGTGTAGGAATGAGACAAGACTGCTAGGGGTTGTAGTATACCCAAAAACAATCTAAAATCAGATTAGACACAGTAACACACAAAAGCACAGAAAGTGAGAGGAACTAGGAACCCCAATTTCCATTAACAACATTCATAAACTTCAATCCAATAAGAGATAATCGAGATAGTGAAGACAGGGATAGAACAAATATCACAAGTACCTCAGGAATATCTTAATCATCAATGGGAGATTACAAAGAGTAGAAAAAATAGAGGGTATAACAAATACCACAGATGGCTTTCTGAGAAAAGATTACTTCCTTACAAAAGTGGGCTTCTCTCTTCTACCAAAATGAACCTCTTCTAAAAATGAGTCCTTAACTCATACTTATGCCTTTTAGCCAACTGCATTTTGGAGAGCAATAACTTCTAGATCAGATTTTTTGGCCTGTCTAGCCACCTTTCTAATTCTTCAAAAGTCTGCAAAAATGCAACTTGGTGACCGAAAAGTCATACCCAGGAAATATCAACATAAATGCCCCTTCTCAGAAGTAGTCCTATCCCTCTAGAAGAGTCACACAAGTCTCTGAAATGCAATAACTCTTCCGTAGACTTATCAACTGCAACCTTTGATTTTTTTTTTTTAATCTGATCTTTCCACCGTCTGAGAAAAATATTTGATATTTCTTCTTTTTTTCATTCACTGAGTAAGCGATGCCATCTGTTCCTTGACCTATCACACACTCAAACTCTTCTTCTTTTTACCGATATTGAAACAAATCCATTTCAAATATCAGTAGACTGTTCTATGCACAACTCTGCAATTTAGAATACTTTGATTAATATTTGAAACCTTGCAAGCCGAGAAAAACACCTCACCCCTGCAAATTGAACAACCTGGGTCCTGGACGCGGTGAACATGGTGAATGTACATTGAATGCACTATCAACTCCCTTGACATATTTTTCTCTAACAGTTCATTGTTTCTTTCTGCACCCTCTGTCTGATCGCATACCCGCACAACCTTTTACTCTATTTTTATTTCATGTGCAAGTAGGTGACGGCATCCATCTGTTACTCAGTAGCCAATTCGCAGCCCTTTAAATCTTACTTTACCCCTTGCTCTGAGTGCGCGACAACACCTTCTCCTTCTTCAATCGCTCACTTGTGAGCTGCTTCCCTTTGATCTTTAATGATAAATTACTGCGCGATGACCATTCCTCTTTGCTCTTCGCTGACTCGCGGGTTATTTTTCCTTTCTGTGAGTTGATCGGCGATTGTGCGATGAGCATCTGCTCCAGCTTGTCATGCACTCACAAGTTGATCTCCCTTTCCATTTACTGACTGGCGACTGAGCAACGAGCCTGTCCTTTTTGCTAATTTCACATTCGCAAGCCCCTTTTCATTCGCTTGAGAATACCAGTGACTGAGTGATGACCCTATCCTTTAGTTTGTCGCGCACCCGTGAGTTGACTTTTGATCACCTAAAAACTGTAGTGAGTGAGCGATGAGCTTATCCTTTCCTTTGGTCTCTCGGTCACAGACCTTTACAAACCATGAATTATTCTTGTGCGACTGAGTGACGCATCCCATCTTTAGTCGTTGCACACTCGCAGACTAGGAATCTGATTTGCAAAAGACACTGCGACTGCGCGATGACAATACAAAACAACTCATCACACACTCGCAGACAAAGCTGAAGTATTTAAAAATGGCTCGTGATTGCACGATGACCCTCAAATGCAACTCGTCATGCAGTCGCACAGTATAAGGACATAACATAAAAATTGGTGCGACAGAGCGATGAGCCGAGACAATACTTCACAAAGGGACATGAACATTTTTTTGCGCGGTTAACACAAAGGATTTAAAATCAGAAAGCCCGGGAAAGAGTAGAAAGCACGAAATTTAGAGAATGAGGATAAATGACAGGGGAAAATAGGCCAAATTGCATAGAAAATGGAAATTTTGGGCAACACATACATTAGAGATAAAATTCATCTTTTTGAATTTTCTTCTTGCACTCAATTATGTGTAATGTTTTATAATTATCAGCTTCAAGTAAGTCATTTTATGAGCACCACTTAAATATATTGGGTTGATAATAGTAATGTTTTATCCCACCCTTAACAAGCTTTAAAAACCAAAGAATTTTGTTAAGATCCATAATTCATTAAGAAACATCCAAATGTGTGGCTCCTTTGTCATTTATTTTAGGCCCTTCTCATACTTTTACTCTTCCTTTTATATCATTTTATAATGTGATGAATTTTATTACTATTAAAGTTTTAACTCTTGGTTTTGTTAAACAGGTTGAGCCTTCAAAACCTTTACCCAAGTCTATTGACCATAAAGTTATTTCCCAATATCATCATCAACCTAATCATGATACTAAAAAGTGTTTCTATTTGGAATGTTTTATTCAAGGCCTCATTAATTATAATATTATATCTATTCAGGGTATCAATGATCAAGGAAATAAATCCATAACACCCCTGACCAAAACTTGCAAATCTATACCAACCCTTTATCATTTCATTTGACAAATAATGTTGACTCTTCTAATTATTTGCCTTCTTCTTCTTCCACTCATGTTGTTAACTATGATTATAATTTTATTGAATTTGATAATGTTTTCAAACTAATTGTTCATTTCCCACTTGAACCTAAGAAAAAACCCAAAACTTATCTTTTTATTAACTCTGAACCTAGTGAAACAATTAACAAACTTGATGACCTCTTTATATTCTTGGAAATGTTACTGATCTTTATTCTAATTATGTCCTTATTGACCCTACTTTCATGGTGAATTTGATAACTGAAGAACATATTTACAATAGATTAATGCAATATGATTTCTATTATAAATATGTTGTTATGATAAATAAATTCAATGGTTTCCTTTACCCTACCTATGGTTATATTAAATTTATCATAGAAGTTGGTTGTTAAACATGAGATGTCACCTTCATTTTCATCGCAACTTTCTATGATTTTCAAGTCAAACTTGGTCTTTCATGGCTTACCTAAATGAAATTCAAGTATCCTCTTCCATCCTTAAGTATTTTAAATTTCCACTCAATGAACAAATCATGACTATTAATCATAGTCTTTATCAACCTCTAGTACCTCAAGAGTATACTGACCTTGATTTATTTTGGCCTTGCATGTCTCAAACAACTCAACCTGATAGAGATAAAGTGTTTCAATCATACAAAAAATATATAATCCAAAATATTTGTGATCTTTGAAAATGTAAAGATGTTCCATCTCCTTTCCCTACACATGGAGATCTCCCTATACTACCTACACCTCTTATATATGCTTCTATTTCACCTCAAATATATTAAAAAAATTTAGCTGACACTATCCCCCAATTTAGTAAGGAAGAAACATGACCAATATTCATTGATCTTGAACGTAGCTAAATCTCTAGTAAAACAAAGCGTAACTATTGTGTTTGTGATCACCATATTGAATATCATTTGTGTAGGAGCACCTTTAAGATGCCAGCTAATATGGTGGTCTCTTGTCATTTTGGTGTGCTAGTGTGTGTAAGACCCTCTAGTAGGGAAATGTCAATACATAAGGTCATGTTGACCAAGAGTAGTTTAGGTAATTTTCATTTTATGCTTCTGTTTGGGTAGAATAACTCTTTTTGTCTCTTGTTTAATGGACTATCGTTGATGATGTCATCAATGGGAAAGGGGATCTTATAGTGTTTCTTAGGGTCCATAGATACCCTAGGTGGTCTATCTAAGGTTAGATAAGGTAGATTGGTGGAGAAAACACTATAAAAGTGTAAGTTGCAAAAAGATATAAAATGTTGCTATGCAACATTAGCAACTTTTAAAAGTTGCTAACAACATTTTGTTGTCTAGGGAGTTTTGAGGTTCTAATGGTTTTTGAACACATAGAAGGGATGCAACATGTGTGTCTAAGATATATAAGGTGGAAAAACCCTAATTGTGGGGGTTGGAATTCATTTTGTACGGACTGATATTTTGGAGCCAAGAGTTTTTTGAAAGAACAACAAATTTGAAGCATTTTGTGTTTTCATTGTATTGGGATGGATTAGTTTACTGACTATGATCATTTGAGGTTGTTTTTGGACATATTTTCAATCTTTTACCATAAATATTTTTCTTTGTAGTTGTTTTCTTTTGTAGTTTGTAAAATTATCTAGGTTTTGGATTGTTTGTTGTCCTGTTTTGAGCAAGGAGAGAAGATGAGGCCCTAACTCCACTTCCAACCACTAGTTCTGCATGGCCACTTGGGAGTGGAGACTAGGTCCATGGATCTTCAAAACTATGGAAGAAGGAGCTCTGGAAATTCTATCATGTATTTTTAAACACTTTCCCTACGCGGGCTAAATGCATAGCCCGGTTAGGAAGAGCAAGTGATAGTGAGTTTTAAAGTTGCAAGGGATGTTCTCATGAGCCAAGAAGGCCATGGGTGTACTAAAGGATGTTATATAGGTGTTCCACAAAGTGGAGGAGTGCCCAAGACATCTACATGCTAGGTTTTGATCCAAAAGACCCAAAACTAGTCTAAAACCAAGAAAAGAGCCATATTTCAGAAGTAGGGTGTACGGATAGTGTCAGACCAAGAGACCTAGAAAATCCTTGTGGGTTTTTTCTCTACTTAAAAGATATCAAGAAATATTTGGGGGTTCTTTGGGATTTTTTCACTGTAAAGGTGTTGTCCTAAAAACTAGGAGGCCTAATTGTGCAAAAAGGCTACAAGTCCTGAAAATCAGGAATCTAGAACTCGATGGAAAGATGGTTCAACTTGGTGGTTTCAAACCTAGGTTGTAATCCAAAAATGGAGTGTATTGAAGCCTTGAACCTCCTGAAAATCCAAATTTGAGTTTAGGGCTTGGAGTGGTTTGAGTGGAAGGTTCTTGTAGAACACAAGAATGGTGATTTTGACAAGATAGGTAGCTTCTTGGTTGGAGAGAAGAATTGATTCTTCCAAGTGGTAGAGGGTGGATTGAGGAAGATCTAGAGGTCCTAGGAGAGGCCTAACAAGAGTTCCAAGAAAAATTAGAAGGTTACCAAGGAGGCTCTCTATCAAAGTGGTATCAGAGCCCAAGTTCAAGATTTGGGAAAAGAATAAATAGTGCAGCTAGTGGATGTTGTAGACCAAGGACTGAAGTGAGGAGTCTAGTGCATCAAGCAAGATGGTGAGAAATGCTGAATTGGAAAATAAATTGGATGAATAAGAAGAGGATAATATGTTTCTGAGAGAGTGATTGGATCAAATGGAGCAACTCTTGGATGAAGTCCGAGCTAAGGCAGATAGTGTAAAGGACAAGGTAGACCAGAAAGAGGAAAAAGAAGCTTGATAGGGAGCCTCCTTGCTAAATTTATGAGTTTTCTTGAAACTATTAATAGGTCTCTCTCAGTACCTCTAGGGATTCCTCAATCCACCCTTCAACACTTGGAATAATCAGTTCTTCCTCTCCAACCAAGGACACTACCTATCATGTTAAAAAACACCATTCTTGTGCTCCACAAGAACCTTCCACTCAAACCACTCCAAGCCCTACACTTAAGTTTGGATTTTTAGGAGGGTTAGTGATTCAAAATAATCCATTTTTTAATTCCAACCTAGGTTTGAAGCTACCAATTTGATCCATATTTCCATCGGACTCTAGTTTCCTACTTTCTAGGCCTTGTAGCCTTTTTGCACAATTAGCCTTCCTAGTTTTTAGGAAACCTTAAAAAAAGAAGAAATATCTTAAAGGACCCCCTGATATTTTGTGGTAGTATTTAGGTAAGGAAAAAACCCACAAGGATTTTCTAGGTCCCTTAGTCTGGAACTATCCGTACACCCTGTTATCAGAAAATGGCACAATTCTTGTTTTTAGACCAGTTTGGTGTCTTCGGCTTCAAAAATTGTCTTGTTCGATATTTGGGAACTCCTACACCTTAGGTAAAACCTAAAAAACATCACTCATCACATCCAGGGCCTTCTTGGCTCATGAGAACACCCCTTGCAACTTTTAAACTCACTGTCACTTGCTTCCTCTAACCGGGCTATGAGTTGAGCTCACCTAGGGCAAGTGACTAAAAATACATGCGAGCACTTTCAGAGATCCTCCTACCATATTTTTTAAGCTCCATGGACCTAGTATCCATTCCTAGGTGGCCATACAAAACCAATGGTGGGAAGTGGAGTTAGGTCCACATCTTTGCTCCTTGGCCAAAACGGGACAACAAACAGTCCCAAACTGAAATAATTTTTAAACTACAAACAAGAAACAAATACAAAGAAACTTAATGAATGGAAAATCTTGGTAACATGCAAAAAAAAAACCTCCAATGATCACTGTCAGTAAACTAATCCATTCCAATACAATGAAAACACAAAATGCTTTAAATCTGCTATTTTTTTCCAGAAAAACTCTTGGCTCCAAGATATCAGTCTGTACAAATGAATTCCTCTCCTCAAAAATTAGGGTTTTTCCACCTTATATATGGTATTACCACATGTTTCATCCCTCATATGGGTTCCAAAAACATTAGAACCTCAAAAACCCTTTAGACAACAAAAGTTGTCAGCAACTTTTAAAAGTTGCTAATGTTTCATAGCAACATTTTACATCTTTTGACAACTTACACTTGTGAAGTGTTTTCTCCACCAATCTACCCTATCTAAACTTATTTAGACCACCTAGGGTACCTAAGGACCCTAGAAAATTCTATGACAACATACTAACCTTTGATGACATCATCAAGTACACCACATTAAAAAGGAGCCAAAAAGAGCTATTTACACAAGAAAAGAAGCCCAAAATGAAAACTACCTAGACCACTCTTGGTCAACATGACCTTATATAATTAAATTTCCCTACTAGAGGGTCTTACACACACTAGCACACCAAAATGACAAGAGACTACCATATTTTCTTGGCATCTCTAGGGTGCTCCTGCACCAAAGCTAAGGAGAAGGAGTGGGAACTAGATGAAGAAACACCTACCCCTGATCTGGTCTTACCTCAGGAACCCTTCTTGAAGGCACTCAAAGCCTTGAGTGGTAAAGCCTTGGAGGGTGTGCCATTGTTTAGTGGAAAAATGGATGCTGATTTGGTTTTAGACTAGATAGACAGTCTTGATAATCATTTTGAATGTGATGGGGTGACTGATGCTCAAAAACTCAAGGTGGCTAAGTCTAGATTAAGAGGAGCAGCACTTACCTGGTGGAAATTTGTTCAGAATGAAAGGGAGAAAGAGGGAAATAGTCCTATTGTGTCATGGAAAGCTATGTTGACAAAGTTGAAACAAAATTATCTCCCAGATGACTATGAAGTTCAAATGCATAGGAAAAGACAAAACCTTAGACAAAAAGACCTTGAAGTCCAAGCATATACAAAGGAGTTTTAGAAGTTATGTTTAAGTTCCAAGGTAGTGGAGGATGAAAGCATTAGATTGGCTAGATACCAAAATGGGCTCAAGTGGTCTATACAAGAGGAAATGAGTCTTACTACTTTGACAAGTGTGAGACAATGCTATCAAATGGCTCTTAAGATAGAAGAGAAGAGCAAGAGGAAGCATGATCAGACCTCAAGAGGAAGAGGTAGAGGTAAATAAAATAGAGGAAGAGGAAGCTTTGTAGGCATCTTTGTAGGAAGAGGTAGTGATTATAGGTCTCAAGGTGAAGCTAAATTGACTGAGATAGTCAATGAGTCTAGTGGTAGAGGTAGCATGAATAGAGGAAGAGGATTCCAAGGTGGAGGAAGAGGCAGATTTGGAGGTTCAGGCAGAGCCTCACACTTTTCAAACATGAAGTGTTTCCATTGCAACCAAATAGGCCATCCAACCTATAGATGCCCGGAGAAAGCTTCAATCTCACATGGTGATAAAAGAGTGAATTACATTGCACAAGAGGACAATAACAGTAGTAAAGGCACTAAAATCAACCTTGATTCAGAAAGTGGAGAGAATCTCATGATTAGGACAATACTCATTAAAGAACCGGTCAAAGAAGAAGCCAAGCAAAGGAGGGCACTATTCAGAGTAAAGTGCAAGATTCTTGGGAAAGTTTGCAAGATGATTATAGACTCAGGGTCTATTGATAACTTTATCTTAGAGGAGGCAGTCAGCAAGCTGGGATTGACAAAAACACTCCATACAAATCCATACTGAGTAACATGGTTGAATAAGGGTCAACATGTTCTTGTTAATGAGAAAGCATGGGTGAATTTTTCAATAGGGAAGTATATGGACATAATATTGTGTGATGTAATCCCAATGGATGCATGCCACCTACTCTTAGGTAGGCCATAGCAGTTTGATAGGAAGATAATTCATGATGGAGAGAAAAATTCCTATTCTTTCAAGAAGGATGGGGTCACCTATAAAATCCAGTCACTTGTGGATGATGAGGGGTCTACATCAGCTGAGACTAATGTCTTATTGCAGGGAGGTAAGGAGTATTTGCAGACAGTCAAGAGTGGAGAAGGTGAGCACTATGCTATCATGCTTAAGCCTAGTGAAGAGAAGAAGGTGGAACAAACACTATCGCCAAAAGAAGTGCAGGAGTTATTGGAGGAGTTCAAAGACATAGTTAGTGATGGGACACCAGCAATGTTACCACCTCCAAGAGACATAAGTCATCAGATTGACTTCATACCTAGAGAATCTTTGCCAAATAAGGCTGCCTACAAGCACTAATACATTTGGTACCAAATTGCAACGGCAGTGCCGTTGCAGTTTTTCCGTCACAACCTTGTCGTCGTCGCAATTGTGATGGTCTATCATCACAATTGCGACAACGACAAGGTTCTGACGGAAAAACTACAATGGCACTGCCGTTGCAATTTGGTACCAAATGTATTAGTGAAGGTGACTCCTGATCAAAACAAGGAGATAGAAAAACAAGTCCAAGAACTTTTGGACCAAGGTCTTATTAGGCAAAGCATTAGTCCATGTGTAGTACAAGTAGTTCTAGCATCAAAGAAGGGAGGCAAGTGGAGGCTTTGTACAAACTCAAGAGCAATTAACAGGATCACTATGAGATACAAGTTTCCCATTCCTAGGATTGAAGATCTTATGGATTTTTTGGGAGGAGCAAGGTACTACACTAAGTTGGATTTGAAGAGTGGGTACCACCAAATAAGAATTAAGGAGGGGGATGAATGGAAGATAGCATTCAAGACAACAGAAGAGCTATATGAATGGTTGGTTATGCCCTTTGGGCTTAGCAATGTGCCAAGAACCTTTATGAGGTTGATGAATGAGGTGTTGAAGGAATACATAGGTAGATTTGTAGTTGTGTACTTAGATGACATCCTCATTTTCAGTAAGAAAAAGGAGGAACATCTCCAACATTTGCAGATTGTGATGAAGAAAATTCATGAGGAGAAGCTGTCCATTAACTTGGAAGAGTGTGAATTTATGAAATAGGAGTTGATCTATCTTGGTTTTGTGGTATCAAAAGTAACCTTGAAGATGGATCCCAGCAAGGTTGAGGCAATCTTGAGTTGGCCTACCCCTACATGTAGCTTTGAGGTAAGAAGTTTCCATGGACTTGCAGAATTTTATAGAAAGTTCATTATAGGCTTTAGTGAGATATGTGCACTAGTCTTAGATACAATAAAAGGTGGAGTGAAAACTAAATTCAAATGGACTCTAGAGGCTAGTAGATGTTTTGAAGTATTGAAGAAAAGAGTGGCAACACAACCTATTTTGGTTTTTCCTAATTTTGATAATTTTTTTACCCTTTAATGTGATGCAAGTGGTAGAGTTATTGGGGTAGTTTTGAACAAAGAGAATAGACCAGTGGCCTTTTACAGTGAGAATTTGAATGAGGCCAAGAAGAGATACTCTTCTTATGATCTAGATTTATATGCATTGGTGCAAGCTTTGAGGAAATGGAGGCACTATTTGTTGCCCAAGGAATTTGTAGTTTATACTGATAACAAAGCTTTGAGTTTTATCAATTCACGGGAGAAGTTGAGCAAAAAACACCTAAAGTGGATGGAATATTTGTAGGCCTATACCTTCACTATCAAACACAAGAAAGGGAAAATGAATAAAGTGGCTAATTCTTTGAGTAGGAGACTCTTGACAGTCCAAGAAGTGTAGATGAAAAGTATAGGCATAGAAAGCTTCAATGAGCTTTATGAAGGTGATGAGGACTTCTCAGAAGCATACAAGGTATGTAAAGACTTCAAGAACCATTTCCATAGTCAATTGCATACTATACAATTCAGAATGATCTCTTGTTTAGAGAAGGGCAGTTATGTGTTCCCAAGGGATCTATGAGGGATAATGTTATTCAAGAAAAGCACAATGGCAGCTTAAGTGGGCATTTTGGCCTGAATAAGACATTAGAACTAGTGCAAAGGTTCTATTATTGGCCTAGGATGCAGAAGGACATCAGGAAGTATGTGGAGCAATGCTTGGTTTTCCAAAAAGCCAAGGGTATATCATCTAATGCAGGTTTGTATCAACCTTTGCCCATTCCTAATAGGCCTTGGAATGTATCAGTATGGATTTTATTGTTGGGCTGCCTAGAAATAAGTCTAGTTTGGATAGTATATTTATGGTGGTAGATAGGTTTAGCAAGATGATTCATTTCATTTCTTGTAAAACCACCCATGATGCCAGTCATATTGCTCATTTTTTCTTTAAAGAACTGGTAAGGATCCATGGTTTACCCATTAGCATAGTATCTAACAGAGATGAAAAATTCATGGGTCATTTTTGGAAGAGCTTGTGGTCAAGATTGGGAACCAATTTTTCATTTGGGTCAGCCTACCATCCCTAGACAGATGGTCAAACTGAAGTGATCAATAGAGTGCTAGGAAATCTCCTTAGGTGTTTGACAAAGGACTATGGAGTGATGTGGGATCAGATGTTACCACAGGCTGAATATGCCTACAATGATAGTGCAAACAAGACAACAGGCAAAAGTCCCTTTGAAATAGTTTATGGGTTGTACCCTAGAGGTGTGTTGGAGTTGAGAAAATTGGAAAATGAAGAAGGAAGGAGTGCATATGCAGATGATTTTTCTCAATCCATGAAAGAAGTTCATGAGCAAGTAAAGAAGCAACTCCAAGAGGCTACACAAAAGTTGAAAGGTAGAGTTGATGAAGGAAGAAAAGATCTTAAGTTTGTTGTGGGTGACCTTTTGATGGTGCATCTCAATAATTCTAGGTTGTAGAAGGGAGTCCCCACCAAGCTAGAGATGAGGAGGATTGGACCTTGCAAGATTCTTGCAAAGTATGGGCAAAATGCCTATAAACTTGACTTGCCAACAGATTTGGAAATCTCTCCTATTTTCAATGTTCAAGATGTAGTCTAGTATAAGGGACCTACACCAGTAGATATAGAGGTACAGTAAGATGGTAAGGACAGAGCAGCAGATGTTCAGCTTACCCCTACACCAACACCAAGGGTAGTGAAGATTCTAGACTCTCGGGTG
This sequence comes from Thuja plicata, assembly GCA_018584345.1. Classification (NCBI taxonomy): domain Eukaryota; kingdom Viridiplantae; phylum Streptophyta; class Pinopsida; order Cupressales; family Cupressaceae; genus Thuja; species Thuja plicata. The sequence goes on from MU224766.1 coordinate 1,601,698, forward strand.
AAGAAAAGGACTAGAAAGGGCACCTATATGGAACATCTCATTTAGTGGGTAGGCATGTCAGAGGTTGAGGCAACTTGGGTGACTAAGAGTGAATTTAAGAAGTAGGGAATTGATCCTCGGTTCCTCTCCCTAGAGGTGACATAAGTTCTTAACCTTGGTAGTATGGTATAGGAGCACGTTTGAGATGCCAGCTAATATGGTGGTCTCTTGTCATTTTGGTGTGCTAGTATATGTAAGAACCTCTAGTAGGTAAATTTCAATACATAAGGTTATGTTGACCAAGATTAGTTTAGGTAATTTTCATTTTATGCTTTTGTTTGGGTAGAATAGCTCTTTTTGGCTCTTGTTTAATGGACTGTCCTTGATGATGTCATCAATGGGTAGGGAGATGTCATAGTGATTCTTAGGGTCCATAGACATGCTAGGTGGTCTAGCTAAGGTTAGATAAGGTATATTGGTGGAGAAAATAGTTTAAAAGTGTAAGTTGCAAAAAGATGTAAAATGTTGCTATGTAACATTAGCAACTTTTAAAAGTTGCTGACAACATTTTGTTGTCTAGGGAGTTTCGAGGTTATAATGGTTTTTGAACCCATAGAAGGGATGAAACATGTGTGTATAAGATATATAAGGTGGAAAAACCCTAATTGTGGGGGTTGGAATTCATTTTGTATGGACTGATATTTTGGAGCCAAGAGTTTTTTGAAAGAACAACAGATTTGAAGCATTTTATGTTTTCATTGTATTGGAATGTATTAGTTTACTGACTATGATCATTGGAGGTTGTTTTTGGACATATTTTCAAGCTTTTACAGTAACTATTTTTCTTTGTAGTTGTTTTCTTTTGTAGTTTGTAAAATTATCTAGGTTTTGGACTATTTGCTATCCTGTTTTGAGCAAGGAGCAAAGATGTGGACCTAACTCCACTTCCCACCACTGGTTTTGTATGGCCACTTGGGAATGGAGACTAGGTCCATGGATCTTCAAAACTATGGAATAAGGAGCTCTGGAAATGCTAGCATGTATTTTTAAACACTTGCCCTAGGCGAGCTAAATGCATAGCCCGGTTAGGAAGAGCAAGTGACAGCTATTTTTAAAGTTGCAGGGGGTGTTCTCATGAGCCAAGAAGGCCATGGGTGTACTGAAGGATGTTATACAGGTGTTCCACAAAGTGGAGGAGTCCCCAAGACATCTACATGCTAGGTTTTGATCCAAAAGACCCAAAATTGGTCTAAAACTAAGAAAAGAGCCATATTTCAGAAGTAGGGTGTACGAACAGTGTCAGACCAAGAGACCTAGAAAATCCTTGTGGGTTTTTTCTCTACTTACAAGATATCAAGAAATATTTTGGGGTTCTTTGGGAGTTTTGCACCATCAAGGTGTTGTCCTAAAAACTAGGAGGCCTAATTGTGCCAAAAGGCTACAAGGCCTGAAAATTAGGAATCTAGAACTCGATGGGAAGATGGTTAAAATTGGTGGTTTCAAACCTAGGTTGTAATCCAAAAATGGAGTGTATTGAAGCCTTTACCCTCCTGCAAATCCAAATTTTAGTTTAGGGCTTGGACTGGTTTGAGTGGAAGGTTCTTATAGAACACAAGAATGGTGATTTTGACAAGATAGGTAGCTTCTTGGTTGGAGAGAAGAATTGATTCTTCCAAGTGGTAGAGGGTGGATTGAAGAAGCCCTAGAGGTCCTAGGAGAGGCCTAACATGAGTTCCAAGCAAACTCAGAAGGTTACCAAGGAGGCTCCCTATCAATCATGCTCAATCTTTTCAACATGTTTCCCAAAGTCTCTCTTCACCTAAGAATCCTAATGATGATTTGATTCCCTTTGACCACCTTATGCATATTCAAAAGGAGGAAGTTAATTTGAAAAATATGAAATTGAACAAACAAGATAATGCACTTTTCATATCATTGGTTCTATAATAATTAATTTGGATAAAGAAGATACTCTTGATAATGATGTTTTTTATTATCCTAATGCAACTAATAATGATATCAATTCTAGTGATTTTGATTATTTGTGTGAGCTTAATTATTTTAATCATTATTTACAAGCTATTTTTTAGATCAAATATCTCTGAGTCCTACGGATAAGAAAAGTGACCCATATTTACAACATACTCCTAGTTTGGAACTAACTATTGTTCAATGTATCATGCTTTTTGTCTCTCCCCTTGCATTCTTTCTACCTTCCATAAATTCTACAGACTGAGATGGGGAGGAGGGGGAGATATGATTGATTATCTCCTCTTGTGTGGTGGATTCTATGTGTTTCTTGACATATATTTTGTTTATATTTATTTAGACTACCCATTTTTTTTCCATTGATGCAAGGTGAAAAAGGAATCAATATATTATAGCATTCTTTAATTTGTATCTCACTTCTTCTATATGTTGTGACATGTTATGTTGTATATGTCTCATTTTTCATAAATGTGCCTTTGTGTTGTCTGATTAGGCATCATGCAAAATAGTACCTACTTATTCTTTTTGGTCTCCATGATGCCAACCCAAAAATACTCTTCTTTTTAACCCTTACATTCCAATCGTCCATTTTTCTTGTAGTTCTTCTACCTTTTGGGAATGATGAAATTTCATTTTAATATAATATTTCATGTATTTTCATATGACCCCACTAAGCTGAGAGGTAGTAGATCCATTCAATGCTCTCTTTTATTATAAGTTTTTTCCATTGTTTTTTCATTTCTTTGCAAGAATATTATAATATAAACATTTCTTGTGGATGCATGTATGCTCTATTAGATATATTTCTCCCAAAAATGAATTTCTATTTCCATTAACATGGGGAAAATATAATATGCTCTTTGTTTCTCATTTTAAATAGATGTGGAAAATGATTCAATAAAACCTCTCTTTTAGATGGCCATGGAGACAATGTTTGTCCTTGTGCTCATCCTTTTAATGGACCCCTTAATGGAAATAATTCTTCCTTTAAGGAATAGTCCTCTCTTTCCTTGGATGTCTTGATGGATACAACTTCTTTCTTAAGTACCAATCTTTCTTTTCTTTGATCGCTCTAGATAGAATAATTTCCTTAGGATTTATCAAATTTTTAGATCCCTTAAATTAGATAATGATTTCCGTAAGGAATGATCTTTCTTTTATTTGATCTCTATGGAGACAATGTTTTTCTTAGGCCTACTCATTTCTTTTAGATCTTATCTTTGATCCATATGGAGACAATACTTTCCTTAGGTCTGATCTCCCTTGTCAGATCTGTTAAAAAGATAATGCTTTACCTAAGGACTGATCCTTTTTGATCAGTTTACTAGCATAACATAGTTTTCTATACTTTCAATGCCACCATTTTTTCACTTTCTCTTTGGATGATCCATAGTACAAAAAAAAAAGTGTAGTCTAGTGATCATGCCTCTCTATCTTTCTCTCTTTCTTCTATCTTCAAAGAGATGTCTCTTATATCTTGGTTTCGTATTTGATGAATACTTAAGTCACTTGGGGGCTTTAATTTTCTTTGTTTCGTTGACCTTGATAATATTGTTTACACACATTGATCTATTTTACCATGAGAATGACTTTGTCTCATAATCCCACTAAAGTAGAGACTAAATGTATTGTCCTAAAAAATTAGCACCCATGATTGAATGTTTTATTAGGACCTATTAGACCCATTTTAGTAAATTTTAGATCTAAGTTTTAATTATACCTGATCTTGGTGAACTGATTCCTCTTTTCCCACATCTTTTCAATCTCCTCGACCACCACTTCAAATTTTAGTCCATTTGTCATGAGAGAATTCACAAATGGAAATATGTCCCTAGGTTTTGTTTCCCAAATTTTACCCAGAGCCTAATGTGAGGGTTTTATTGGTTGATTTTATTTTATGGATAGTTTGAATAAATTTTGATTCTTTAAATGATGGATTAAGTAAAAAAGAACTCCGTCTCTCCTTACTTTGATATGCATGATCAATACAATACTCAAGAATTTACAATAAAGATATCAATGTTTTCAACTAAGCAAGAGCCAATGGATTAATAAGTTGAAGGAAAGAACCGAAGATCAATATCTCCAAGTCTCCAATTCTTCAACATCATTCAAGCCAAAGGCACTATTCTCCATTTGATGCAAATTTCTCTCCCATATGGCCAACTAGATAAATTCTCAATCAAGAAGTAAAATCCATCCTCCGTCATTCTTCTCTCTGCTTATTTGAATATGTGACGGTATCCTTGATTCTACATTACATTCCTAAGTCAAATATTTATATTTTAAGTACATTAAAGTATCTTCATTAGTATGAGCCATTTCTACATCAGTCCATGAGCCCTTATTCAAGGTGAATCTATTATTTACCATTCTCTTTAATTTTATTTATGAAATTTTATTTCATTCTAAGGTTGATTCAAAAATATGGATTTGACCAAGGAAAACCCATTTGGCCAAGTTTTCCCCATTTTTATATGTATAGGAATAGGTTATAGAGATGTTGGATAGGATCAGGGCAGATCAGAAACATGTGAGTGATCAACAAAAAATAAAAATAAAAACATTAGGGACAAGTTTAAATTCTCATCATATCCTAGGTACATGTAACCATTGTCATCATTTACCCTGCATTTTGATTTCGGATTTCAACCATAGGCTATTTTTATCTTCTAGTTTCCATTTCTATAAATTTGCGTTCACTATATGTCTAGTATAGTAAGTTTTTACCAATTTTTTAATATATTTCTTAATTGATCATTTACATTAGTACTTTTCCTCATTCTTATTTCATCAATCACATATTTTCGCAGAATATCACTAACCCACTTAGTGTTTGAGTCTCCAATTGAAACTAGTGGGGCATCTTCCATTCAAAATGCTTAATTAATCAAAATGAGAAGATATTTTCCTATATATATATATATATATATACATATATATATATATACATA
>MU224766.1:1606719-1622196 GCA_018584345.1 Thuja plicata
TATATATATACATACATATATATGTACATATACATATACATATATATGTACATATATTGTTCTCACTACAATTTTTTCTATTTGTATATTTTTATTTTGAGGGTCTATCTTTAAATTCTAATGGTTCTATAAGTGTCTTGTGCCATTTCCCTTATAACTATGGGCGAATATTTTTTGAATAATACTTTCAGAAATTCTATACAACAGTGATAATTTGTCCTCTATGTTCTAGAGGCCTCATTTTTTCTATTTCCACGTAGAAATATTATCTCTATACCTAAAGTATGATGTGATACCTTTTCTCATTGTCCCTTCAATAAATAATTAGCATCCAAATTGATCTCCACTTTGTTTCCTATCCACACTATGAATTTGTGCCTTTAGTGGTTATATCAAACCTTGACTACTACATGACCATCGTTTGACTTGATGGTGACATTTATCATCTATTATTTTCAAACCTCCTTTCCTCTGAATATTCGTTGTTTTCATATTTGATGTAGTGATGGAAAGTGTGTTTTGGTGATAACATAGTGATTTGATTATAGGATGATCAGATATTATATTGTCATTGATGTCAACTATTGACTTTGTGTTGTTAGTATATTTTCAATCATATTTGTCATGAATGATGACTTTCACTGACTTTAGTGGTTTTTATCTTTAGGGTAGACTTAGGTATATCTTTGGAAGGAAAATGCATGACCTCTAATACTGAAGTAATTTTATGTGAGAATTGTAAATGAATGGTGTATAACAATACAACTTATAGAATAATTAATAATATGGGATAGATGATTTGAATGTCTTGTCATATATCCTATGTATCTTGTGGTGCGGTCACAAGATATGGTGGTCAATAGTATTCAGATGCTATCACAACTACTTTAAGTGATCAGTTAGCATAAAAAATGTTATTTAATAGGTTAGCTATTTTTGTTTTTATGATATTGATGGATGATCTTGATCGATGATCATTGTCAATTTGAGAGTGATTAATGATGAATGAGTCATGATCTGATCATGTGTAATAATGATTATAAGTTACGATGTGGCATCACATTGATTCATGTTATCTTTTGGAGAAGATTCTAGAGAAATCTTATGTATCTTCTGAACATGTTTGACTCTTTGGCTCAATTTCATATATAAATTGTTGTGTAGGGCAACGCGGTCTTATAAATATGTTTTGATATTTAATTTTTTTTGTTTGGCACATTCTATCTAAGCACGATTATTTTTAATTTCATTTTAGGGTCAAAAAAATTGTGGTGGACTTAATAAGCTCATTATATAATGGTTGTAGTTGATTACAATGCGTGTTGATTGTGTGTTCTGCAAGTGTGGTGTAAGATTCATGTTGCAATCAATCCAGAGTTAAGAGTTAAGTATTCTGAAAAGATATTGTGTGCTTGGGTGGATATAATCAAGTAGAGGTAGTGTTGTTTTGCAGAGCATTGTTGTTGTTGTTGTTGTTGTTCACTAACAATTATAGTAGTTGAAATACCCTAACAAGGTAGATACTCACGGATATTTTTTGTAAGTCCTCTAACAAGGCTATTCTTAGTAGGGTAAAGTTCATAATAGGCCTAAGGTAAATCCATTAAAAGGGTAGCACCTAAAAATGTTTTTGTAAACTCCTAATAGGGTTAAGCTCCTCATAGGGCATACTATTAGTAATAACTGAGGGGGGGGGGGGGGGGGAANGTGAATCAGTGGCCTCAAAAATTTATCCTTTATAATTTAATCCATCAATTAATACACCTCAGATTATTAAGTCCCTACAAGATGTATGCCTTTGAAATACTTGAAATAATTAACTGTCTCTCAGTTTACCTTGTCTGTCCTTATTCTCCTTGATTATCGATAAGCAGTAAAACTTATTTAGTGATACTCAGTAAATATGCAGAGTATACCAATCAATCCATAAATACATATGTGAAATGTAAAACAATAAAGTAATAAACCATACACACATAACACATGGATTTTAACTTGGAAACCCTGTTAAGGGAAAAACCACTGGGATCGGTATCCCAAATTTTCACTCTTCTGAAGTGAGCGCTGTTAGGAGCCAACCCTGTTAAAGGTTAAAAACACATTGTTAAGTGCGACCTTGTTAGAGGATTTTTATATATATTCTATCACTAAGTATCTGGAATCTATGCTACCATCCTTGAATCAGCCTCTAGACTGTCAATAGGCTTTATGCTAATCTTACTACCATCCTTGAATCAGCGTCCTTTTTAGACTGTCAATAGGATTTATGTAAGACTGATGCTACTATCATGAATCAACCCTTTTAGTAATCTGTTAGGATATACCTCAATTATAGAAGATGGTTAAGCCCTTCTCTATTAAGAGAATTAATGCTTCAATGGCTAAATTGAAACACAATGACCTGTTACTAATGCAACTTTGAATTGTAGATATTCAGATCTATTTACATACAATACCTCTCTAATCAATGTATTAATTCAATTCCTTTGTGCTTCACACATTCTACTATGTGATGCTGTGCTTCATTGTTTGTCGGTGTTTGCAGAATTCTTTAGCTCTCCCTTAGCTTGATTGATCAGAACTGTGTGAAGCTTAACCTTCACCAATTTCTCTTTAGCATCTTCTTTCAATTCACTCCCTCGTGTTTCTGATTTCTTACGAAAATGAATTATGCTTGTCTCTTATATAGACACGATATTCCTTAATTCTTGATTCTTGGTGTGAAAAATAATCTAGCCAATTTGATTTATGGATTTAACTCCTAATTTATCTCGTAGTTATCTTCTTGCCAACTATATAAATAATCTTTAAATCACTTACTTAACTGTGGTTGAATAAAACAAATAAAACAACCAGTTAAGTCTATCCTTAAGCTCTGCCAGCTAGATATTTTTTCATTTTCTGATCTCTTTGTTCTGTCGATCAATTATGTAGTTCGTCAACGTTGAAAACTGCCAGTTTCATCAGTGCAACTTTAGTTAGCTTCGTTGGGAAAGACTATCTTCTACTTGTCCAGCATCACTATGACTTTTTCTCTGTCTTTACCGATGGTGTGCACTCTGTCGGTGTTGTCTGTCATTTAGTGAATACATGACTTTTATGCATTGCTGAAAGCATAACCTCTATTCCATTGATTCTTTGAAGCCTTTGGCATTATGTACATGATCGCATATATGATATCAAGTTGACATCAATGACAAAATAAACCATTAACTGATTTAATGTCTTGCATCATCTTCAACTTAACATTATCAAACATTCAATCAGTTACATGTCATCACCTACTTCATAAGAGTACATTATTTCTGTTGGTACTTGTTCCTATCTTGGTTTTTTTATCTATTTGGATTTCCATGAGATAAATATGCGTGTCAAATTTCTGGATGATCTTGGATGTTTATTATTTTTATTTATTTCTATTAAGGTTAAATTTTTGAATGGTGATTAAATTGTAAGTGATTGGAAATTTTGTTTATTTGGTAGATTACTGATTCACCCCCCTCTCAATAATATAATCTAAGGTCTAATAATTGGTATCAAAGAATTGGTCCTCTATTGTGATGAATCTTAATAGCTTGAGGTAAAGATCCAAGATGATGAGAGAGGAGGATCGTAAATTGAGAAGAGAGAACTATTCAATTTGGTGTGGTTGGATGGTGCTCTATTTCAAGGGCTTGGGTGATAATAATTGGGATCATGTGGAAAATAGGTATAATGTCCCACAAAGAACACTAAATCTAGATAAATTGAAGGTTAAGCATAAACATACTGCTACTATGTAAGCTATTGAAAGTACTCTTTCAGATGAAGATTATGTTGATATTAAAGACTTAGATACTTCATATGAAATATGGGAGAAGTTGAAAACTATCTATGGTGGTGATCCACATTTGCAGAAGCCAAAGGTTGACAACTTAAGAGGAAAGTATGATGATATGAGAATGCAAAACAATGACAACATTGAGCTATACACTCAAAGAATCAAAGAAGTTGTTTCTACTATTAGAGGTGCTAGTGGTAATCTTCTTGAGGAGGATGTGGTAAGAAAGATGTTAGGAAGTTTTTTTACCTCAATATGCTATTAGGGTTTCGTCAATTCAAGACCTCATATCCTTACTAAATTTTATTGTTACTAAGGAGAGGGATCAGGATGATCTGGAAGCCTTAATTACTAGAAGGCTTCCTAGGGAGAAATTTAAATAAAAGGATAAGTTTTATTTGAAGTACTTTGCATGTAACAAAATTGGTCATATTGCATCTAGATGCACTGACAATTTTAGGAAGGAAAAACCAAGAAGATTCATGGATGAGAACAAGAAAGCCTTGTACCTAGCTGAGGAAGGTGTGACTGATGAGGAATTTGATGGGAGAGGTCAATAATAAATTGAGTATTTTATAATTAAGGAAGATCCCTCATAATAAGGTGACAGAGATTCAATTTCTAATAGGAATCACAATGGTAACTTGATTATTGAGTGTGGGTGCACTCATCACATGACTGATGACAAAAGAAAGTTCATCAAGTTAGAGGAATGTGATGGAGGATCAATAATAATTGGGAATGATGCTCCCTTTTTATTGAAACATAAAGATACATTGATTTTAATGATAAAAACATTTGTGATGATGTTTACTAGGTTGATTATTCAAGATGCAGTTTGTTAAGTGTTTCTTAGTTAAATAAAAAAGGTTTTAGATTGGAGTTCAATGGAGGTTTAAGCATAATTATTTGTAAATTAGGAGAACTCATTTCTATTAGTGAACATAATAGGGGTAAATTATTGCATCTAAATTCTACTAGTAAGAGTTGGCTACTTCCTAAGGTTGATGATTCTTGGTTGTGTCATAAGAGGTTTTGTATGTAAATTTTGATAACTTGATCAAAGTTAGTAAGATGAAATTAGATAATGTAATGTACAAATAATGTTAGATTGGGATGTTAACTAGTTCTATTTTCATCAATAAAAAATATTCTTCTAAAAATATCTTAGATCTGGTTCATACCAATTTGTGTGGTCCTATAAGAACTAGGAGTTACTATAGTGATAGATACTTAATGTTATTTGTTAATGATCTTTCTAGAATGATGTCAGTTATTTTCTTAAGGGACAAATCTTATGTTTTTCACATGTTTAAGATCTATAAAGCTAGAGTGGAGAAGGAGACCAGTAAGACTATGAAATGTTCTAGATATGATAGAGGAGGAGAGTTTGCTTCACATTAGTTTACTAATTACTATGAAGAAAATGGAATTTAAAGAAAAATGTCTACACCTAGAAGACCTAAATAGAATGGTATTTCTGAAAGAAGAAACATATCTATCATTGATTGTGCTAGGACATAAATGATTCAGAAAGGTGTTCCTCAGACCTATTAGAGAGAAGTGATGAGTACTACAATTTACAATTTGAACAAAGTTTAGCTAAATAAAGGTACCAACAAAAATCCCTATGAGCTATTGTATGGGAGAACACCATGTGTTAATTATTGCAAAATATTTGGAAGTGGATTTTTCATTAAAAGAGATGAAAATTTATCAAAAGTTTGATCCAAGAAGTGATGACGAGATATTCTTTGGACATTCCTCTAATAGAAAAGCCTACAAGTTATTGAACATGATAACAAATAAGATAGTGAAAAGTGCTAGTGTCATAATAGATGAATTTTCTAAGAAAAATGATGAATCCAACAAGAAGGAACCTAAAGAATATCATGGGTTTGTGTATGTACAATCAGAGGATTAGGATACTATAGAAGAACCAATGGAAAGACATGTCAATGAAAAGGAATAGATATAAACAGTTGAAGGAAATCATAGAACCAAACCGGTAATCCCTAAGTGTGTAAATTTGAGTCACTCACCTAATCAAATTATTGGTGACCAAAATGCAAGTGTGTTAACTAGAAGAAAGGAACGAGAAGGTACATGTCTGTTATGTGAATTTGAGCCAAAAATAGTGGAAGATGCATTGAAAGATTAAGATTGGGTGAAATCTATGGAAGAGGAATTAGAACAGATTGAGAGGAGAAAAACCTTGAGATTAGTGCCCAGACCAGTGGAAAAGAATGTGATTGGTATGAATTAGACTTTCACAAAAAAATATGGATGAGACTAGCAAAGTGGTACTAAACAAGAAAATATTTGTGTGCAAAGGATATGCACAAGAGGAAGGTGTAGACTATGGTGAAAAATTTGTGCCTATGGCTAGACTTGAAGATGTGAGAATAGTGCTTTCTTATGTTGTTTATAAATGATTGAAGGTATATCAAATAGATGTTAAGTCTTCTTTTCTTAATAGTATCTTGCAAGAAGAGGTATACACTAAACAACCAGAAGGATTTTCAAATTCAAAAGGTATGAATATGGTGTGTAAATTATAGAAATCTTTGTATGGATTGAAACACACATCTAGAGCATGTTATGAGGTTGCACTCATATCTAAATCAAATTAGTTTTTTCAGAACAAGTGACAACAAAAATTTGTATTTGAAGACTAAGAAAGATGACATATTGCTATGTTAGAGATATTTGTAGATGATATCAACTTTTGGTGGCAATGAAGAGTTGAGAAGATCATTTGCAAATGAGATGAGGAAACAATTCAAGATGTTTATAATTGGTGAGATCAAATTATTCATTGGATTGGAAGTTCAACATATAAAAAATGGTATGTAACATATATACTAAAGAATTTTGGACTAGAAGACTCAGAAAAATTTGGTGGTGCCTATGGTAATTGGTTGCAAACTGCAAAAGGAAGATGATTTTAAAGAAGTGGAAGAGACACTTAATAGGTCCATGAACGGTAACCTACAATATGTTGTACAAAGTATATTAGATATAGCATAGGTAGTTAGATTATTAGATAAATTTTATTCTAATGCTAAGGAATCTTATATTCTTATAGTGAGGCGAATCTCTAGATATCTTACGGGGATTGGAGATTATGTTCTTTGGTATTGACACAGGTGATTTTTATTTGAATGTATTTATTGATGTTGATTGGGTAGCTAATGTTGATGATCAAAAGAGCACAAGTGGAGGTGCATTCTTTCTCGGAGATAGACTTGTATCATGGACAAGTAGGAAGAAGAATTGTGTATTTTAATCAATAGTTGAAGCTGAGGACGTTTCTGCTACAATTATTTGTACATATATAGTATGAGTTAAGAAGATTATGGAAGGAATATAGGAGAGTGTAACTAAACCGATCATTATCTATTGTGATAATACAAGTACTATTAACATTTCAAAGAACCTAATGATGCACTCTAAGACTAAGTATATAGCTATTGAATATCATTTTCTTAGAGAACATGTATAGGAAAAGAAAGTTAGGTTGGAATATGTCTCAACTAAGGAGAAAATTTCTAATATTTATTCTAAACCATTACCTAAGGATTCTTTGAGTGCTAAGAGGTAGGTTAGTGGTCATTCCCCTATATTTTCTTAATTAATAGAAGATGTAATTTTATCTGTCCCAGTGTATTCATTGAATATTTTTATGTGTGCATTGATGTTGTGGGCCTACTTCATAGAGAGAGAAGTCTGTGAAGTGATGTTTTTCAATATTCAAGTACTTTTCAGAAGATATCAAGTGTATTTTGAACCTTTTTCATTGTTGTCAAGTGGGGAGAAGATGTATGTTCAGGATCGAAGATGTATGGAGATGATGTAGGGAGAAGATTTGGAGATGAATGTGTGTATGAAAAGAGTGAAGTTTAGTATAATGGAGAGTAGTTATAGAACAGGTGAAAGACATAAGTGGGAAATATTTTTCTTAATGCTTGATGTTGAAGAATTTTATATATTTTATTAATGAAGAGGATGTTGTAATCATTAGTGAAGCATTGATTGTTGCCATCAATGCCAAAGGGTGAGATTGTTGGCATATCTGATGCAGTATTGATAAGTATGTTTTTGTGATGACATAGTGATTTTATTATAGGATGATAAGATATTATATTGTCATTGATATCAACTATTGAATTTGTGTTCTTAGTATTTTTTCAAGCATATTTGTGATGAAAGATGAGTTTCAGTGACTTTCAGGGGTTTCTACCTTGAGGGGAGACTTAGGTATCTCTCTAAATTCCAAATACATGAATGCTACTACTGAAGTAAGTTTATGTGAGATTTATAATTGAATGGTGTGTAACAGTACAACTACTAGAAAAATTAATGACAGATGATAGATGATTTGAATGTCTTATCAAATATTTTTGTATCTTCTGGAGGGGTCATAGGATATAGTGGCTAATAGTGTTCAGATGCTACAGTTGCAATCACACTACTTTGAGTGATCAATGAGAAGAGAAAGTGTTATTCAACATGTTAAGTGTTTGTGTTCTTGAGCTACTAATGGAAGATCATGTATTGGTGACTGGTATCGATGTAGCAGTGATTAACGATCAATGAATCACAATTCGGGGATGTGTACTCCTGATTGGAGGTCATGATCTGAGATCACATTGATTAATAATATCTTGTGGAGAATATTATACGGAAATATTATGTATGGTCAAAATGTGTTCAACACTTTTAGATCAATCTAATATGTACATTGTTGTGTATGTTGATGCAGTCTTGGAAATAAGTTTTGTATATTTAATTTTATTGTTTGGCATGTTATATATGAAAATTATTATTTTAAATTTAATTTTAGGGTTTCATCAAGTTAGTGGTCTTAATAAGTTCATTATATAATGGTTGAAGTTGAATGAAATATGTATTGATCATGTATTGTGAAAGTGCGGTGTAAGGTGAATGTTGCAATCAAGCCATGGAGGAGTTAAGTTTTATCAGAAGAGATTATGCTTCAGTCGATCAGATAAAGAAGAGGTAGTGTTATTTTTTATATCATCGTTGTTTTTATTCCCTAATAGTTACATCAATTTAAATCTCCTAACACCAAATATCCTAACATATCTTTATTGTAAATCCTCTAACAAGTTGACACATTATCTTGTGTTTTAAGTCCTCTAACAAGGCTACTCTTAATAGATTAAAGGTTTTAATAAGCCTAAGGTAAATTCCTTAACCGGGTATCACCTAATAGTTTTATTGTAAACTTCTAACATGATTAATATACTCATAGGTTGTACTTCAGAAGAGTACATCATTTTACTGGGTACTAATCCCCACCATTTTTACTTCCCTATTTTGGTTTCCATGAGATAAATCAGTATGCCTAATTTGTGGAGGATCTTGGATGTTTATGACTTTCATTTACTACTATCAAGGTTAAACTTGTATATGGTGATTAAATTTTAATTGACTGGGAAGTTGGTGTATTTGGTAGATTAACAAGTCACCCCCTCTCAGTAATCTGATCTCAAGTATAACATTATCTTCCCAATATTTCATATTACTCTATGATGAAACTCTTCTTTTCCATATTTCAAATTGTTATAGATATTTCCATTACTCGGGATAAAAATTTTAGTGAATCACCTCTATTTTGATGTTAATGCCAATAATTTTCTTCATAAGATTTTAATACTCATTTTCATTATATAGTAAAAACTTTTATTCCTATCAAAATCCAAGAAGGAAACATGTTGTGCTAAGGAACTCCTCAATAATTCTCCTATTATCTTCTAGAAATTATTCTTTAATGGAACATGAATTTGTCTTATTCATGTCATTTTTGCCTAAATTATTTACAAAGTTCTCCTTTTTCCAAATGTTTTCTATTCACTAAAATATTCTTTATCCATACAATTATTTGTAGTATTTCATGCACTACCTTAAATAAGGTACTTTAGAGGTAATATATTATTGTATCTCTCCATGCCTCACTTGAATATTCTTTCAAGATAAGCTTATGCATCCTCTAGTATATTGCATGGCTCTGGCTTAGCATCTTCAAAAATTGTTGAAGCAGTTTTTTTGTTTTTTTTTTCAATATTTGCTTAACAAAGTTGGTTGCATAAATTTCCACATCCTTGTCCTAGATATCATTCCAAAACTTAGTGTTCCTACCAACAAAAACCATTATTACTCCTCCTTTCCTATAAACATTTATGATTATAAGAATATTATTCGAGTTTGGGAATGTAGAAGGTTGATTATACTTATAGATGAGGATTACAAAAGATTTATTTTGTATGTATTTTACTTTACTAATGTTAATCTAGTCATTTTTTCCCTCAATTATTTGTGAACCATTTTTAGAGAGAAAAGCTTAATTAAAATTTTTAATTCTCTTATCCTAAGGCATTCATATTTTTCTGGTTTGCATACTTTGTCTTAGCTAATGAATATTATTCTTGACTTTTATTCTATTCCAACCGATAAGAATTTCTTCTAGATCTTTTTTATTGTATTTTCTTTAGCACTGAATATTTTTAAAAGGGATAAGTTAAGTGTAGGAATTTTTTTTAAGGAAGATTCTTTTAGATGGATTTTTATTACTTATCTCAAAACCTTCCCTTTCCACGTAGCTAGGTTTTTCTAGAATATTTCAATAATATTTTTGATTAATATGGCAGGGAAAGGGCCCTGAACCTAGAAGAAAAAAAAATCATATAAAAGCTATACTTGAGAGAACCACTTTAGGCCATGATAGCCAGAAGCACCATCAACCATAATTTAACAAAATAATCAAAAACTATACTAAAAGTTTTGTCTTTTCTATCTAAACTATCAATATTACCAATATCACTAAAACCATCTAGAGCATAAAGTAAACTAGACCTATAAAAAATTAATCTCTGGCTATTGAATTAGAGAGCATTTTCGAAGTAGAAACTAATATAGCAGTTATTATCATCATCAAAGAGTTTAACAATAGACCTACAAAAGGAAAAGAAATAACTTTAAACCAGAGCATAGAAAATAAGATTCATTTGGGAATTCAAATAGTCTCCCATTTCATGCTGGGGCATTTGATTTCCTTTCTCCAATCCCCATTCTCATCATCAGCATGTTCATCTTCTTCTATGTTTTCATTCTTTCTTTTCTTTTTATTTTTCTTGAGTTTGGTCTTTCCTATAGCCACGCATAACATAGCCTTTAACATCGAGTTATTACTTAAAGTGCAAAGAGAACAAATTTATCAAAAGTAATAGTATTGGGAATGGAATTTTTAAGTGTTGTCACCATATTCTAAAAATGTTAAATATCGTTCATCAGGGTCCCTTCCTTCATTGAATCTTGTTTTTGAGAAGTGGAATTATTGTTAACTGTTATTCTTCCAAACAAATAAGACAAGTACCAGCCAAATTTACCAACTCTTCCACATCTTCAAAGTTAACTATTATCTCAAGGGATATTTCCTCCTTTGTATCATCCTTCTTTTCCACTTCCTTATCATAATCAACATCCTTAAAATTATATTATCGTAACTTTTGGATCACAGTCAAGTTGGGGATTTCCATGTTTATCTATGTATTGGCAGGGAAGGAGGGTTTTCTTATCTGTTTCTTTCCCTCCTGAGCCTTTGAAACAGATTTCTATATAATAAAAAATTAATATGGCTCAGCCATTTTTTCTCAAAAAAAAAAAACATCCTTAAAAGTATCACTTTAATCAGATTCTTCTAGCTCAAACTCTTGGTCGATTTTTGGAACCACCTCCTCTTCAATATTTTTACCTTTTTTTTCTTCTTTGTTTCTCATCCTAGGAAAATTACGCTCTAGATCTGAAATCACTATTTTTTCTCACTGTAAGTGTCAATTCTCCTTCCCTACCAAGACTTCATTTCCTCCCCATAATCCTCTTATTCAATTTCAATTTACACTCTTTTTCGACCAGGATTAACTTTATGAGTTTTAGCTGGGACAAAATTTGTGTAGGTTCATTTGTATTAGCAGGAGTGGTATCAAAATGGGTTTCTCCAAATAGAAGAGAAAAGGAGGGTTTAACTTTAGCCAAGGAATTGCCACTTTCTCTCACTTTCATCGATTTGGGGTTCTTCTTAGGGATTGAAGGGAGCGACCAAGTAATAAGAAGCTCAATTTTAATAGGACAAGCCAAGGATTTTTCAAGCTGATGGTAAGAAAGAAAATGACTAGTATAAGGAGAATGACTAAACACATGTTGGTAAAGGAGATACATTAACCTTAGATGAAATAAAGGAGAATCTTCTTTACTAATACTATTACACTGAGAGGAAAATATATAAATGACACACAAAATTTCTCCCCTTGGTTTATATGTTTTAAAATAGCTAAATGATAACCATGGAATGTAGTGAATCTTCCTTCAAAAGTAAAATAATTTATTACAAATAAGAAAATCAGCACACAAGGGAAAAGCAAAGAAGACCTTTCATGTCCATTACGAGGGGGAACCGCAACAAGATTTTCACATTTTATAAAGAAAATTTTAAGGCATTTATGGTACTCTCATGAACTGTTCATTTCAACACGTTCATCACTACAATCTAAACATGTAGCCTCCATAATAAGTTTTAGCATAACCAGTAATTTCACACTATCAATAGACACATTTCCCTTGTGCCATGAATTCAAAAATTTCATGTTAAACCCTTTCATATCATGAATATAATTGATCAATACTACATTCTTAAACTCATCCCACAACTTACCATTTTGGATCAGCTCTTTGCAGTCTCTTGCTTCAAATTTCTTAAACAAGCCACCCATCACTCTCACTTCTTTGAAACTATTTCCAATAGTAGTTTTCATCATACTAGTAGGCCATATCTATTTGAAAACACTATGCACTAGAAAAGTCTTATCTACACTCACTTAGCAAGAATTAAAGATTTGTGAAGGCTAAATTGTAAGATTTTTCCCAAAAACATACTTTTATAAATATCATTAATCATGATATGTAATTTTAAACTCACCTCTATGAGAAAAAACTTATATATATGAAAATACCTTCATCGCAAACTAGCTGATTAAAACCCATGTGATTTATTATCCTCTGGCTCATAGTAATTAATGAATTGTGCAAGCGGTAATGAAATAAATCTTTCTATATAATCCAAAAATTAAACTAGCAGATGATTTAAAAAATATAGCTTAGTGTTCCTGCTAGAATTACCCCTTAATTTAGCTAAATCAAATTTCCAAAATAAAAAGGTAATCTTCTTAGGGAGCGAATTTGATGCAGGAGCATCTTGGGTGTAAGGCAATCTTGCATCACCCAAAAATATTTATGTTTTCTTTTCAATAAGGGCTATCTTGTGTAGAGATACTATCTATGGAAACTTGCTATTTTTAGTAAGTTGGTCATACGATCTCAGAATGTTCTGATTTCACATGTGGAGGTTCATCTTAGTCTTATCAACCTGCTAGTAAAGTTTCATGGCTAGATCAGGTCTAGTTTTTAAGCTATTAAAGATTTTTGGTATTGGCAGCAGGGTACAGAAACTTTGAACTTAGTTTTGAAGGCTTTAGAGGCCCCGAATGAGGTCAAAAATTTGGGTGACAGGCACTTGCGCTAGTCAAGCCATTAGAGTGCTTTGTGGCCTTTCTAGATTGGGGTCATAATAGTCAATTGGGTCAACTAGCAATGACTTATGGTCTTCAAAAGTTGGGTCACCTGAAATGGTGGAAAATAATTTATCTTCAAAATTTATGTTTAGGTTTCAAAAGTTATTTTGAGCCAACTATGATGTAATAAATTGTAAAATAAAATAATTCTAAGTTTGGTCGGCCCTATGGGATAAATTTCTAGAACCTTCTCGGGCATTGGAAATTACCTATATAAATAAGGCCTGTAGTGTTGTCTAGGGAAGTTTGGGGTAGATCTGGGTAATAATTTGAGGCTTTTTCCTACAGAATATTGTAAGGGGAATGCCCATGTGGCTTTTCATATTGTAATTCTGAAATTTTGTAATTCCACATTTTTGGAGTTAATAAGAAGCCCATTTTCTATTCTTGCAAATTTTTGTTGCTTCTCTATTTCTATTATATGTTTGTGGTATTAAGGGGAGCACCCTTCATTAGGTGGTATCAGAGTAGGATTTCCTGAGTGTGTAAATAGATCACCAACTGTGAGGCAGTTTGCACCAGGACTATGGTTAGGGTTTCAGTGCGCATTATGGAAATGCCTCCATGAAGGGAATGTGGTGGAAGAGCTGGTGTTATGACACCTGAGGTTAGAGAGCTCTAGAGACAAGTGCGAGCATTGCAAGAAGAGATTCGCAGAGGAATGAATCTTAATGTTAGAAACGAAAGTGAGGATAAAGCCAAAGAAGGAAATGATGATCAAGAAGAAGTTGAAGTTTTGAATCCAGAAGAAGAAAGGATTTTCAGAGCCATTTCCAATATTGGGATAAGACCTAATATTGAGGTTCCTACATTCAAAGAATCTTAACCCAGAGGATTTGATTGACTAGATCAACGAATGTGAAGAATATTTTGAGTATGAAGATATTGAGGATCCTAATCGGCTCAAGTTTGCGAAGGCCAGACTGAAGGGTCATGCGAAGATCTAGTGGTAGGATATCCAATTGGAGAAAAATTGAAGGGGAAAGGATAAAATCACAAGATGGGATCGGATGGTGGATAAGTTGAAGTGACAGTTCATTCCTATTGCTTATGAGCTTGACCTACTGAAGAAAATGCAAAGTTTGAAGAAAGCAGGAAGATCTGTCCAGGAGTATATAGAGGAGTTCTATCGAATCCTCATTAGAATAGGCCATGTGGAAGCTGATAAGGAGAAATTTTCCCATTACCTTAATGGGTTGAGGCCAAGCATTCAGGAGGAGTTGAATCTTGTTCAAATGAATAGTATTGAGGAGGCATACTAGTTTGCCCTGAAAGTAGAAGAAAAGCTGAACAAGAAGTTTGAGAGAAAACAAAATGGAAGAGGTTGTGGTGGAAGATCTGGTGGATGGTCATATGGTGGCCAAAATGAAGATCCAAAAAAGAAGGATGAGGCCAGTAATAGTTAGAATCAGCGAGGAAACAATTCTAATCATTTCCAAGATCAGAATAATAGAGATCAGAGAGGAAGAGGAAGACAACAGGGATCTGGAAGAGGAGGCTTCCGTGGAACATGTTTTCATTGTGGATAAGAAGGTCATAGGGCATTTGAATGTCCTCAGTGCCAAGGAAGAATAGATAGGAGAAATGAAGGTCAGGCTAGAGTTGTACATGTAGATGAAGATGCCAGATCGTCACATTTTGAAGATGCTAAAAGAGGAGAAATGCTAATTAACAGAAGAGTCTTGCTGAGTGGTGAGAATGAACCTGAACAAACGAGGAGCCTATTTTGCACCAGGTGCAAGTGTGAGGGCAAGTGTTGTGATGTGATTATTGATAGTGGAATCACTGAAAATTTTGTGTCAGAAGAGATGGTGACAAATTTGAAGCTCAAGAGACAGAAACACCCACATCCATATCAGATTTCCTGGGTACAGGATGAACACAAGGTCATGGTCAATGAACAATGCCTCATGAAGTTCAAGATTGGTGGATACCATGATGAGGTACTATGTGATATCATATCTATGGATGTATGTCATATGTTGTTGGGTAGACCATGGCAGTTTG